>CM062926.1:76945390-77107890 GCA_031878705.1 Tapirus indicus | reverse complement strand
TTATGATTCAAAATGTTTTTAAATCCACCTCCTTTATAAAGTTTATTAGAAAGAGATAGTTGCAAAGCATCCAAACCCTTTTGTTTTTGGCATTATGCCATTATGACAAAGTGTTATCAATTTACATTTCAATGTTCTTTTCAACCTATAAATATTAAGATTTATAAAGAGAGTAAGTACTCTGTGATGTTTATGTTTTTTGAAATTGTTTCCTCTTAGACAACTGATTTAAAAAAGAAAACTTAGAAACGTACGTTATTTATGTTATTAAATAAGTACTCTCTTACTACTTCCCTGTTCCTATGTAAGAATATATGTATTAGAGAGAGAGAGAGATTTTCCTTCCAACTAACAAGAAAACTATATGAATTTCAAGCAGCTGAACATTACCCCAAAGCTATTACCCAACTCTTCAAACTTTAAAAAGGGATTAAAATTCCTTAGGAATGCCGCAGTTTTCTAATGAGTCTTCCAAACGTAAATGAAAAAGCAGCTGTAACTGTTTCTAAGTGAAAGGAATACCCAAAATGTACTTTTGCTCTTAAGCAGCCTATCCCAAACCCATCATGGGATTTTAAATTCCCATCCTCTGTCCCTTCCCCCATCCTCTCATCCTCTTCTCCTTCTCACTCCTCCCCTCCTCCTCTCTCCTTTCCCTTCTCTTTCCAACTTTCCATTCTCAAGCTTCATTTTAGGTGCCTGATCAATTAGACTTTAATGAGCGATTTCCACTATCTGGTGATAACACTGTTTTTTTCAAAATTCACTTGAATATAACTCTTGGACCAGATAATTCCCATTCGAAATATTATCCCAGATGACTGGTCTGATAGGTCAAACATTATCTTTTTTAAAGAAAAAAAATCATAAGATAAATATTGGTTATAACAATTGAACCTATTTTGAAAACATCACAAACGATTCATTTTTGTAAAGAAAAATAAGAACAGTTGCTATTTTTGTTATATATATAATTAGATGCACAAGCAAATTTGAAAGAAAAGTTGTCTTATGATACCAATTTATTAACACCAATTATTAGCTAGAAATAACAATAACCATTTGGGGAAATGTTTCTATGTACACCTTATATAGATTAGAAACAGAAGTAATTTTTAGCCTATAACATTTTTTTTCTGCATGTCAGCATTTTAATTATATGTTATACAATTTTAATTTTATTTTACATTTTTGCACTTGAAATTTTACGAACTGAAGTTTCAAATCAGAAGCATGATGTTTATCAGCATAAATTGAATGTTAGGTATAAAAATTATCTTTAAAATCTAGAAATAAAAGTGTTCTATTAAGGGGTACCATAGTAAAAATGAGTTAAATGTTCTTCCTAATATGGCCTTCCTAGTAACATATGAGGCCATGTGATAGACCAATATATATGTAAACAGGATACCAGATCCCATGTGCAATTAGAACATCAGGTTGGAAATTCTTCATTCTATAATTAAAGCAAAGTCTTAAAAGGAAAAACAGCACATTTCCAATTAGATTAACTAAGTAGAAGTTAGTTACTACCATGTCTCATTTCTAAAATAGCAGCTTTTGTTGGCACGCTTTAGGAACTAAATATTTACCCAGAGAAATGTAATTTCCTTTTCATTTATTTAGAAACTGCATGAGCTGGTCTCTGCTTTCTAATTTTCTTTTTACTAGTTAAGGTGGTAGAGCGATTTCTCATTTTCTTCATTTTGATATTAGAATTGCATAGTTGAGCTTATGTATGTTTGAAAGGGAAAGACAATATTTTCCTAATGTTAATTAGCAACTTTCTTTCTTACTTCCGTTATGCTTTTTTTAATTAAAAAATAAACCTTGATGTAACATTGATGCTTATTTCCAAAGTTATTTTGAATAACATCTGCTGATGAGAAGCATGCAAAAAACTTTCATGCCGGTAAATGTAATTACTAATAATTTCATCATGATTGTTATGACCACAATTTACTTATTCTTAATTTATTTTTATAATGAACTGCTTCAGTAAAATGACAAATGATTCCATTAGTTAAGAAACTAAAGTGTCAATTTACATGTGGTCTTTGGTGACTAATTTGCTGAGTCGAGATTTTTGTTTTCGTTATGATAATAATATTTGGCTATGCTCTGTGAGCAAAATTTATGAGGTCTTAAATATTAATCTTTTGATTTACTGCAACAAGGTAATTTTCAGCTTTAAAATGTTAACAGTTTCTCTTTCAAGGTCTTGAATACACAAGTTTTGGGCACAAACTTCTGAAACATTGTCATCCAAAAAATAATACTCACTTTGTTCCCAGGGATCAAAATAATTCTTTTTCACTAATGACTGCAAATATCAGCTCATTTCTAACACAGTTTGCAATGGCAAACATTACTCAGTTGTCAGTAAAAGAAAAGCGATTACATCAGCATTCAGGGGGAAAAAATGTTCTGTTCCTTCTTCCTCCATAGTCTATGTTCAATCAGCCTGGAGCTAATGGAAGCCCTCCAGTGCTGAGAAGTAAACAAACACAGTTGGGCAAATAGTCCAAAATCAAATCTAGTATATAAGGTGGACAATACATAGTTAGTTCCATTACCGAATCCTCCCTTGGGAGCTGGAGCAGCTTCAGAGCCCTTCTCATTACACACCAGCACCATCTGTAGCCAGCCTGAGCCTGATCTGGGAATGTATAAAGTACACGAAAAAAATAGACTCAGAATCAGGAGACAGAGAATCCTATTTCAAGTTTAAATTTTGCTTGTGAAAGATCATTTGGTTTTAGACTCAGCAAACAGTGGGCCTCATCACTCACAATGAGGGACGCATGTAGCAAGGATTACTTCAGATCAGGGAGATTGAAGGTAATTGCCACTTTCCACAGGGATGTATCTAGCTCTTGTACAGCTCAGGAGAGTTACAGCATGGTCCTATTAGCCCCGAGCTTCTATTCCACTTCAAATGGCAAGCACCCTTTCCTTGTGGCATCTGTTTTCAGCATTGTTGTTAGAGTGCATTATTTAATTGTACATTGCAAATGGAAAGAAAGCCAGTGGCATTGGCATCCTTAAAATCCATAGATACTTTGTGCGTGCATGTGTGTGAAATTTAAGAAAGGCTCTGGCTCAACATGGAGCAGAAAGCTTTTATTTAGTAAAAATAAACGATGTATTACTGTTAACAGATTACGATGCTGGTTGTTTCTGTTGGGGGGCTAAAAATGAAGACATTATTACCAATCTTGAAATACGTTGCAGGATTATGTGCAATGCTTGGATATTTTCATCCAAGATACCACATTCTGGAAGGCAAAAGTTGCTTCATCCATGTTTTCTTTTGTCGTTCGCATTCTCCGTCTACCTCCATTCCCTAATCACCCCTCATCTTCATCTGGTATCAAAATGTCTCTGAGAATCTGATTGTCGTCTTCTATTTGAATCACACTCATTCAGAACTGCAATGATTGGGGTTTTCTGACTTCGGAATGCCATGGAAAGTCTGTATACATACACGTAATTGAGAGAGAGAGCACCACATACAAAATATCTGGGGATTCATAGGCCAAGTTGATCACATTCATTTGGGAGGATCAAAGAAGGCACTCTGAACAGTGTTTTGATCCTGGTTTCCTGCCCAAGCAGCGGCTGTATTCCAAGTAATCTATGCCCTGAAAGTAGTAACCGGCCCCCAACCTAGGAAAACCCACAATTCCCAAATTGTGTCCCTGCGCCCCAAGCACACATCACAGGCCGGTATCACTCATTATCAGTAAGACCCTACTCTGGTACTCACCTCTCTGGGAGGTGTTTCCAAGCTTGCCAAACGTCAGATCCTTTCAATGACCCACGTGGCTGCAGGGGCTGATTGTGCTCCCTCCTGGTTTGGTAGGAGCATTAAGGACCTCAGGCATGACCTGGCAGGATCCCTAGGTGGCATCCTAACACCTTTACTCTAGGCAAAGAATTTAAGTCAGCAACGTTTTGTTGCTGATGACGTCTCCCTGCTCCACCCTGTGAGATGGACCTCTGGACTACTTGAGAATTTGACTTTTCATGTTCTTGGCCTTGGCTGAGAAAAGCTGAAAATCCTTCAGAACACTCTTGATAAGTTCCATTCACTTCTGTTCTTAGGCTCAAGTCTTAATTGATACATCTCCTTCGTCCTAGATTCTGGTACTGACTTTTTGGTGGTTATTTAGAACCTGAACTCTCCAATAAGATGGACCTAAAATCAAATCTTATTTTTATAACTTTCTGGTTGTAGATTTGTGTAAATTACTTAATCTTTCTAAACCTCTGTTTCCTCAACTCAAAAATAGATGTAATGATAGCACTTGCATCATATTATTGTGAAATAAGTATAGTGATAGCACTTGCATCAAAAAACTATTGTGAGTATTGAACAAGTTAATTTATGTAAAGATCTTTGTCATGCTAGTACTCGATGAATGTTAACTATCATTATTGTTACCTAATCTAACCTGTTAATAATCTAACCTGTATTGTAATTTGTCCCTTGCTTAAGATTTTGTTCAGTAGTTTCTGACTCTTGATCATACACACCCATTTCTCATAACTCCCATCATAATACTCAAAACAGTGTATTTAAATACCTTCTTCTCACAAAAACACAAAGCTGCTGTTTACCCAGTAGTTCCTATCACCAAATACTGAACTAAGTACACTATAGACAAATCACATTTAATCGTTATAACAATTATGCAAAGTATGAATTACTGTTTTTACAAAAGAGGAAACCGAGGCCCAGAAAGGTTAGTAATATGCCCAAGTTCACAGGAAGTGAGTGGCAATGTTGAGACTTAAATCTACCTTTGTCTGGGACAGAGATCATCATTAATATACCAACACCCATTTCTTCTTCTCCGGCACGCACAGACTATATTTTCCAGCCTTCCTTGCAGTAAGGCATCCCCAGGTACCTGGGGTTTAGTCAACGGAATGTGAGTTAAAGCGATGTACACAATTTCAATACCTGGCCCCTTAAAATCTACCATTCGAAATCCTCTAGGTTTTCCCCAGCTTCTACGAGCTGAATGTCAATACCACATGGTGAAAATGGCAGAGGCTTCGCCATCCTGGATCCTTGAATAACAGCGTCGAGCAGAGCACTTCCCACAACCCACTCACTTGGCCAACTGAGCTGGAACAGACTTGGTCTGTGTTTGAGACATATGCTTTATAGTCTTTTTTTTTTTTTAACACAGTGTGATGTTACTGTAACTAACACAGTGTCCAACTCCAGAGTTTTCTATCTCTGCTATTATACTATTCTGGCCTAAGAACTAGCCAGAAATGTGTCACAATTTGCTGAGTCACAGAGGAACTGTTGAAATGATTCACAGGTATGTTGCCTCAACTTGAGAATAAGGGTATCCCAGATTTTAATTAACTATTTCAAAGTGTTATAAAATGAAGCCTTTAAATTAGAGAATTGTACATTTCAAAAGTTTGTTACTTTTAATATTTTGCAATTATCCAAAATGGTATAAAAATGAAATAGTCAGTATAGCTTTAATCATGAGAATCAATCCTTTTTCGTTTTTAAAAGGCTCTTAAAAATTAGCCATTGCATCTAAGATTTTGTACCTCTCTATGTAATTGACACATTCTTGAACAGAACTAAATCTTAATATTCCACACAAAGAGTCAGTTAAGTTTTTTAAAAAGTAGTGTCCTACCAAAATCATCTGCATATTGGGCGCCATTAAGTATGAAAATTTCTTAATATTGCCTTCTCTTACATTGATTAGCAACAACAATTATGACAAGCAACTAAAGCTTTTATTTCAGTTTATTCAGAACCTTTCAAAATATTTATTTTAATTTACAAATGCTCAAATTCAAGTTTTGGTGTCGTGAAGTGAAGGTAATATAATTTATAGTCAAGATAGAAAGTTTTGAAATCAGACAATTCTATCCTTATTTCTTGTCTTCCCTATTTACAAGCCATGTGACTTTGAGACATTTACTTAAAATCTCTTGGCTTCATTCTTTCTTCTATAACTATATTACACCTCCCTCAAAGATTGGATATAAGGAATAAAAGGTTATATAGGAAAGGTATATCAACTGACATATAAGTGCTCAATAAATATTAGCTTTTTAAATACTATAATTATTATTAGTGCTAAAATTTTTCAGAAATATTTTATTTGAAATAATCTTTACTTTATAAATGCTGTGCTATGTCAGATATTTCAGACCGAAAAAGTGTGAATTATATTAGTATCCACTGTCTTACTAAGAAGACATATTGTGAATGAAAATTGTGTGTTTCACAGATGTTTCCAAGAGATTTGGAGTTTTTGGTTCAGATTCCAGGAAGCAGAGATTTAGTGGCTGATATTTAAATGACAGGAAAGAAATTTTTCATTTGGGGTCAAAAGCTTTCTCCTTTCGTTAATGTAATGATGTCAAAGGATTGTGGAACTCCATTCCTCTAGCCTCATCTGATCCCAAATGACGATGAAATAGAATATTCACCAATTTTCTCTTCTCCTGAGAAAAGAAGATGAGTTAGGAAATAATGAGTCTCTACCCTTTATTTGGAGATTGGTTGGATTTTTTTCTTTTTTTAAGAGCTAGAAAATTCAGTTCTCAGTCTTCTACCCAATACCTCCTTGTCTTGCTTTCAGATGCACTGTCTACTTAATTTCTCCTCTTTCAGCACCAACTCAAGGCACCTCTTGAATCCTGCCTACATCCAACTTATAGCTATAGGGAGAATAGAGTCAGGATGACATCAACAGATTTTTCTGTCCACAAAGACCCTCCCTTCCCATATCACCCCTCTGCCACATTAGAAATGTTCTTTAAAGAAAGAAATTTTGTAGGCTACAGCAATAGTTCTTTTTTTTTTTTTTTTTGGTGAGGAAGACCAGCCCTGAGCTAACATCCGTTGCTAATCCTCCTCTTTTTGCTGAGGAAGACTGGCCCTGAACTAACATCCATGCCCATCTTCCTCCACTTTATATGGGACGCCGCCACAGCATGGCTGACGAGCAGTGCGTCGGTGGGCGCCCGGGATCCGAACCGGCGAACCCCGGGCTGCCAAGCGCGGACTAAACTGCTGCGCCACCGGGCCGGCCCAGCAATACTTCTTATTGGTTAATTCTAGGCCTCTGCTTTAGACTCTACTCATCCAATTATTCCCTTATAGCCAACTAAACTCTGCCCTTCCCCCACTAAACACATTCTCTAGCCCTCAAAATGGCCCTATTTTCTGTGTCTCTATTTCGGTTGATGGCATCATCGTCTTTTCATTAGCTCCAAATAGAATCTTTAGTCATCTTTGACTCCTCCTCCCTTTTGAGTTCTAAAATCAGGCACATCTCACTCTGAAATGTCACTCATATTCAGCCTCCTACTCTCTAGCTTTATATCTAGTTCCATAGTCCAGGATTTACCCACCTCTAGCTGAGGCTAACACAGTCGCTCCATATCTGACCTCTTTGTCACCACTCACTTTCAACCCACCCAACCCCCAATCGACTCTCTATTCCCTTGGCATAGTTCTCTTTCTAAAGCATGGATATGGCACTGATACTCCCCTGCTTAAAACCCTGGGATAATTTATTAAGATATCAATACATGCTTTGTTCTCACTACATTTTCCTTTCTGCTAAACTAAATCTTTCCAAGCTGTTGGACAGACTTAGGCTTTTTTCAACAGGATAAGTTGCAAGGTGGAAAGCAGGAAATGCTTGCAGAAAGCTGCTTTTGCTGGCGTTTGTTTTCTCCACCCTGAGTACATTGAAAGGATTATTCTCCTGCGCATGTGGGAGGAGAATTTCTTTGAGGAATCAGGGTGTTGCGCACAACACCAAACACCAGAGGATTCTTCTCTTGCAAAAGCTCCATTTCTTGGGGAAATAGGGAAAGATCCACTCCATATGATGATGGCAGTGGAATCAGTGGTGGGCTTGGGGCGAAGGGAGCAGAATCTCTATTGAAGGTGGGGTTTTCTGGAAATAGATTTGAGACAGAATTTGGTGTACAAGATGTTTATTAGAGATCAGCACCCATTAAAGAGAGGAAGGGGGAGGAAGCAGGATTGGGTAATGGGAGCAACTTAATTGTGCTACAGGCTAGACAAAGCGTTGGTCAACCCAACAGGGAGCTCTGCAGTAAAAAACTGCCCATCAGAGCTCTCTTGCATCACAGGCTGCCCTGGGAAGGGTACAATCTTGGATGGAGAGGTTCTTTGTAGCTGAAACAAACCCTCAAGGAGCTGAGGGCTGGAGGCTCTGTGCTGACCGCACTCCTCACAGTTGAGCAGCAAGTTCTACGCAGAGGGACTGGGGCGAGCACCACAATCCCTATAGGTCTGGCCTGAGGGAGAGCCTTATCACTGTAACCTTTTGGAAGGAGAACGACTTCGCTCTAAGACTCTTTCTTCTTCTCAATGAAGAGTCAAGCATAATTAAAAGTAAAGGTATATTGCTGGTAAGAGCAATGCCTCTTTAGTCTTACTGACTTTGAACATCATAGATGGAAGCAGTCGAAACGAAAAACACAAGAGCTGAAGTCCAGCCTCAGAGTAGCTGGCAGCTTGACAAAACTTGCCAAGGTCAGCAGCCAAGATAGGTGACAACCGGAGCCATCCATGGGCACACATTAACATTTCTAAAATTTTTCAAAATTATTTAAGAAAGATAAGCTTGTAAAAAATTAGGTATTCTGAAGTAAAGCAATTGGAGGTTGAATCACAGAGACTTGAACCTTCTGTATGATATTCAAATGGGCAAGTCTGTGATATTGTTACTGCACAAAGGGCATGATCTGCTCACTGTGAGACAAAAGCCAATCATCAAGAGGCAAGATGGTGGAAAAAAAAAGTGTTTATTACAGCTTGCTAGCAAGAGGAAAGATGGTTGACTAATGTCTCAAAGAACCATCTTGCAGAAAAAAGACTACAAGCCAGTTATATTGGGGCTGGTCTCCCGATGGGGGAGGCATCTGGTCTAAGGGTATGACATCCATTCAGTCTTAGTTCCTGGCAGTCTTTTGTTTTACTTGATATACAGGGACCAGAGCAATGCCCTGTACCCTGATCTTTTAGTTGTCTTTGATGGTGGCTATTAGCCTAGATTCTCTGCCCAGGGGTCATCATATTCCTAAGGAACTCAAAAGAACAAGGTTATCAACCTTGTTGATATCAACCAGCTGGGAGGGGCCACAAAACCCACAGAGCTTGTCTGGGCTAGTTAATCAAAGGTCACTCAAAGTTACAATATGGTTTCTTTTCTACAATATGGCTTCCCTTATGTCAGCCTTGTCTTGAGCCAGTATCAATATTTGGGTTACAGTATTTACGTATTTGCAAGTTTGCCTTCCTCTCTAGATTATAAGTTTCATAAGAAAACATATAATTAAATTATAAATTTCACTTTTGTTTGCTCATAAGTCATTAAATACACATGTCAATGAAATGAAAGGATGTACGTTTATATTTGGGGTCTCAAATTCTCATAATTTATTAATATATTTAGATTGCATACTCTGTTTTACTTTCCACAGAAACAGAGTTGGTTGTTTAAAGAGGATTGTATTTTTCACAAACGTATGCTTACATTTAAACTGTAAATTATCTAAAATGTGAATAAATTTTATAGTATTGCAAGCTACCTAAAACAATCCTTCTCCTCTGAGTGTGTGTGGGGGAGGGAGAGAGGGAAGACGCTACGTGCTTGTGTAATGTATACGTGAAAAAGAAGGAGAAAGAATGAGTTGTATAAATGGAAGTCTACATCAGAAACCTACCCTTGAAAGAAAAACATTGATTCTATCAAATAAAGGAATAAAAAGTTGAGAGTCAAAAACTAATTGTTACTACTTGTCAGGCACTGAGCATACAAACTGATTAAGACAAAGGAGAATGAAATGAACTCCCAGACATATATAACTGACATTTGTAAAGTACTTTTGCTTACATTTTCCCATTTGAACAGCTAGGGCATGAATCGTAATAATCCTCAGTTTACATATGAGGAAAGTGATCTCAGATGCTTAGCTGAGCACAGAAATATGATTGTGAATCTATGGTAACTGATACATCCTCCCTCCTATGTCATGCTAATTAGCTACTGATGCTGAGTTGAAGATATTCTTAAATTGGTATATATTAAGTGGTATTCATTCATCTTTTCGTTCATTCAATCCAAAAGAATTTAGTGAGCCCAAGGATGGGGATATACAGATAAAATAGACTAGATTCCTGCCCTGAGAATGACTACAGTCTGAAGCATATGACTCTGTGGAGATGGGGTGGTGGGATGTTTTAGGGTGTGCTCTTATGCTAAATGTAGGAAGAAGGATGTATAAGAAAGTTCCATGAAGATGATCTTGGGAGAGACACTCTACAGTAAATCAACCAAATGATTTCTTCTCATGGAGTACGTGATAGCAAATCTTTATGTGGATGAACTTGGAATAAAAGGTTGGAAAGATAAGGGAAGCCATATCCTGGAGGATGCTGCCTGCACTACTGAAGAATTAATTCTGTATACAGTGAGGGCCAGTAAATGATTTTAAGTTGAAGAATCAGGATTTTAGAACCAACACCCTAACTGTGTGGCAATGTGGAAACTGCTTTCATTCAGGAGCACGGGAAGCATCAAGGAAAGTTAAGCCATAGCAATAGTTAATGGGAAGGAATGTTGCAGTCCAAACCAAAAATGTGTAAGTGAAGAGGGAGGCTGGGTGGATAGTTTAGGAGGTATTTAGGAGATAGACTCAACTGGATTTCATGATAGATTTCAAATAAGAAAATTTAGTGAAAAAGAGGCAAGGTGCTTTTTCTTTGGGATAGGAGGAAAACAAACTAGGATGGATTTATTGGTGGGAGAGTGGGAAATTGAGCAAGTCCATGCTGATTTATCTGTCAAGGAGGAGGCTAGAGGCAGAAAAATGGCCTCGTGTGATAGAGCTTCAGCATAGTCTCTGTGTGAGGCGAAGAGCAGCATGTAGAAAGGTCTGTATTTGGTATCCTGGGCTTGACTGAGGGTCCTTGCCATACCCTTGCTGAAGCAGCATTATGCAAGTCAAGGTAACTCCTTTCCAATGGCCCTTAGCGCCTCAGTGCCTGAGCCAAATGTGCATGATCGTGTGGATCCAGCTCTCAGGTGTTGAGGGGCAGTTTAGCAGAAGGGTGGGAGTTGAAATGTTATTCCATGACTTCTGAGCTGGGTACAACAAAAGCATGGAAGATTGGAGCTGAGACTGAAGACCTTGATGAGACAGAAGATTGGATGTAGTGGGAGTACAGATGAAAAAACTAGAAGAAAGGGATATCGTGCAAAGAGAGCATATTGTAATTTACACCGTCTGAATTCATACAATATTTCTGTGCATGGTACAGTATTCTTGTAAAGTATTTTATTTTGCAGAATAACATTTACAGGTAGGAAGGACTTTAGAGGTCATTTATTCTCATCCTCTAGTTTTACAGATGACAAAAGTGAGCTCCAGAAATCAGGCAGCCAGCTAGTACAGAGCTGAGGAATGAAATACTGCCTTTGCCTGGTGGTCTGCCTACCCCAAATATAGCTAAAATATTAACAAAAGATTTGTTAAACACTTAACTAACCGCTAGGCCCATTGATTAGCACTGATTGATATATAATTCCTATTCTCAAGAAATTTACTATCCAGCGTCCTATTGAGAATTCATATTATATATTAAATTAAACATTATTAAGGTGACATTCTGAAAAACCAGGAATCCAAACTCCCTCTAAATTAAGCAAGGTTTGTCATCAAAGCATTGAATAGTTCTTTTTTTTCTTGTGGAATAACAATTTTGTATCACCAAATGAATAGATAGTGGCATAATTTTTATGTTCTAGGTCCTCAGGTTATACTTTTTATGGATAATGCCTGCTGACAACAAAATAAAGAAACTGGAAAGTTATTTCACATTTTTCCTTTCCTGTCTACAGTATTAAACTGTGTTCATTGCTTCTTTAGCTCTTCCTGGTAACTACCAATTTCTGGTGAGACTGGAATTGAAATCGTGTACAAAATTCTTCATTTTTTTTCTCAACAATTATTTTTTATGTTCTTCACCTCTAGTGAAATGACCTCCACCCGCTGCATCATTTTATAAGAGGCAATCAGGAGCTTTACAAGGAAAAAGCAAATATTTTATTAAATTAATTTAAAAAGAAATATTTGAACATGAAAATCTGCATAGTATAAATATTTTATATGGGCTATAGCAATAAAAATTAATATTTAGTTATTTTATTCCTATGTAAGGGGGGAAACCTGCTAACTAATTAGGAAGCCATGGTTTTCCTCCTAGAATATTCCAAATAGCATGGAATGATTTTGCTGCACCATATTTTAAAACTTGCCTATATTAACTCTGTTTTACTGTTTTTACACTATGCTAGTGATTATATTTCTCACATATTTTCTTGAGTGCTCACATACCACAGAGATATATAAATAAATGAACGTAAAATTCGCATGACCACTAGAACCAAATTGGAAAGAATCCAATATAATACATATTAAAACTTCTTGGTGAAATGTGTGAGTGAGATATTTACCAGTACTTCCGTTTTATGTCATATTGCAATATTTAAATGAGCTCCCACTACATTGGTTACTTTATGGGAATGAGTTCAGTCTTCAGGAGAGGTAGCATCCTTCTGGCTTGGCTCTCAGAGCACGATTTGGAACTGTCAGAGATGTCTTAATGGCCTGAGTAATTTAGTTCATATCTCAGAGTTCTTTACTCCCACAAAATAAAGTCTCCTCTGGGAGGATCATCAGATTGAAACCATTCCTGAGCCAGTCACTTTTTAATTTTTTATTTTTGGGTACAAACTTCTTGCATAGAACATAGAATGACTAAAAGCAAGATTCTACAACAGATTTCAAAGATCTTCCCATCCTTATCTATGTGTTTTCATTGTGTAATCAATCAGCACTGAGCAATCCCTGAAAAACTGCTTGACCCTGTAACAACTCTTCAGTAAGTATGAACGTCTCTCTCTCAGAGAATATATAAAATATTCTTAACACTGGTATTCACCATCCTTGCTGTTCAAAAATGAATTTGTGCAATTGATTAAAATAGCATGTGACACAATGACTTGTCTCTTTTCTGTCACCTATTTCTTGTTATAGGAGTAATTATTTATGCCACAAGTGGGCAGTAGCTTAGAACTGTGGGTTCAAGGTCTTGTCCCTAGACCAGCAGCAACAGCATCATTTGGGAATTTGTTAAAAAAGAAAACTATGACCATATCCATACATTCTGAATAAAAAAACTGAGGGGTGGGGCCCAACAATCTGAATTTTAATGTCTTCTAGGTTATTCTAATGCAAATTAAAATCACGTAACTGTCTTAGAATTCACCTCACCAGCAGAGGTCCATTTCTTAGCTCCATAAACATTGCTATCCTCAATAAACTTCTGTTGAAGGAAGGAATAAATGAATGAGTGAGTCACAGTCTTTGAGAAAGTCTTCAATAAGTCTTAGGTTCCCATCCAGCAGTAACTACAAATATCAAAACTGGGTGTACCAGATAAAGCTCAGAGAAGATATTGCTTTATTAGTACTTGGTCACACTATGCTGCCATTACTCTTAATCATTGATTCACATATGAATTTTACACCCTAATTTCAGAATCAGTATATAGAGGTGTTTGTGTCAGCTCCTGGTCACTTCAATAGGCCCAAGGTGCGGTGTAAGAGATGAACGTAATAAAAGATGGCCCATGGCATTCTACCCTGCTCACTATGGGAAGCCAGAAAGTGATACCTGACATTGAGGTCCCTGTTCTGCAGAAATAAAAACAGGTTTGGGAAATACCATCTCTGTAGATCATGTAATTAACTCAAACTACAAAACAAAACCTAGTGTGACTGTCAAAAATCCTTCACAGTGGATAGCTACCTAAGATGTATTTTAATAAAATGAAGACAACTTATTTTTAGTTTCCGTGACATTTAAAATGTGTAAAATTTTCTAGGTAATTGCTTGAACGTGCTTCCACTCACATGTATCATTTCTCCAGGGAAGAAAAATTCAAGAACACAGGGAAGAAAGTAATTCTCCTGGTGGATCCCTCACTCTCCACCCTTCTTTTTGAGACTATATTGCCAAACTTGAAGTCATGCAGAGAAGTTGAATTTATTGAATTTGTTAGCAATATGGCAACAAATAATTACAGCAAATAATAAGCTAGAGAGGGTAATGGTCTTACTGCTTTTATATATGGCTTCCCTCACTAAAATAATTCTTTAGGCTGTAAAAAGTGGTGAGGACAACGTCATAATTATTTTTATTTGGCTTGATTTTCTTGATTCTTGTTCAGATCTGGGGTCATTTAGAAAATTGTAAAGTAAAAATTACATATATATGTAATGTAAAAATATATATATATATCAGAAAAGAATAACTCACTAAAAGTACTGCTTACAAAAAGATGTGGGAAAAGCCAGTGGGATTTTTATTTTGTCAAAACCTTGTTAGTCATGTTTTGGTTTTAGCTTTGCAGTCTGTGGAGTATTTTATACTTCTCAAATTTCTTCTGTTCACTTGTGACTCTCAAACCTAATAGAAATCTCCTTTTCCCCTTCAAGTAATACTTGTCTGCTTCTAGGGTTATCAGGGGAATACTTTTTAAAAAATTGTTCAAACCAGCTAGAGCAGTGCACAAATACATACCGAGTAGAAACATACTGAAAAGCAGCCGTCAAAACAGCCAAAATAATCTAAAAGCTCATTGTAAAAAATACAGAGGACAAAGTAAAAGGAGTGCCTTAAGGGCTTAGTTTCAATTTCTGCAATAATCCACCATTTCAGATAGAGTTAATTCCCTGGACTGTGTACATATGGATAATTTAATTCCACACATAATCTCCAATATTTGTTTGGGGATAAAATGTCAAACTTTTCCCACTAAACCTTTTCACCTCCCTTTTGGACAAGTGGTCAAATGGGGGGATTTATGGTTGCCTCTTGTTTGCCTGACTCTCTACACCAAGGGCAGCGCAAACAAAGTGTGACATGAATCCCCCACCTCTCTCCCACCATAGCCTGAGCTTAATTTTTGCTCGGTTTGGAGCAGAGAAGAGAACGATGGAGCAGTGAAATGTAAAAGTCAAACTTTTTTCTTTTTTTCTTAAAGTCATTTAACTTATTTCAATAAATATAGAGATTATTATAATATTTAAATGTGATAGATAAAATGAAATCATCTACATAGAAAATGGATATCTGGTCGTTCCATTCAGAAAGGCAATATTGGAAAAAGCTTGGACTTTTGAGGCAAAAGGCATGTGTTTCTATTGCAGCTCTGCCACTTGCTCACTGAGTGACCTTAAGAAAGTTATAAAAATCTATGAATCTTAGTTTTGTCATCTATAAAATGGGAATAATAATAACTTTCTCAAAATGTTATTATAAGGATTAAATAAGGTCATGCACATGAAAAGCCCTTTATACCATAACTGCTGCCTAGCTGTGATTTATGAAGAGAGAAAGTGTAGAACGGGAAAAACTCTAATATTGGTTCTATATGAGACCAGGATGTTTCAGGGTGGCTGAACTTTAAAACATCGTTGTCAGCAGCAATCAGTGGCGTTCTCGTGGGCTCCTGTTTTCTATCTCTTATTGTCTTGCAGCATGTTCTACACACAGTAGCTCCTCACTTCATATTTGCTAACAACTCACAAAATCTTTCCCCAACAGACAGATTGAAATCCAGAACAGTAACAAGTCTTCAGTGCATCCTGTTCTCTGGCTGGCTGGAGATGAATGGCTGGACAAGTAAAAATAATTTGCTTTTATAAAAAAAATAAATATGAAATCTATATACTGGTAAGTAGAAATATACCAAAATACAGAATTCTCAAGTAGTGAGAGTAACAAACTTCTCAATAATCAAGACCCCAATTTTGTTGCAAATATCATTTTCTACGAATTGTGATCTATTGTGTATATACAGAGTCCAAAGGCTATGGAGTTCTAACTTTATACTTTTCTTCAAAAACCTTCGTACTCATGAGATAAGTCCCTGAATCTGGAAGACAGATATTTTCTTAGGCAGCATACAGAGTTGCTTTATGTAACAAAGAAAAATATGACAAATTTTGATTCATAAGAAACTAGAAGTGGTTTCTTTTTCATTTTATCTTTGCATATTCAAATAAAGGGTTTATTTTTTACCTGCATTCGGCATCACCATAGTGAATCACGTCCAAAGAGAGGGTTGCTAGACAAAAAATTCGATGCCTGGCATAAATATCAAAGAATCAAATAATTGTTATTCCTTAATGTGCTCATCAGATCACTTTCCTTTGAAAGTGCTGGAATCTCAACTCCAGTGAGCTTAAGGAATAAAATAAAAATACATTGGGTCTCTCGACTTCTCTCTTCTCTGCACACATTATCCTTATTCTCTCCCGCTGTCGTAGTTCTCCTGTCTTGGGTAGGGCCATAGCCAACAGCTACTGGAACCCCTCTACCAACAGCTGTTCTACTGAGAAAAATAGAATGTGCCCTCTTCAAGGTCCAGTTATATTTTTCTTCCAGGAAAAGGCTTTGAATGGCTTGACTTAAGGCATTCCTTGATCCAATCTTGGGTCAAGTGCGTATGGGGTGGAGTGGGGTAGGTCTAAGACCAGAAGAATCACGGAAGGGAAAAGAATTCCAGGAAAACAGAATTAATAGCCTTGATATTTAGTATAAGGACAAATTATTTTCATTAGTAAAGAATATTTTAGAAATTCCATTAACTTCTTTAATCATTTGAATATTTTTAGTAAACAGTATAAGAAGAGGAAAGGCTTTGAGTTATTGAAACACTTTTAATATCCTTATAGAGGACTATACAGCCTTAGACATTACTTTAAATGAAGGAAAACTTTTAAATATAATTGCTGAATTTGAACAAATTCTCAAAAGAACGATCAACTCAGTGTGCGATGTTGAGGGTTTTATGGTGCTTTGACATTTTAGAAGACAAGCCTTTCCATTATTCCTTCTGAGAAAGTGAACTCACTGAAGACTTTCCGCAGTATATTCCTCAAACATAACGTTTCATATCGGCAGAGCTGGGAAGACATCATGATCTCCAAAGAACACTTTGAAGTAAATCATTGTTTCTCCAATTTAAACCATCAAAATAGTAAGGAGATGAATATGTAGCAAATAAAGGCTTGGAGGAGAGCTGAGTTCTAATCGCCTTCTCTATTTTGATGGTGGCCAGTTGTGGGTCTCTTCTACATGCTAAGCCAATTGAACTAGTCTCATCACTACGGGACTTTTCAGAGTCTTTGATGGGCTAACATGTAACACTTCCAAGCCTATTTGACTTACAGAACACTTTTAAAAGTTGCCCCCACCCCCAGAATACTTATTATCCTCTTTCATAACAGTAATATTATTTGGTAACCACTTTTTGTATATTTATGACCTGGAGCTTGCCAATCCTTGCATGTGGTACAGTTCTCTGACTTTTTGGTAGGACCACTTTCCAATAAAATGCTATAATTAGAAAAGTCATCTTGTTAAGTCTTCTAAAAAGAAAACCTTTTAAAAACTTCATGTGACATATTTTTTAAATTTTAATTTGTAATTTCAGAGTAGCATAGAGGAATATTTAAAATTAGGACTCGAGTAATCTCTACTATTTAAGTGGCTAAAGAATATTTTTACAATGCTTTTCACAATAGCACTTCTCTTTTAGCCCTCAGGTTTGCAGAACACAAAAGACAGCTAAGAATCACTGTGTTTTGCAAACTCTCCTATTCAGCCATCCCATCTTAGATTTCCTGACACTCCTCACAACCAGTGTCCAAGATGCAGTTGACTACAGCATTGCTCAAAGGAACAACAGGGAATCAGACAGACCAGAATGGTCTTAGACAAGTCATATAAATCGTTGATTATTGATTTCCTCATTTTAAAAAAAAAGGTCTTGTGGGGGCCAGCCCAGTGGCGTAGTGGTTGGGTTCACGGGTTCCACTTGGGAGGGCTGGGGTTTGAAGGTTCAGATCCCAGACATGGACCTACGCACCATTTGTCAAGCCCATGCTGTGGCGGTGTCCCATATAAAGTAGAGGAAGATGGGCACGGATGTTAGCCCAGGGCCAATTTTCCTCAGCAAAAAAGAGGAGGATTGTCAACAGATGTTAGCTGAGGGCTAATCTTCTTCTCCAAAACAAAAAAAATAGGTCTTGTGGTACATATCATCTTACATCACAAGGTTATATTATTGTGAAGAATCAATAAGGCAACATAGGGAAGGATGAACTAATTATACTATGTAAATAATATTTTTTATTATTCTGCCTCTGAGAGGACATTTCTACCTGCAGCCAATTCAATCTTCAGTCATCCTATACACTAGGGAAGAAACACTTGGTAAATTGGATTACTTCTCTATTTTAAGAAGGCTTGTTGGATTTCTTCTGTTTCCCCTCCAGATTCCCTATCCACCCTTCTCTACCCTGCTCTTTGTCCCAGAGGCAGATCTGTATTGACCACGTCAATCATCTCACTTGTTCTCTGGCTCCTGGGTGGGTTTGTCCGATGTAAAGCATCAGCAGGAGATGACAGAGGCAGAAAGACTAAGTTCAGGGTATTAATCCCACTGCTCCTTCCTGCCACAGCCTGGCTGCCCACCGAGAACAGAGGTCCCAGCTCCTGTAAGGCACTCATGTCCACAGAATCCTCTCTGTCTTCGGGTTCCATTATCTGCTCACTCCTCATGCCCTGTCAACCTACCAGTGGTAATAGTCAATGCAAGTGCCATTCTTAGATGGAGGCACAGGGGCTTTTGCCTTGAGCCTAAGGCTTTCAAGAGTGCCACTCTGATTGTCCTCTCATGAGGCCTCTCCTTGCACTGAGAAGAGTCTTCAAGGCCAAAACAATGAGCCTGCTCTCTCCGTGGTGAGACCGTACTCAGGATCTCAGCATTCCTGCCCGGACTGGCCTGCGACTGCTCCCCGGGCTGCAGCTGTCCTTTTCCCCAGGTCAGCCCTGCCAAACACAGATGGTGCTGTGGGTGAGTGCATCCCAGGGCCAGGGAAATAGCTAAAGGGTTGCTATTTCTGGAGCACTGATGGAGTTTGGCCATAAAAGGTAGAGGTGCCACTCAGAAATAACAAGCATCTTTTTCTAGTTCTTTAAGGTGCTGTCCTTTGCCAAACCATGCATCCATAGGGCTGATCCACCTAATGAGAATGTCTTCTAATTTGCAAAAAGGTGCCATATGAACCAATAGTAGCCTTGGAACATTTAAAACCAAAGTTTTAAAAATTGTGCTACCTTGAACTCTAGGGTTTCCTTGAAGATGCTTTGTAGGTTGCTGCCAAGGCCTGAAGGAGAACTGTCCACTGGGCAGGGTTACCACTAATCAGAGCAGTGAAGCTCTGATCTGTTTTATATATTGAGTTACTTGTACAGTTTCATTTGAATAGATGGTTCTGGAGATAAACTAATTATGAAAACCACTGGAACATATGATCTGAAAATTCCCATCAAGTTAGGCCATTAGGAGGCCTTATGATCCTGTCATAAATCATATGCAGACTTCTAGTCTTTTGGTCTTAGACCCTTCATTTAAACTATGAAATTTGTCACTGTCCTACCTGTTTTCTTTACTGGTCCTTGTTCATACTTGCCTTTCTAACTCAGTTAGAGTGTTTCTTCCTTTTTTCCACTATATTCTTCAAAGAACTTCTCCCAAGCGACCTCCTCTGTGAAGCTTTCCAGGTTAATGTGAACACTGATGAGATGCTGTAGACTTCATCAAGGGCTCCAAAGCAGAAAGAACACAAGAACATTGCTAGAGTTTTGTTGTTTTTATTTCTTACGTGAGCTCTAGATATTTCCCATTTTCTCTTGACTCTATGTAACAGCAAAGGAGGTGGCTTCAAGTCATAAAGGTATTCTCTAATGTGTTGAAAGTATAATAGATTTTAATCTAATGGGGGAACATAAAGATAAGCAGCAGGATTCAAACAAATACTAGAATTCCACAGAAAGGAATGAAGAAGCAGCATTGGCTGGATACCATGAACCAGAGTCTTTTAATAAGAAGTATATTTGTAATAATAAGAGCATCCAACATTAAATGAACACTTATTATATGCCAGAGACCAAATTTCACTCAAGCTTCCCAACCTGTGGGGTAGGAACTGTTACTGACGCTATTTATAACTTTGAATATCCTAAACCTGTTTATTTTAAAATCTCTGATGGTCCCTTACAGTTAATTTCATCTGGAGATAGTTCATATCCTGATTATTAAATTTATTGCCTGACTTTCTTACTATTTGATTTAGTTATTTGTTTGGAATTTTAATGTTCAGGGACTCAATTTGAGTAATTTTTTTTTGTTCATATTTAAGTTTCCATTTTACTTGCCTGTGGTTCTCTCTCTCTCTCTCTGTCTATCTATCCTCATTCTATTCATGTGTTTGGAATTTTCGTCTGTGAGTTTATTTGAGTGTGATTTTTTTGATCTAGGGTTTTTTTTTCTTTATTCTCCTGTGTTCTTCTTCTCTCCCACTGTGCACAATCTAGTTGTCCAACTGTTTTATGTCTGTCTCCATTTGATTCCCTGACCTGAACCACGTCTTATAATTGCATTTGGGTGCTCCCGCTCTACGGCACTCTTGGGAATATTGGGCATCCAGTTACAGAACCAGTGGGTGGCTAGTTACAGACCTCAGTTATCTGTCTTTTTCTGTGTTCTGTCTCCCTGAGCCTGAAGTTTGCTACAAACAGAAACCTGGACTATATGGTTATTGAAATTATACACTTTCTTTCAAATTTTTTTGCAAATGGGAGCACCTGATCTAATTTCCGTTTTTAAATAATAAACTTAACTCTACTGCTCCGTCTTGTGTGGAACGCTTTTCTTCATTTTCACTCTGAGAAACCCCAACCTCAAAAGTCTTTGCTTATTTCCAGACTCAGTGTCCAGCTGGCCCATGGTATCGAAAAACAGAATATTTGCATTGAAACTAGTGAAAATACTTAAGGTAATTTGGGAAATTCAGAAAAAAACCAAATCACTAAGGATTGTGAGAGATAATTGTTTCTTAGTCACTCCTCATGATCTCACCATGGGGTCAGGTAAAGCATTAGCCCAATCACAACTGATGTAAACAGCAGTATCCAAAATGAAACATCACTGTGCTTATATACATGTTTAAAATATAGGGCTAATATTGTGCACCTACCCCTTACAGTCTCTTGTTTCAGAGTCTTACACAGTAACTACAGAACACAATCACATTCACGGAAACATTCAAAGACCTCCTGGAAAATTTTTTAAATTACCAAAATTTTTTGTGGTCAAAAGTAAAGGAGTCCTGACTTTTGTAGGATCCATATAATAAAAAACACAAAAAGTAAATAAAAAATATGTTATCTTTTCTTTAGCTTCAGAATAACCTTATGAGGCAATACAAAAAAAAAGAAATCTGTTGATCTTATGCACTCTAGATATGTCCAAATTTGTTTTGTGTCAAAAAGATACAGCCACGCTAAAAAAAAAAGGACCCTTATAAGACTAAATACTCAAAGCAAAGATAACAATTGTATGTGCTTAGGAGCCACACTTAATAATTGTTTGGAAAATCATAATTAACCTATTCTTTATCTCATCTCTGAAAGCTTAGATGTTAATAAGTTGGTGATTTGATTAGTCCATTGTATTTATTATGATGATGTTTAACAAAATGTTAATTCACAAGATGATTGATAAAATATTTGGGAGTAAAATATGTTCATTTTACAGATAAGGATATTAAGTCCCACAGATTTTCAGGAGATTTCCTGAGGCCATACAATAAATTATAAACAGCAAAGCCAATTTTAGAACTCAGGTTTTCTGACCACGAATCCATTAGATTCAGATCTCAGTTTTACTGTCCAAAACCAGGATAAATCTAGTGGTTTTTTTATCTTAGAATCAGTTATGATATTTTAATATAATAATTATATTTAATATTTTAATCATATTTTAATATTTGCAGTGCCGTTTAGTTTATTTCATTTTTTTTGCTAAACTGCCATAACAAATATGTAACATGTTCTTCTCAGCAACTTTATAGAACTATAATGCCAATGAATCACTTTACAGAAGGAATTATTGAATAGAATTTCCACTTAGTGTTGAAGAAATGCCTTGGTTCAGCAACATCCAGTAAGTGGGCACATAAATAATTGCTTATTAAAGACTTTATGTATGGAATATTACAATCTCTAAGTATTAGCAATTCAATAATGAAAACATTATGATTTACTTGGCACTACCATTAGTAATTGACACCATGGATTATATAATATTACTTCCTGCCAGTAATTTTGATTGAAGCAAAGGAGAAAGGCCATGAAATATACATTTATAACTCTATGTGAATACAGTACAATTACTATGAATGGCTGATGAACTCTTTAACTTTCTGATACTCATTGACAAGCCGTATTAAATTTCATTCTATGGCATCTGTCAAGGGAAAAACAAAACTCTACTCAGCCAGTTAGAAAGAGAAAGAATGTTCAATCAAATTTATGTGAGGGCTGGATAAGTTATATCACACTTATCCTTGGATACGGGAAGAAATGTTCTTAGACTTTTGCACTTTTGATATAGAAAAGAAACTAAGAAACTGATTGGGAGTTCACGACAAAAGGAATTTTTGCAAGGTCATAGCATATTGGGCCCCCTCCAGTGCAGACAACCTGAAGACCTGGCCCTCAATAGAAAGAATGGCCAGCAGCTCCACGAGGACTATAAGAGCACACGATGGTGTTATAAAGCCAAAGTTAGAAAGCCCCACGTTAAGACATGGCCGTCTGAATAAATTTATCCATTAGGGATCCTTGCTCATGAATAAATTCTGAAAGCAGAAAATCTGTCTCTCATCTAGATTTTGTCTAGGTTAGGGGGGAGTCTCAGTCCCAGAGTTAAGAGAAAAAAATTATGGTAAAACCAATAATCCATGTGCAATTGCTGAAACTTCTGATATCTCTTACAATATAATGCTACTGTCTGGACTATGCGTGGTCTCTTATTTTCAAGAGATTCTTAAAAGGGGGTGGGTAGCCATGGCCTCTAAGTGCCAATAGAGGTAAAATTCAAGGTCTCTTTGGAGATGACCTAAGAAACAAACACGTGAGGCAAAGAAGTGAAGAAAATTTGGCCCATGGCCCCTTTAAATTTTTCCCTCAGCTAAACAGACATCTAGTCATTTAGAAAAGAACCCACCCCCTTGTTAGACTAGCTGAGGGACAATCCCCTGTTGTCATTTTTATTGTCTGCCCTGGAGAAGGAGGCAGCTTGGGATGCCTAATGGAATCTTGATTCTATTTCACAGCTACAGAGCACAGCCAGAGGCCCGTGGTGCTTTTGTGAGCCAGAATCCACGGAGGCTAATTTTGGCTGAATAGAGGCTAAAGAGAATTCATTTTTCCTTGTTACATTTATTTCACTAAAATTGTTCAAACTCACAAG
Source organism: Tapirus indicus (assembly GCA_031878705.1). NCBI lineage: Eukaryota > Metazoa > Chordata > Mammalia > Perissodactyla > Tapiridae > Tapirus > Tapirus indicus. The sequence goes on along the minus strand of CM062926.1, from coordinate 77,084,399 downwards.
ATACTGCTGGAAGGACACCAGCAAGCACTTCTTAATTGGGGCCCCATTCAGTAGCATAACTGACTTTGCAGGTACCGGCCACAGAGGTGACGAGGATTTCAGGAGCCCTAAATGCATGGAAATTAACCTTAACACAGGAGACACAAATGTTATCTCTGCTTAGATGTGGAATATAATCTTGAAGCTTCTGTTTCACATAGTTGCTGGAAACTGTAACCATGGCTCTCATCTTTCAGTTGCTACATATAAAAGGTTTCATGTCCAGACATCACCAGTAGATTCTGCTGGGCATGCTCAGGGAGATAATTGCTATTCCCCACCCCAAACACTGAGAGTCTCTAGAGATAACTAGCAGCAACTGAGTATTAACCATTTTTCAGAAAACCAAATGGACAATAGAGATACAGGACGAATCATTTTGCCTTTCCCTCCTTCTTCAAATTTTAATGAGTAAGAAAAATTTTGTGTTTATGTTTTTAAGTGTGTGCAACATCCTGGTCCTAAAAATTATCTCAATGTTAATAGCACTTAATCCTATTCTGAATTTTAATTTTGCACACATTCTGATGACTACTTATGGTTCTAACTTTTCATGAATTTTTAACTCAGTTAATAAGGATATCTGTGTAAATTGCTAAAATCTTGCAGAAAAAAATTCTGTAAGAACTTGCTAAGTGTTGATATTACTCTTGTTATTTTTTATGGGTTCTTCAATCTTGAAAGCCAGCAGCATCCTCAGAAGATATCTGGGGGAGAGTACAATGATCCCCATTTTACAGATGGAAAAATTAAAGCTTAGGAGACACTGATAGGAGTGCTTGATGAAAGAATTTCTGTCTTCCATTTCAAAACTCACTCTTTTGGAATCAGCAACATAAAATAAACTTAACGTGTTTTTGTTTTTCAAAATGAATTTAAAGCATAATTCTAAAATGGAAAATGGTGTTTCACAGAGGAAACTTGGGGAGAAAATGCATTTCCCTCTAACAGGTTCTCCACATTGTTTGTTGTCCAGAGGGTTCTGAGGGTGGTTAACCTAAGCTCACCTGCATTAAATATTGACCCTGAGGGGCAATTTGAGGCCTTGCTAATGGGGCAATTTGGGGCCTTAATGATGCAGACAAAAAGGTCCACAATCCTACTTGATGAAGTGAAGAGGTTCATTAGCATGATTTTCAAGGGCGGTGCTCAAAGAATTAGCTTGCCACCCAAAGCCATGTCTAAACTGGTCAAATAAAGAGCTCTTCATTTAGCTCGAGTGCTATATTTGACCACCGTCCCCATATTCTTATGCATTTGATTTTCTTTTCTTCTAGAGCAGTAAGTTTTTTACCACAACCTAAGCTGACAGCTCTCTGACTTTTTGCAAAACCTTGAGAGCATAACAAAAATGTTGTAGGTTTTTAAAGCAATACAAAATAAAAAGAGAATTCATTTAAACTTATCCCAAACCACCAATTATCCCTATTAGAGAAAAGTTTCATGATGAAAACAATGGCATATTGTTTAATCTTCTGGATTTGTGGAATAGATGCCAATTTCTAATATACAGTGACAGCAAATTTAGGAAATAAGGCATGTCAAATCACCTTTAAATATAAAACAACTGAGCAACAAATGCCTCACATGCGTAATTTCAGTGACATGCATGGAGCTTTTGCAAGTGCTCAGTGAATTTAAATCCATAATGCTCTAAGACAAATGTACACTCAAATACATACCACACACGGACACACACACACACACACACACACACATATACAGCATGCAAACCCACACGTCCATGTTAACTCAGTCAAGTAGAAAAGGCAGCTGTACGTATACTGAGAGTTTCATTAGAAATCCACATTCATTGAACAAATACACAGTAAAAATTATCAACAGTGATGGAGAATTATCCTTGTTCATAGAAAATGTGTTTTAAAACACTTACAAATATAATAATAAACAGAAAATATTACAGATATTTAGTTTCATCAAATAAATATATAAACTGGTTTTTTCGTTCATACTTTCGTGTTATGCAGAGGCACACTGTCTAATTCGATTACCAGTTACAACAATAGACTATTCCTTGACTTATTCTTAACCACTAGACTAGATAGACGGCCCCGTCAGCTCTGTCCTAGGCTCTTAATGCCTCAAGCTACTGCGTTAGTGACTGATTCAAGGGAAAAATAAAGAATGAAAATTCAAAATGTGATACTTTTAACTAATCAACTGCAAGGTAATTTCCTTTCAGCACTAGTAACAGATATCCTCTTTGTACATATACACTCTATAGCTGGCTACAGTCTTTGGAATGAACATGTTTTAAAAGTGGAATAATGTAATTATTATCAAAACTAATTTGTACCTCAAACAGCCCAAATTAAATTCAATAAGCGCAGTAGAAATTACAGTGATTTAAGTTCTGATGTTTCACCCTACTAAATTTTTAATTGTGGCAAATATGTTCTGCTTCTGGGATGTAGAATAAGAAAGGAGGGGGGCGCAAAGATGCCCGACATTCCTCCATATAAAAATGTTTTTGTAATCACTCTATTTAAATAGTAACATTTTATTTTTTTAAGCACTTAGTTTCTTGATCAGGATCCATATTCATGGGGTCTCGCTGTAATCCACTTTACCACTTAATGTTGCAATTCAAATGTTCAGTCAGAAGCAAAGCCCTCCAGAATAAAGCATGAATATTACCGTGTGGGGCTGTAAAGAGAAGACTATTAGAATATATCACCAACACACTAGGGGACCATTTAGTCCACTGCTCTAAATACATCATTTAATTACAATGGAGACATTACTTCATGTTTCTACTGATGTAAGTATTATTAGAATTCATGATATTCGCAGGCTACTGTGGGCCATTACATTGGCCATAAGCTATTCCATAAGATTTACTACTAAAGGCCCGCAAGGGTATTTGAGCATTCATGGATTCTGTGGCAGTAGGCTTTTATCTAAGACACATAAGTGAGGGACAACCGAGTTATTATCTCTAAGAAACATAGCTTAATATTTTGGATTCTAAAGGTTAAGGTACCATAAATCCTGAATTACTCTGAGATATCACATAAAAAGACATTTTTATTTTATTTTACTCTATTCTGCCTCTTAAAATATTTTATGATGGCAGTTTCTAGAGTTGTACCATATTGTTTACATTCAGTCCCTGGATGCATCAAAACACTGACACAGCATTTCTTTTAAACTGCAGTAACGAAAGCAAAAACATATTTTGGGTGTGTGTGTGTGTGCGCGTGTGTGTGCGTGTGTGTATGTGTGTGTGATGGGGGGTGTCCGTGGTATAGAAGGAAGGGAGAGGGAAATGTTAACTAAATGCTTTATTTTTTTAAGGGGTATCCAATTTCCATTTGAGGAGTCTTGCTCAGCGCTTTGATTGGCCGTCTTCATGATGGGTATCATTGTGTTGGTCAGAGCTGAGCTGATCTGCCCTTGGATGCAAAGCTGGGATCCTCTTCGGAGATTCTAAGGGAAGCGTAGAATCAACTGCCAGAAGCAGCTTCAGAAGGCTGCCTGCTTTTTAGACAATGAAAATTGCAGCCAGAAAACTCAGGAAAGACTGATGAAGAGCTTAGTAGATTTGTCACAAAAATAGACAGAGAAGAATAACTTTTCTCTATTATGAAATAAAAACTTCTAGATAACTTCCCAACAAATGAATGATAAGGGGTTTGGGTAACCAATGCTTTGAAAAAGCAGGTAAAACATGAAATGCAGCCACCGAATCCAATTTCCTTCCTTGTGTCACGGCAATGCCAGCTTCACATTTCTCTCCAAGTCTCATTCTTGGTATCAGAAGGCACCTGTTAGGCTTCGGAGTCTTAACACAAGAAGGATTTAACCCTTTTGTATTTTCCAAGAAAACTATCGGACAGGTTCATCAGCACTGGCTGTCTCTTTGAGAGATGGCTCTAAAATGACAAATAGCAGCAAGGAACTAGAAGGGTATATGAGGATACAGAAGTTGTATTTACGGAGAGACAAGAAGAGTTATTAGTTTGAACACCGAAAACCACTGAAAAGTTGGGCAGACAAGTCAGATGTTTGGTCTCTGAGTGTGTACTACGGATGACTCACTTCCGTGGCAGGTTTTTTTGTCATCTATCTTCCTCCCTACCTCCTTTTTACCCCAAAACAGTCAATTCCCAGGACATACTATTCTGGGGCCTTAAAACTTCCCCTCGCAGAAGAATTTCTAGCACCGCTACATGAACTGTCTAACCATTGTTAGCAAGGGTAATCATCATTCCAGAAAAAGGCTCAATTTCACAATGCACTGTTCTTATAGCTTTGTATAATGTACAAATATACTAAAATGTTATCTTTAGGACAAGGAAGTAAATAAAATAAGCACAACTGCTTTGGACAAGATTAGCTGTTCTTCATTAAAATCTAAAATATTTAAGGGCTTCAATTAAATTAAAAAATCATCAAATATATGCACTAATAATATTTATCATACAGTCATATTACTTTCTATCTTCTTTCATCCATTTAGAATGTGCTGAAAGATTGCCCTTTTGGGCCAAACTTCTAGATTTAACCACTTTGTGTTTTACATAAAAAGTATTATGCATATATTTTAACCTCGTACATACTGTAACCGAGCCAAAGAAGCTTGTTCTGCTCCCTGCAATCTGATGCCAATCAATTGCAAACGAGTCGGTGGTTGAGAAACGTAAGTTTATATGATTAGTTAGCACAATCGGGAGATGGTGGGCTAGTGTGCTAAAGATCCATCTTGAAATCATACAGAATCTTGAGGCAGTTATATAGGGGAAATGGGCAGCGAAGGAGGGGGTTTAGGGATGTCGACCATCCGGTGCGACGAACTTCAAGATGTCTCATTATCTCTTTCTTCTGTCATTTGTGATGGTTACCAACACAGAGTTTTGCTTTCTGGAGGTCATCGTGTTCCTGGGGAACTCAGAGAACAAAGTTATCCTTATCACAGCTGGGAGATATACATAAGCAAGAGTCACAGAACTAGCAGATCATGTATTTTGCAAAAACGAAAGGTGCTTAATCATCTAGGCCACGCGCAGGCTAGAGTGCATTCTCAGAGACTAGTGAGTCAGGATCACAGTTACAATATTGCTTCTTTTCCCTAAGATGGCTTCCCTCCTGCTAACCTAAGATCTAGCTGTTAACAATACTAAATCGAAACATATTTTAAAACCTAAGCATTTTGAATTAACATTTCAGATCTACAATAATAAATTTTGAAAAAATTCATACCATTTTTTTATGAAATTACCATGCTGTGAAGACCATGCAAAATTTCTAAAACTTTAAGTATTAACCCTTAAGTTAATATATAGCTGTTGGTAATAGTATAATATTAGAACTGCGTGTCCAATTAATGTAATAATTAGACTATCAGTGTGAATCAGCACTACTCTAAGTGCATTATGAGTATTACATCATTTAGTCCTCACAATAACCCCATTACACAGGTATTGTTATCATCCTGATTTTATGGATGGGAAAGCTGAGGCCTAGAGAATTGAAGCAACTTGCCCAAGGTAATGTAGCCAATCACCAGCAGAAGCAGGGGTTGAAATTGGCCGTCTGACTCTCCAAGCACATTTTTAGCAAAAGTGCTCTACCCCTTCCACTCCATAGGAACTCGGTACCTGTGTACTGCACTGACACACAAACAGACAAACATTAGAGGAAGAAAAGCCAGGAAACACACATGTTGAGGTGTTTATAGAAACTTTTCTATACTTTCTATTTTTTTTCAGTTATACCATCAACAAATCTGAACCTGCTTACACTCCCCTCATTTTCTTTTCTGAATCCATATTTTTTCCAACTATAGATTTTTCCAACCACACACATCCACTAACTTTGTATTTTTTTGATTACCCATAAACAAATTTATTTAATCCCTCCCTCTAAACAGTAGCAAAAGTCATCATAATCATTACTTTATCCAGATATTCTTCTTGTAGAAATATAATGGCCCAGGGAGGTGCTGCCCTCCTTCCTATTTCAAAACCAAGTACCTGTCCCTCTTCAGAAATGAGCAGCACCCGTATAGTGTGAGCTTGGGCTCAGGGGTGCCAGAACTCCAATGGAGAGAGTCAACACAGGATTTGAGCAGCCTCTGAGCCAGAGGTACTGGTGGCCAAAAGACCAGCACTCCATGATTCCTGCATGGAAGAAACTTCACCCATGGACACCCAGGGACGTCCAATAGGAGAAACCTGGGAAGATTTGTGGGTTGACCTGGTTCCCAAAGAGTGAGCTACACAGATAGCCCTTGGAAAGGGTTAGGATTCCATTAATTTATTCATCACATTTACTGAGCAACTACTACGCACAAAGTCCTGCTCCAAGCGCCAGAGATGTAAGAATGGAACCAAAAAAAAAAAGAAGAATTTCCTGGCCTTTTGGATCTATCATTGTGATAAGAGTAGTTAAAACCAAGGTTCACAAGTGCCCAGAAAACATGTCCTACTGTCCTTGGAAGCGTGGCACACTCTCAACTCAGCCCTCGCACCGGGTTCTGCCGTCAAGTAGAGCAGCTCTAGTGGTAGCCTCACACTTTTAGATATACCTCCAGTGGGTTCAGACATGAGGTCCTGGGTCTCCGTATTCAGCTCACTGAGTTGTCTCTTTGATGCCACTCTCCCTTTGCTTGAGGTGGGGAAAAAGCCCCTCCCATTCCTCATTCCTGGGGGCAGGGGTGGGAGCTCAGCATGTAGAAAACTGTCTCCAGAGAAACTTTCCTTCTCAGCTCTAGAGGGTCCACTCTTTCCTGACTGGAGGTAGATAATTCCTAATACTGGGAGGAATGTTTTAACAATCTTTTAGCATGGCAAGATATGTTTATTTGATCTAAAACAATGCCTTTTATTTTCTTTCATGTAACCCTAAATTTTTTAATTAAGTACACTTATGCATATTTTTAGGTTGATAATTAAACTTTTTATCATATATTTTAATAGTTGTGGAGGATAACTACTGACATTAGAGCAAAACTTGTTTCATTATTTTTAACATATCCATGAAATCTATCACAGCAATTTAATATCCACCACTATCTTTTTAAAATACATGAAAAGATCTTCTCTAACAGTTAGAAATCACCCATTTTAGCTCTTGAATTTAAAGTTCCGTCCCAATCCCTCCAAAGGAGTTTTGCCTAATGTATTATATTGCTATGCTTTAAATTATTTTCCCAATCACTCTGTCATACTTCTCTGGGATTAGACTATGTACATAAATCAAAATATAATTTAAAAATTTTTGTGACCACAAATTTCTTTTTTTTTGACCACAAATTTCTAAGTATTTTAAAAAATTATTCTGGATTGAGCCCTCATTACAATTATTATTACTATGTAATTGATCAAAATAACTTGGATATATTACAAATTTTATTTATTTATTTATTTCTGAGGAAGATTCTCCCTGAGTGAACGTCTGTGCCAATCTTCCTCTTTTTGCTTGAGGAAAATTAACCCTGAGCCAACATCTGTCCCAATCTTCCTCTATTTTGTATATGGGTCACCACCATACCATGGCTGATGTGTGGTGTAGGTCCATGCCCAGGATCTGAACCCACAAACCCAGGCCACTGAAGAGGAGCACATCAAACCCAAACACTATGCCACAGTCCGGCCCCTACAAATTTTGATAAATAATTTTCAAAGACAAAATTATAATTTTATTGGAAACTACTTTTATGAGAAGAATAGGCTTTTTATTTTCAGGTTTTTCACACATCCCTCGATGAATATTACTTTTGCTGAAATAACACAGAATTCAGCATCGAATTTATTCCTATATTTTGTAGATATAAGCATAAGAACATTTGTTCACATAAATAAGATAGTGGTAACGCAAGGACTTTTATTATAGCAATGTTTTTCAGTTCTTAGAACTCTTAAATTATAAGCCAAAAGTCATATGAAGATGGTAAGAAATCTATTTTTAATTATAATTTCATTAGTTCCTGCTCCAATTTTATTCAAAGAAAAGGAAGTCATCTGTTTTTGAAAAGGATGGTATATTCCATCATTGGAATAATTCATTCTTTACTTCTGGTAAATAAAAAGAAGATTTTATGAAGATTTATCAAATGATAGTCATCCTATTATCCTTTCACTTAGAGACACCTGACAACTTTATATACTCAGAAATGGTTAGGAAAAATAAAAATTCAGTTTATTTTAACACACTTTCCCCAAATAATTATTTTTTGTGGCAAAAAAGCTTTTTATATTTTCACATATTTTTATCAAAACCATGGGCCTATTGATTTGGCTTACTCTACTTTTGCAAAATATTTATTATAAACCTAATGGCAAAGCAAATCCTTAGTTTCAAAATCAACTGGACTGATTTTCTATAAAAATTTTTACTTCCTTTTATGTTTCAAATAAATGTGCTAATTTGTGGCCCCATGAAAACTATCTCTCTTTTGAACTCAAATTCTTAGATAGACAGACAGATAGATAGGTGGACTGATAGATAGATATTAGGTAGATAGATAGTATAGCTAGTTGAATAGTAGCCCCCAGAAGATATCCACACCAAAACTCTGGAACCTGTATATGTAATTTTATTTCAAAAAAGGACCTTTGAAGAAGCAATTCAGTTAAGGATTTTGAAATAAGGAAATTATCCTCGATTATCCAAGCAGACCCTAAAATCACTGACAAGCATCCTTATAAGAAAAACACACAAAGAAGAAAAAGAGGCAATGTGAGCATGATGGCAGAGATTGAAGCAATGCAGCCACAAGCCCAGGAATGCAGACCACCAGCAGAAGCTGAAAGAGGCAAGGAGTTGATTCTCTGAAGGAAGTTGCACCCCTGCCAACATCTTGATTTTGGACTTCTGCCTTCAGAACTGTGACAGAATAAATTTCAATTATTTTAAGCCATCAAGTTTATGGCAATTTGTTAACAGCAGCCAAAGGACACTAATAGAGATAGACAGATGACAGAACAATAGACAGATAGATGATAGATAGGTAGATAGATAGATAGATAGATAGATACTGATCAATCAAGGAGTTTGCTGCATGGATGAAGTAAGGTACCATCAACTTTTGTCCTTATTGGACTCTTCATAGTCTTCCTATTCTATCAGTGGATGGAAGAGGTAACGAATCCAAAAGAAAAAAATTATCTAAATTTGGAGGCTTCCAATATGGTCAAAATATTCCAATTCTAATGTCATGTGTCACTCTTCACAGAAACTAAGTCAGATAATGATTTAAAAAAAAAAAGGCTAGACTAGAGGAATCTTCTCCAAATGCAATATTTTATAAAATCTCTTTGTTTGGATCCTGAATATTTTAAATCCAGAGGGAAAAATGTTAGCATGTTAAGATTCAGGACAAATGCAAGTTATGAATTTCTTTTGTAAAGTAGGAGAAAGAGGATTGCAAAGGGAAAAATGGGGAAGACAAACCAGCATGACACTTGAATCACAGGTGTATTTTTAGGTAAATCAATTCAGTAAAAAATACACACAGAAGTTGAAGATATGGTGATTGATACTCTTTAAAAAATTTTGGAAAGTGTTGGTACCCCTGTGTGAAAACTCCTGGTCCCCAGTAGAAGATCCAAATTTTCCATTGCCTGCAGCTTGAACAATTCTAGGAGCCCTACTGAGGAAAAATAATACAAAAATTTAGTACATGCTTAAATACAGGGCCTTGGAAGGGGCTCATGCACCTGAAGGACCCTGAAGCTTAAGCTTCATTAGCTTCATGGAATTTCCACCTCTGGATGTGGGGCTTCTTAGCACTTATTGTATAGTTGACCTTTGGGACCTTAGCTCAGATGCAAAACATCCTATTTTAATATCCAGTTAGAATTATGCTTCTGTTGTCATTACGACATTTCTTTATGCAGACATTTCTCTCTCTTCTCTTAGATTACAAGCCATTAAGAGGCATTTTTCTGCTCCTGAACACTCTCCACAGTCCTGAATAATGGACATGCCAAATGTTGGTGACCAAGTAATTGACTCAAGACTTCAACCCTGTAGCCAGAAACATCACAGAGTCTAGAAGAATTCCCCTCTCCATATTTTCCAAAATCTCTTGGTATTATGAGCCCAAAACATACCCTTTCTTACATTAATGTATACTACAAAAGACAAGTTATTCTCCAGAAAGACATAACAATTCTATTGGCATTTTATCATCTATCTACTCTTTTGCATGTATATTTATGTTCAAATCGTCTCTTTTTCCTTTTAGCTTCCTTAAGGGCATAAATTACATCAGGGCATTTCTCTATACATCTACACTGCTTGGACGATTATAAACAGACAGAAGCCTAATTGTCTTCAGGACAGAACTTAGTTACAAGTAACAATTCCCTAACCAATTATACCTTACTTCCTACAGCTTACAAATACATGTTTCTGTATGGGATACTAAGGAAGCCAAAATGAATATTAGCACTCTAAGTCTCTTTAGCAGCATTTCCCCCAGCTTATATCATATTCCTTCCCGCACTTGCTAAAATAAACTCTGAAGACAGCAGGGTAGGTACCTCATTGTTAGATCTTATATGAATTACGTTTGTGTTTTTCACATACACAGAATTAACAGGTAGCCCCACTTCATCATTTTGGTGGCCCCAAAAGAATTACTGCGTCTTTCACCTTGTGGTTCAAATGAGTTCAAAAGAGGAAGGCAGCATTACATGATGGAAAGGGCCTCACGATCTCAATTAGATTAATAGACACTCACCTTAATCCAGTTCCACAGTATCTAACAAGGACTGAGTCTTGCTGTATAAATAACAAAATGGTAAACATAGACCACGAGATAGCCAGAATATATTTTTGTTTGACACATAAGTTCTCAACTAAATTTGGGTAAAGAAAATAATAACACTAATATTTATTGAATATTTAATATATACCAGATTCTATAAATGGATTATCTCATGCTGATGTCAATCCTACGAGGTAGGTAGGTACCACTGTTAGCCTCATTTTACAAAATAAATAAATTGTATTGACCAAATGTATACAGGTAGATAGTAAGGGAGGCAGGATTTGTGCCCATAAGGTTCCGTATTCATAACCACTACCATTGCAGAGAGTTTGAGAAATCTTCCTAGTACTATTTACTCAAAGCTGACTTCTATGATACATGATAAAGTGACAGATGGGAGATGAAAAATCTGGCTATTCCTGTTGGTCGTTATCTTCCTGTATAAGACATGATAACAGCTTCTATGAAGTTCTTATCAATAAATTCCATAAGCTTAATTGAGACTAACTGGTGAAACTTGCATCAGAAACAATGTTCCATGGTGATTCTTGAGTTGGAATTAAGTGCCATCTGTGGGCTGTACTTGTGGCTATAGATGAAGTAGAGTGCTTTAAGAAGGCTTTCCACCAAAATGCAGATATTTCTCTTCCTTTTGTGGTCCTGCAAAAATCAATATCCATGATATATGCAGGCTTTTTGATTCTTCCCATTTCCTTGGAAAAGTGGGTGCCTTTGGAAAATTATGCACAGTAAACTTATGGTCTTTTCAATATCTAAATCAATTCAAGGTCACTAGACACAACTCTTAGTAACCATCTCCATGAAAATAATTCCAATTAAATTGCACAAAGCTTAGCCAAGATAACAGGATGGCTGTCTTTTTGAAGAGCAATATAATTTCCACAGGAAAAAATATCATTTGTGGCAGATAACTTATGTTACTGTTTTGTGAAATGCTCGAATACCTCAGGAAGCTCTCTTACTTCTACTTATACTTTAAAACAAGCTAGACTGAACTAGCCTAAGACATATACCAACATGTTCTTCCAAATAAACTCTTCTCCCGATGGTGGAACATCTATTCTGAGATCTACAATGGGCTATCATTTAGGACATCATATAATATTTAAACCAAAATGAAGATAAGCAGATTGTCATAAACACTTAACAAAAATATCCAGATGACATACAGGTTGCATTACTAACATAAATGGAGTGGAAGTCAAATTACCTAAATACAATAAAAGTAGTTTCTGTTTTCTCTTGATGAGAAATTTGTAATCTTTGTACTGTGGGAGAACAAGCTGACTTGTAAGTTAGTTATACTTCAAAACTTATAGTTACATCATGTTTCTTTGAAAACGTGACCATATTTCTGATACTTACAAATATTAGACTATGCTTCTGTGATATATTAGTTTCCTATTGCTGTTGTAACAAATTACCCCCAACTTAAGGCTTAAAACATCACAAATTTATTGTCTAACTGTTATGAGGATCAGAAATCTGAGATGGGTCATATATGTGGTTAAAATCAAGGTGTCAGCAGAGCTGAATTACTTCTAGAGGATCTAGGGAGGATCCGCTCCTGGCGGAAACTTCTACAGCTTCTAGAGGATGACTGTATTCCTTGACTCATGACTGCATCACTTTCATCTGCTTCCATCATCACATCTCCTCTTGCTCTGACTCTGCTGTCTCCCTTTCATTAGGACCCTTGTTGGGCTCATCTGGATACTCCATGATAATCTCCCCATCTCAAGATCTTTAATTTAGTCACATCTGCAAATAAGATAACACATACCTTCTGCCATATTAGGTAACATAGTCACAGCTTCTGGGGATTAAGATGTATACATCTTTGGGGGGAGGGAGAGAATTATTCTGACATCACACGTGATGACATAATTAAGGATGCAATTGAATGTTATAGTGGAAAATGCCTAGGCCTTGTAGCAGTCAGACAGCTGTAGGATCGAATCCCATCTTCTCAGAATGAGGCTGCATCATCTGTACAGTGGTTACTCTTCAGAGCCCTCATGGAAGAGTTAGGTGGAACTTTTAAAGTCTCCAGAAAATTTCTCTTCATTCTCATTGGCTGGAATTCTATGGCATGTCAAACCCTGAGCCAATGAGGAAGCTGAGCAAGGGGATGGAATTATTCTACACAAAATGAATCAGGGCTCACTTCTGAAGCTGGGGGTAAATTGATCCACAGGCTGTAGGGAGAGGGATGGATAACTAAAAATAAAAGTAGGAAAAATATATTATTCTCTCAAGAAGGAGGAAGGGAGAATGAATGCTGAATAGGCAACCAACTATATCCATTGCTGAATTTTCAAAACAGCCTAAGTAATAATTACAACAAAGAATAACTCTCCGCACAGAATTGCCTTTATTCTGTAACATGAAGTAATGTGTTTAAAATACTTAGAATATTGCCTGGCACAGAATAAATACTCAGTATGTATCAGCTATAATTACTATTTTATGATTATTATTCTCTGGCTTTATTAGATAGATTTTTTTTAAAATAATGCTGTGGACAAGTATAAAACAGTAAACCTTTAAGAAACAGGGATTTAAATAATCCCAAAATACAGAACTGACCCTTGAATTTTGAAAAAGGTGGGCACCCAGCAGACAGAATTTCTACTGGTCACATTTATGCCACACACTGCTCCTTATTCCACAACCCACAAGCAGTCTTAGATTTTGGTTTCTGTTTAAGTTCTTGTTCATCAGATTGCTCACATTAGCTTCCAAACTGTATGTGGCATTTCTTTTATGTGACTATAGGCTCTTATTCACAATTCCTTCTCTATTCTGGATCTCTCGGTGCTCTCCTCTCTGCTTGACACATGTAATTCTCTCAGTTTTCTGTTGTTGTTTTGCACCTCTTGGTTGATAACCCTCTCAGCCAGAAATCCTTGTGGTCCACCCGCTACTGGGATGCTGCTCTTCGCTGCCCTCATTGGCCACTATCCATCACTGCAGATAACCTGCCAGGTCCACGTGAGTTCACACAGGACAGCACACCCAAGGGGAGCCATGCTCTTACATGCTGTCTATTTCATTTGTGAAACTGACATTTTCAAGCATGAACTGGTGGTGTGGGAAAGAATTACGTTCTTAATAATATGACAATGTTACCAAACAGCCTGGTGTTAGTAAAGCAAGAGTGGTGAGAGACTTGATCTGGCATGTTTTGGACCAGAAGTCAAAAACGAAGCATTTTCCTCTTTGGGGATTTCTGTCTTGTTTGCTTTCAGTTAGAGTTCAAGTCTTTCACAATAGGAGTCCCAAAATCCAGATGATCGACATTCAGATCTTCAATATGAGAGTATATTGGCCGCTTGAAGAACAGAATATTCTCAAGGTTTGGAGGCTAAATTCGGTTTCACTGGAAATTTGTGAATGCTCTCTACTATAATCAAACTGCTGTTTTGTGGGGTTTTTTACTGAATTGCCAAATGTGCTGGGTTTAGGGTAGAGGCAACTAGGCAGAGTTTGAGCACTGACTTTATTGTATCTACAAATCCCATAACAACCCCTTTCCATTTCCTGTAGCATACGAGCAGCCCGACCTATGCAGAAAACCGAAATAGGTCTCCCAGCCCTGTAGCTGTCCTCCACTAGCACTGTGGACAAATGAGGCAGCAACTCATAATATATTATATATTAATATAAAAGTATTAATAAATACTTTTAGGGGATGGATGATTTGCTCATTTGTGTTAATGCAACTTTAAAGGGCTAGCAACTTGAAAAAGTCAATGTGTCTTCTGATTGTGCTAACTTGCAAGGGAATCTCTAAACAATATATGCTGTGTCCATTGTGTTGTTTCAGCATATAATAGTCCTGTGTGTTTTCCACCTAGAATTTGTAAAATTGTCCTTTAAAGTAGATAAAGTTCCCTCTTGTGATCCTCCCATCTCACTCTCTTCAGCTGTCCACTCTTTTATTCAAAACTCCCCCAGAGTCTTTGTGATGACCTCAGACTTTTCACCATCCAGTCTAAACTTACTTTCTCTTCAATATGTCCCTTCACTTCTCTACTTTTTGCACATCACCCTCACCTCACTCAAAAAGACTGTTCCTTGGGGTCAGCCCGGTGGTGTAGTGGTTAAGTTCATGCACTGTGCTTCAGCGGCCTGGGGTTTGTGGGTTTGAATCCCAGGCACAGATCAAAACACCACTCATCAAGCCATGCTGTGGCGGCATCCCACGTACAAAAAAATGGAGGAAGATGAGCACAGCTGTTAGCTCAGGGCCAATCTTCCTCACCAAAAACCAACAAACAAAAAGACTGTTCCTTTAAGGCATTAGTTTCAGATGCTCAAAAAGTAAATATAATATCTTATGTTTGTAACATTTCCATCTAAGAAGCACTTATACATGCAGTTTTCCTATTTGATCTTCATAACAATCCTTTAATATCAGTAGGCTGGACATTATTATCCCCTTTTATAAATGAGAAAATTGAGGTTCACAGGAATTGAATTAAGCTAGGCCACATAACAAGCGAAGGAGGAGGGGGCGCTCTGAGACCCATGTGTAAATTTTGTGCTTCTTAATACCCCTTCACTGATCATTCTAAATCTTACTAAAATACTTAATTTTCCAAAGCATTAATCAAAACAACAGTGCCTGTGACCAATGGTAAAACAAATGGATTTTTTTTTCCAAAAAAATTCAAATCACTTTTCCTTATGGAGATAGGTACATCAGTCAGTCTTTTTTTTTTTTAATTGGTGTGATTACAACTTCTAGGATGTACTGTCAAAGCAGATGTTTTTGGACCAGAATGTTCAGATAGTTATTCACATTTGCACATGCCTCTCCCCGCCACCTTCTACCTGCATAGGTAAAAATGGGCAGAAATATAACGTACAGTAAATGCTTTCAACCAATGGGCCAAAATTTGGTGTGGTAATTGTTGGAACTCTCCTCTTATGTCTCAAGGGTCTCGGAGAACTGAGAGTGTTTAGTGACCTTCAGTTGCAGTGTATCATCCTTGGAGGATTGAAGTAGATTTTCTTCATGTTACTGCGTGCGAATCCAGAGCCTGCGCCCCCTGACCCACTCGTTGCCTAGGAGTGTGCCACAGCACTAAGAGCGAAGGATGTGAGCGCCGGGCTTTGAGCAAATCATAGATGGTACAGCAGGGCTCATCCTGCTGCATTGTTTTGAAGTTATTCTTCCAGCTTGTGCTTTCATTTCAGTTCATGCTTCATCTCCGTGTGCTGCCGCACGTGCCAGTTCAATTCGAAACTTGCTTTTCTTAGCTTCTGAAAAACAAAAATTGGTTATCGACTAACTGATTTTATTTAACTATAAAAGCCCTGTGACTGAATTTTGCAAACAAAGCCGAAATCTATTTGGTCTACACTGTATTCACAATCCTATATAGAGCGACCGAAACCATCAACAAGTTGAAGAACCACCCCCACCAGTTGTTGGTCAGCCAAGCTTTCAGAGCAATCAATGGCAACAGCGAAGCAACATTATACAGGAAGCAGAGAAGAACCGCTGTGAAGGTAAGGAAGCTTCAACTTCAGGGCTCTTCATTTAAACAGATGCCTTCTAAGCCTCTGAGAGAGGGGCCTAGCAGTGTTTTTCTATGGTCATATTGTTTCCGGAAAATTTGCAAAACTAAGGCATTTAACTACAATTGTTTAAAGAGTCATGTTTCTCTCCACTCTTCACACTTTCCCTGGGTGTGTGGCACTGGAAAAGCCATGGGCATTTGAAGGATCTGGGTTACGAGAGGTTTTGTAACCAGGAACCCTCTAGGACCAGTTCAACTGACCCCATCTCTTATCAACAGAGTGACTAAGAATTGCCTTTCAGAAAACCTGCAAAGTCACATAGCCAGGGCATGCGCAAAAGAAGAAATTGTGACCTGAAACCACCTGGGAACCAAAGATCCTCCTTTCTCCGGAACCCTAGGACTAGGACACGACTGGAATTTGAAAGTCAGACTCTTATGAGAAGCAATGGGTCCCTCATTCAGGAAGATCTGGTGTTAAAATTCCTTCCTCACCTCATCAAAAATGTTTGGAACCCTATTATAAATGTTTAGAACCCTTTCATAACTGTTTAAAACCTTACCATAAATGCTTGAAGCCCACCAATCAAAACCTGTCACCAGCATTTCCACATGCCAGCCTGTTCTCCCTAACCTCTTAAGTTTTGCCCCAAATTCTGAACTGAGGAGACAGATCTGAGGGCATACCCCCCCACCCCCGTTCTCCCTGAAGATAGATCTCGCAGAACAAAGCTGATCGCTTTTCCCAAAGGCACATGCCATAATTAATTGGCTTGTTCATGTGCATCGGGCAAGTGAACCCCAATTTTGTACATTAACAGTTGACTTGAAGATGCACTTAGTTTGGGCTTACTGGAATATATTCATGTAATTCTCAGGCACGTCTGTGTGGAGTTACATCATTGCCAGCCACTCCACTGTAGGAACAGCTCCCAGGTATGCTCCCCATGGCTCACTGTGCCACCCCACCTAGCATTGTGACAGCAAATGCCACACCAGAGGTTGCACTGTGACAGGAAAGTGTCCTTGTGAAAAAACTGTTATAATCATAAGACTTGTAAATTTGTCAGCAAAGAATTAGAATCTCAACATCCAGTAAATATAAAAGTTATTTCCTGTCAGAAACATACTTAATAATGTAGCATATTGAGTTCTAAACACACCATCTATATAGCTCTTCCAATTTCTTTTTGACAGAAATCACACAAAATAGAATTTATCAGAATTCCTATGTTTATAGGGCACAACCTACAGCAGTGGCAACATAATGATTATTTGTAACAATTCACCTACGAAAGAAATTTGATAGAACTTTTCCCAAATTTGATAACAATCATAATGTTTCCAGGACATTACCAATAATGACTTGTAAAAATGAAAAAACTTTCCTAAACTACTAATATTATGGAAAATTTTTGAATTATCAGGCTATAAGAAACATTGACATATTAATAGTCTCTAAAGAGGCAAACAAAGAGTATTCATCCAGAAACTAAAAAATATATATATAGATGTGTCAGGCAATTAGTAAAAAAAAAAAAGAAAACTGTGACTTTTTTTCTGGAATTCTAGATATGATATGTTTGACCACTTTTTTGAATTTGTAAATTCTCTCATTTTAAGAAAATTTTCACATTTGAACAGTTCCATCGCCCCTAACATTTTGGGGGCCTAGGAAAGAGCACAATGGAAGTGCACCCACACCACCTGTCTAAATATCTAAGTTTTAAATATGAAAACAACTGTAAATAAAATAAATTCTCCCATCTTGACAACTATACCTCCATAATGATAAATTAGGAAAAAATGTAAAAGATACATATATTTTTTAGGTGACTGGAAGTTGGTCAAATGTCAAAGATGATTGAAATTAATTATTGTACATACCTGGGTATTCTATTAACAGAATGATGATTTTTGGATGATAATAACATGAAGATGTATATAATTAATGGATTAAAGATATTTATTCCCACATGCTTTTACTTTTATCAAAAGCACTATGTATATTGTAATAATCAAGATTTTTAGATAATTTTTATTTTATTGATAATGATGTCACATTGTCAACTTTTTTTAGTATTTTGTAACTATTTATAAAATTCAGTTTGAATAAACTTGTTTTGTTGGGACAGCAGCAACTGGAATTGTCAATAAACTTCTTGAAGCAATAGTTAGATTCAGAAATGAACCTTCAGTTTTGGATATCATGTTCAAACATTACAATGAGTCACATATGATTTATTATTGTTATTGCAGAATTTTTACAAAACATTTTATTTTTGTCATATAAATAGCTGCTACTTATATTGTAATTTCATCATCTCTTAAGGCAATATCTATACCCATACTGTGAAGTAAAGAATCTATATTTACTTCAAGCACTTATCTCTAGAGCTACATATGTATATGCAAATTTAAGCATAGTATGAATTGTTTAATATTGAAAAATGTTTCTCAGTTACCATTAGGGCATGTGTTACGAACACCATGCTGATTTTATGAGTACCTCTGCAATCATACATTAGAACATGAATAGAAGCATAAGTGAGTGAATGAATGAATCCTTGGCACTACTGGAAAATGATACTTTAAGAAGCCAGACTCTTGCAGTCATGCTTACTCAGAGAAAGAAATTGACAAGATAATCAGTCTCTTACTCAAGTACTTTTGCTACTCAAATCCTCTTCAGACTCCAATGCAATGTCCGTCTCGGATGTTGACATGAGCAAAATGCAAAAATCTTCACCGAGTTTAGACACAGTAACCTTTTTTTTGAGGACATAGAACATGAGATGTGGAAAAGACTTTCTCTGTGTCCTGAAAGGTGTTAGTCATGAGGGCACATGTGTTTGGGTTTACAGGTTGTTCTGTGTTAGTGTTGAGTCTCAGATCCCAAGTGACAGAGGAGCTGGGGTTGTTTAATAAACTGTGTTTACGTGTACATGTGTGTGTCCAGAACAGGGGACCCTCTTGTCCAGGTTTAAGGGTAACAGTGCTATTGTATCTAATTTCACGTTTATAATTTTTTTTTCTTCAAGTGGGTCCTGAAAATATCTAAATTTCAGCCTCCACAAAACTTAGATTTACCCCTGGAGAGAACTTCTGGATAAACATTGCAGATTATACACATACAGGTTTGCTACAACTCCTTTCCAAACCCCACTAAAATGCCTAACTAGCGATTTTTTAAAAACTTACAAATCCCCAAGAGAAAATTCTGAAAAGGATCCAACAACAACAGAATTTAGAAAGCTGAAAAAAGATGCATGAGTGATAACTGAATTTGCCGACAAGGGAAGATGAAAACTTAAGGTGTCAGTCAACCTTGGAGCTTTTCTCTTTCACATCCAACATCCATCTCCTCAGATAATTCTGCTGGCTCTACTTTCAAAATGCACCCAGAATCTCATGACTTCTCACCATCTCTACTAGTACCACCTACTGTTGTGGGTTAACTTGTATTCTCAAAAATATATGTTGAAGTCCTAATGTCTGGCACCTGTGAATGTGACTTTATTTGGAAATAGGCTCTTACGAGGTCTTACTGGTTTAGGGTGGGCCCTAAATCCAATGACCAGTGTCATTTTAGGGAGAGAGAGATTCGGAGATACAGACACACACAGAGAGAAGACGATCAAGTAAAGACGGAAGCAGAGACTGGAGTCATGCTGCCACGAGATAAGGAATGCTAGGGGTTGCTGGCAACTACCAGAAGCTGGAAGAGGCAACAAAAGATTCTTCCCTAAAGCCCTCAGAAGGCACATGGCCCTGCCGACATCTTGATTTAGGACATCTAGCCTCCAGACTGTGAGAATGGAATAAATTTTCATTGTTTAAGCCATCCAGTTTGTGGTAATCTGTTATGGCAACCCCCAGAAACAAATTTACCTTCTGTTACTTCTTGCCTGAGGTAATGAAGTAATTCCTAACTAATTATTCTGCTTCTACCCTGGTGCCTCATTCAGTCTGTTCTGAACACAGCACCAGTGATCTTCCTAAAATATAAGTCAGATCATGTCATTTCTGTGCTTAACACCCTGTATTGGCGTGCTATTTCCTTCAGAGTAAGAGCCAATGATTGCACATGAATAACGGCATACCTCTACCACCCTGCCTGTCTCCTCCCTTCCTTCCTCTTCTCCTCCCACAGCATTCTTCTCTCCCCTCATTCCACTCTAGCCACACTGGCCTCCTTGCTATTCATCAAACCTAGAGGTAGGTTCTCATCTCAGAACCTTGGCATGGGAGGTTCCCTCTGCCTGCAACACTCTTGACCCAGGTGTTCCCTTGGAGAACTCCTTCACTTCCATTAAGCCTTAATCAAAATTTGCACTCTTACTAAGGCCTATCATGACTAGACTTTATAAAATTGCCCCCTGACTTTCATCTCCCGGCATTTCCGGTCTCCTTACCCTATTCTAATATATTTTTTATGGCACTTACCAGCCCCTAAAATATTAAATAATTCATTTAATTGTTTGTCTTATTTATTGACTGTTTCTCATGTTCCATAAACCCTTTGAGGAAAGGGAATTTTATTTTGTTTACTGTTATATCTCAAGTGTCTAATTCCTGCCTGGCACATGATAATAAATATTTGTGGAATGAATTTGTTGTATTGATTGGAGAATCTCCAAAGCATATTAATCTCTATCAGAGAACCCCAGAAATACTGAAGAACTCCTGAAGAGCAGAACTTCTGGAAGTACAAAGCATTTGGGACAGAGATGGGAAAATTGTTTGAAAAGTTATGTCAATAGTTAGTGGATACCTGGCTCTCCTCCACCCTCCAGAAAAAGATAATACGGTTACTTTCTGGAAAGAGTCTCCAAGAGACTCTGAGGGTCAGGGAATGATCTCAGGGGTATCACATAAAATTAACTCACTAAACAAGGAGATCCCAAATTCTCTTCTGTTATTTGACTCTAAAAACATTGACGTGCAAGTTCATGAATCATGGTTGGGAGCTTGCAAGATTTCTTTCTGGAGGAACTGACAAGCCCCAAGAGAAAATATTTACTGATACAGAGTTGAGGGTGTTCCCAAAGAAACAACCCAGTCATATCACCTCATATCAGACAGTGTGAAGCTGCTCATTCACACTGGGCAACTAACAAGCTTTTTTTTTTTTTTTTTTTTTTTTTGCTGAGGAGGATTCACCATGAGTTAACATCTGTGCTAATCTTCCTCCATTTTGTATGTGGGACACCATCACAGCATGGCTGGTGAGTGGAGTAGGTCTGCACCCAGGATCCGACCCCGCAAACCCAGGCCGCTGAAGCAGAGCACAAAGAACTTCAACCACTACACCACAGGGCCGGGCCCTCTAACAAGCTTTTAGAACCTCACCCTAAAATGTGAAGGGATCATCTTCATGAAAGTCTAATTTGAAAGACTTTCTTCACCGGCAATGCAGTAAAGCAAGTTTATTTATTTATTTTTAAAAAATAATATAATTTTGTGTAAAAACACTGTAACAAAAATAAAATCTTGTATTACAAGAAACATTTCCAACTAAATATATCTATTTTAAGCATTAAGATATCAAGAACTTGTGACAATTATATTCTGGTATTTTTTCAGAGACCAGAACAATGAATTGTTTCCCAAGCATTTGAGATTGTAATTGATGTCAGGCAAAGTAAAACACATTTTCCTTGTAGATTTGCCGATCAGACATCTAGTTGTTTTGTTTAGACTTTTTTATCTAGACTCTTTAAATTCAATGACTTTGCACCACTTTACAAATATTTATCAAATGCTTACTGTGTGTAAGGCATTTTTGAGTGCTGGGAAAATATACAATGTCATTATTATTGCTACACTATGACTATGAGATATCCAAGGCAGGAATTAGTACTTTTGTGGGATGACCAGAGAGAATTGAGACAAAGAGATTATGTGATTTAGGCAAAATCAAACCATTAGCTAGAATATTCCACTGTGGCAAGGCTTCCTGACAGGACCCAAATTCCTCTGGGAATTTGGCCTTGATGAAGTTTATGGTCTTATTTTCATCTAATCAAGCGCCTACCTAGGAATTCCCATGATTTATTACATCAAACAAGACATAGTACATTTGACGTTTTCTCAAAGCATTTTGAAGCCCCCTTTCTGGCTTCCACCCACGCATTTTATTTTCACCTAGTGAAGGGGAGCCTTCAGTTCAAAATGACTACAAAAAGCCCATTGGCTCAGGCAATTACTTGATCTCCTCTCCTTGAAAATGTCACGCACATTTTGAGCATATTGACAAGCAAGTTTGAAATGCTGGTCACATTTGGAGAAGCTACAAAATACAGTCTGCAAGGATAAATGGATTTTTGGATTAAAAGTTGTTATTAAGTCCAATCTTTGTGATTTTTTTTTCAATCTTCAATGTAGAAACAACAGTCTCCTCTCCTTTTCTCATCTCCCAAAGTTTTCTGAGATCCATTGTAATAGCTAAGATCCTCTCAACTGCAAGCAGTAGAAACCCCAATTAAAATTGGCTTAAACAGCATGGAAGTGAATATTTTTACTTTACTAGAAATCCAGTGGATTCCAAGAAAGTTCAGTCATATGCTCAAAGACATTGTCATCTCTCTGTTTTTCCACTTTTGGAGGTAGCACCTTCATCTTATTAGTGGTAAGATGGCTCCAGCAATTCCAGGAGGCACATCTAGATTTGACAACAATCGCACATCTAGATTTGACAACAATCAGAAGAAGAAAAGAGATTATTTCTTCTTATGCACCCCCAGGAACAAAATAAAATTTCCCAGAAGCCTCTCCAGCGAACTTCTCTTCACACTGTATCATTGGATCACATGCTCATTACTGAATCCATCACAGACAAATTACATTACATGATATTAAAAATTACATGATTTTAGGGGGCCGCCCAGTGGCGCAGCGGTTTAGTCCGCGCTTGGCAGCCCGGGGTTCGCGAGTTCGGATCCCAGGCGCCCGCGGACGCGCACTGCCTGTCAGCCATGCCGTGGCGGCGTCCCATATAAGGTGAAGGAAGATGGGCACGGATGTTAGCTCAGGGCCAGTCTTCCTCAGCAAAAAGGGGAAGATTGGCAACAGATGTTAGCTCAGGGCTGGTCTTCCCCACAAAAAAAAAAAAAAAATTACATGATTTTAAATTACATGATATTAAAAATCTGGTATAGATGAAATGGATGTTGAGGAGTCAACTACACCATTTTCTTCTTTGTCTTTCACTTGTTTCTGACTGGCCACCTATCTTTTTTTTTTAATTTGGTACTCTTGCATTATGACTAGAATTAGTTTAATGAATTAGAATGAACTTGTTCCAGGTCACAGTTAGCGCCAAATGCAAGGATTTATTTTTTCATCTTCATTAATTTAAATGCAAGGATAATCACAAATTTAGAGTTACTTATTATTACCTCTTGCTTCCTACCACAATGCCTCTTCATTAATAGATAATTTAGGACAAGTAGACTCAAAAATGATTTTCAATCTTCTTCCTTCTACTTACAGGTTTGTAACATTAGACAAGTAACTATGTCTGCTAATCTCAATTTCTGCATTAAGAAATTGGGGATTATTGAGTCCTTATATATTATTGAGGCCTATTGGTTTTATTAAATAAGATGATCTAAAAGCATGCTAAAACATTAAAGACTATACAAAGCTACAATTATTGTGAATTTTAGACAGGTTCCATTTTAATGACTTTAACAAACATTTCATTTAACCATTATAATAATTTTATGAGGACTGTATTATTATTTGTGCTTTACAGATGAAGAAATTGAGACTCAGAGTTTATGTGAATTGCCCCAGGAAGGGACAGAGCTGGGATTTAAACTAAACACATGCCTGTGGGACTCCAAAACTCATGAGCTCCACTCTACAGATATACGGAATTCTTATTACTATTTTTGAAAATTCACTCATATACAGCTCCCTCACTCTTCCTCTGTTATTCATTAATTAATTAATTTTACTGAGCACATACTATGTATTTGATATTAGGCTGGACACTGAGAAGGAACCAGATAATTATAGGACAGGCTTCCTGTTCTCAAGGATATTACAATCTAGCCAGGGAAACTAAAATAATTGATCATTGAAAGCAATATGCAATAAAAATGAACAGATTGGCACAGGCAATAGTGGCTATAGAATGTGTGCACCTCGGGAGAACGGGGTCAGGAATGTGGGTAGCCATGAGGCTTCAAGAAGTGGACTTTAGGGGCCAGTCCCATGGCCTAGAGGTTAAGTTAGGCATGCTCTGCTTTGGTTCGTGAGTTCAGATCCCAGGTGCAGACCTATATCACCCGTCAACCATGCTATGACGGCGACCCATATACAATATAGAGGAAGATTGGCACAGATATTAGCTTGGGGCTAATCTTCCTCAAACAAAAAAAGAGGAGGATTGGCAATGGATGTTAGTTCAGAGAAAATCCTTCTCAGCAAAAAAAAAAAAAAAGTGGACTTTAGCTGGCCAGGTAGAATTAATGTAGGAAATAAGGATGAGGAAAGATGTTCCAAGCTACTCAGGACGAATCGCCACAGCACATAGACTGGTGAATCAGAACTTGTGGGGAGAAGTAAACTGAACTATGTGCCTACTGCCAGAAGATCTGTGTAGAGAAACCTGAAGGCTGATGCTGATGAGGAAATATTGCAGTAATTCCGCACCTAGGAAAAAAACTATCTTCTCAGGCTGGAGAGTTGGGGTGAGACAGACTGGATCAGGTAACGAGTACGAATTCTCCTGATAGAAATGGCAGGGTCATATTTTATCATTTTCAGATTTGACGAGAGTGCTTCTCCAAGCTTATTCTCTGTCCATAAAAGTCTCTTTGTGCCCACATATTTTAATGTTTGCCAAATGAATCATCATGGAAAACATTTGGGCTTCCTTGAAAAGCTAAAATCTAGGAATTAAAAGAAAAAAATCTTCCCTCCTAAGACTGTCTTCTCTTAGAAGAGAGCCTGCGAGAGCTTTCCTCTCTCCCACACTCTCTCCCACCCATTTATGTGCAGGGATTTATCTCAGTGCCCTTGAACTTTCCTGGATTAAATAGAGAATCTTTTACAAGTAGAAGCTCTAATTTATTCATTTCAGGATATTTAAAACTCCCTCCCTACCCCACCTCACACACACAAATCCCATCAATGTTCAAGGATAGGAAACATTAAATCCCACTTCATATTCTGCCTTAGAAGTCCTGTTTTCAACCAGATCTATTACAATATTAGTTTCAAGTAAGTCATAAAAGAATTGAAATACATAAATAAAGGTTGAACTTTGTAGAATTGCTTTTTAATTTTTAGCCACTTTGTTGAACTATAATTTATATACAATAAATAGCACACAATAAAAGTATTCAGTTCGGTAAGTCTGATCCATGAAATTATCACTGCAATCAAGATACTAAATGTTTCCAGAACATCACAAAGTTTCCTTTGCAATCCATCCCTCTCTACAACCCTGTCCCCAAACAACCACTAATCTGCTTTCTATCACTCTACATTAGTTTTCACGTACCTTTTGTGTCTAACTTCTTTTACTCAGCATAACAATTTTTGAGATTCATCCATGAGGTTCATCTAACATTTTAAGACAACTGCTACATTATTCTCCAATACAGTTTTACCATCTTACATTTCCACAAGCAGTGTATGAAAATTTCAGTTCTTCCACATCCTTACCATATGTGGCATGGTCAGTCTTTATTTATCAACATTTTTGAAAGTGTAAATTGGTTGCAGCTTTAATTTGCAATTATCTGATGACTAATACTGGTGAGCTTCTTCTCTGTACTTATTTCCCGTCATATATCTTCATGATCAAATATCTTGCCCATTGGTTTTTATTGGGTTGTTTGTCTAATTATTGAGTTGTAAGCATATTTTGTATATTCTGGATACAAATTCTTTTTCTGATCTTTTTCTTGCAAATATTTTCTCCCAGTTTGGCTTTTCTGTCTTCTTTGTGGAGAAATAAATGTTTTTTTAACATTGACAAAATCTAACGATTTCCTCTTTTTATGTCCTAAACAAGAAATCCTTGCCTAATCTAAAGTCACAAAGTCCTTCTCTTATGTTTTCTTCTAGATTTTATGGTTTTAAGATTTATTTTTAGGTCTATGATCCATATCAAATTAATTTTCTGTGTATGGTTATGAGGTGAGTGTTGATTCTTTTTCCTCATGAATATCTAGTTTACCAGAACCATTTGTAAAGAAGTCTTTTCTTTCCCCATGGAATTGCCTGGGCAACTTAATTGACAATCAGTTGACCACATATGTGTGGGTTTATTTTTAGACTACTTACTGAGTTCCATTGATCTATATGCTGATCTGTCAGCTAATATGAAACTGCCTTGGTTATTGTAACTTTAAAAGTCTTGAAATCAAGCAGTATTAGTCCTCTCGTCTTGTTCTTCTTTTAAACATTACTTGCTGTTTTAGATCATTTGCATTTCCATATAACTTTTGAAATCATTAGTCAGTTTTTACATTTTTGATTGGAACTGTGTTGAATCGATCACCGTCTTAACAATATTCAGTCTTCCAATCCATTAACATGGTATATATCTCCATTTACTTGGTTTTATTTAATCCCTCTCTGCAGTAATTTAATTTTCCTTATAGTGGTCTTGCACATCTTTTGTTAGGTTTATTCCAATGTATTTTGTGTAGTTTGAGACTATTTAAAATGGAATCCTAGGGGCCGCCCCGTGGCGCAGCGGTTAAGTTCGCGCTTGGCAGCCCGGGGTTCGTGGGTTCGGATCCCGGGCGCCTGCCGACGCACTGCTTGTCAGCCATGCCTTGGTGGCGTCCCATATAAAGTAGAGGAAGATGGGCACGGATGTTAGCCCAGGGCCAGTCTTCCTCAGCAAAAAGAGGAGGATCGGCAGTGGATGTTAGCTCAGGGCTGGTCTTCCTCACAAATAAATAAATAAATAAATAAAATGGAATCCTATTTTTAAAATCCATTTCCCAATTGTTTATTGCTAATATTAAAAAAAAAGTTAACTTTTGTCCCTCTTTCCAATTTAAGTGCTATAGCCAAGTAGAGTAAGCAAGCAACCAGAGATAAACCTAAAACAGTCTATGGACAGGATGAATTTTTGACTAAACTGAGTACATTTATGATAGAGAAAATTTGTAACTTGTCAGTCAAATCTGGTTCTTGATTTACCTCATTTTAAATTTAACTAAGTAAAAACAGTAAAAGCTAGCCCACCAGGGACTGTTATGGTACTTTACCTGTAAATTCTTTTCAGTCTTGCAACAACTTTATGTTTTAGGTACTGTTGTAATCCCCATTTTATAGTTAGAGAAATTGAAGTCAGTATTTAAGTAATAGATCACCTTCATAATCAAATAATCTTTAGAGACCATACTCAACTAATTTTATACATGGCCCCTTGAAAAAGCTTGTAAAGATCTCCACTCTTGAGTTGAAACTAGCAAATTCACTTGTGCACTTTTGTGAAATTTCCTACAGTAAAGCATAAATCCTCTCTAATGAGCATTTCAAGAGTTCATTTTTAGAGCATACTCTCCAAGAGGAAAAAATAAATTCTAGAAATGTTGGAACAGATGCTGGGCTAAGATTTGCTGGGGGTAAGATTTAAGTCAATTGTGAAGCAAAGTGAGGGAAGATGCTAGGCGGAAAGGACCTCAGTTTTATTACAGATGAAATGGAACAGACAGAAGCCTAGGATTTTACTCTCACTGCTCCCTCCTTACCTCCTCCAGGAGAAGCAATGAGGTCATCATTAGTTCCATTTTACTGTCCAAAGAATTGAGACACTCAGGGCATAAGTGATACTGGCTCAAGACAAGGTTGACATAAGGGAAGCCATACTGTAGAAAAGAAACCACATTGTAACTTTGAATGACCGCTGACTAACTAACCCAGCTGGATATGCACCCTCCAGGAGATCTAACTGCTCTGTAGATTTTTACAACCCTCGCTTGTGCATTTACCTCCCAGTTGCAATCAGATGATAACTTTGTTCTTCTGAGTTCCTTAGGAATGTGATGACTCCCGAACAGAGAGTCTATGATGATAGCCATCATCAATGAAAACTGAAAGATCTGGTGTGGTGACTCCCAGTTTGTAACACCCAAGGGTCAACATTCCTAATCCCACCCCCTGTAACCCACCGGCCTATTAACTGCTATAAGATTTTGTGCCCCCTTAAGATGATTCTTTTGAACGTTAGTCAGCCATCTTCCCTCTTGCTAGCAAGCTGTAATAAAATACCCTTTCTTTGCCACTATCTTGCTTCCTGAGGATTGGCTTTTGTCTCACAGCAATCAGATCGTGCCCTTTGTGCAGTAACATTAGTAATTTGTCCAAAGTCACCTAGCTAAACAGTGTTTTAGGAGCAGTAATTCAAACCCAGGGCAATTTGATTCCAAAGCCCAGACTCTTTCCACAGCACATCCCTCCTTCCACCCACTCTCACCAACTCCCAACCCCACTATTCCCAAAGATTTTCTTTGGAAGCAAAGGGAATACAGTGAAAGGAAGAATGGGTAGAGAAAGTGAAGACCCACCACCGAAATGCAAAATTGATTGAACGATGACATTCAGGACATGCCCCTGCAAGGTTGGCCTAAATGCAAGGAGAATAATAATATTATCCCCAGAGTTGAGAAGAATGGAGCCAATATTACGTTTCCCCTAGATATTTGGAAGTGATCGGGAGTTTTGATGAAAGGAAAGGAGGAAACATTAAGGTAGGTCTCAGTGATACCAAGTTTTCAGAATTCGAAAGAAAAAAGAAAAAGCCTCAAAAATACTAAACAAAGCCTCCAGTTTTTTGTAAATGATTTCTTTACCCTAGATTTTTTTATCCAATTTCCCAAATTAAGTAGGGAAATGAAAATTCATGGCTCTCCATGCCCACTAAAATCTGATCCTATCTATTAATTTACCATGAAAGGTTAGTCTTCCTGTAATTGTAGTATTTTAAATCTATTTGTATTTTTTATAAGTAAATGATTTTTCAGTTACCATTAAATTTCAAATATTCTGAAATAATTATGAGAAGAATTTTGCAGTTTTCTTTTCCTAGGAACCAATGTGGAAAGGCCAAATTTCTTTGAGTAAAGCTGCTCCACACCTAAGGGAGATTAAATTTATTCACTTCTTGGCAGTTAAAAGAGATATTTAATAGAGTTCTTCCTAGCTAGCCAGAGAGTATGTTGCGGTTCTAAGTTAGAATTAAAGGGGCTGTTTGCATTTCCACTTCATGGTCTTATTAGCATTATCCTGTTAGGAACAATTTCTATTAATGAACTAAGAAGCAGATGGACCTTGGCAGCAGAGCAAAGCTTTGTTTTCAAGGTGTTAGAAAAAGAAAATTGACTAAAAATATCATCTAGAATTTGAACTAAGTACTAGCCTTCTTCTTGTCTATTTAACATTCTAGGTTATACTTTACTGACACAGGTTTCATTGATACCTTTAAGTACTAACATGAAAGCAAGGAAAATGAGATCATGCTTCTACATTTTTTTGCAATAAGAGTATTATGGTGGGTAGTTTTCGGTCCACTTTGCTTCTGTGTCCACAATGCAATTAAAGAAATTAGAATACTAAGGAGTTTTCTCATAAAGTCATGTAGTTTACATTAATTCAGCAATAGATGCTAGGAAAGGGAGAGAGGAAAACCAGTTTTAAATATGTAAGGGATTTCACCTGCTATTTCACATTAGGAGTTTATGTAGTCCCTGTTATTCCTTCAGTTTTGAGAGCATTTAAAATAATGTTGAAATGTACATATATTCCATGGAAATTACCCCAAAACCACAACTATTTTATATATTCTCAAACCCATGTGATAATTAAAGGGATTTTCAAAGCAACTTTTATTTTAACTGATTTTTGCTTAAGTGCTAACTTTTTTAAGCCCTGAACCAAAAGGTTTTAAAGACATATTATTCATCAGAATTTTTTTTTTAAAGCTGCCAGTCAAAATTAAAGAAAAATCCACTGTTTCTGGCTTCTGGACTTATCTGTTGGCTATTTGGATTAGGTGTAAAAAAATTTTAGGATTAAATAAATAAATAAAAACCAAAACAGTATTTTATAGCTAACTTTTAAAACATATATACTTAAATATATAAAGGTATGAAGGTTTTCAGCAAATATAGAAAAGTGATTCAGTAATGTATGTTATTTTATTGTGTTCTCAAGTGAATTTCTTCCAGTGGCAGGGAAATAACACACCCCATCATCAGTTCACAATATCCATGCAAATACTGTTAGCACTAGGAAAAAGAACAGAGTGTCAGATTCTGTTTTTCTTGCTGTAAAGCAAAAATCACAGTCAAATAGACAGAAAGAGACCAGATAGTAAGAGAAGAGGAACAAATTGGCCTAAGAATTCATACTTTTGTGTCAGTTGATATATTTTTCTTTGACTTGATTGTAAGTTCATTAGTTTTATGACTTCCTACATTCCTCACTGTACCAAGGAACACTGCTTTGTTACCATATATGCCTAAGTGGAAAGTAAAATTTTTTCGCAAAATTTTTCCCTCATATAAGAAAATCACCTTATATTTGAGTGCTCATCAAATCTTTCATATTGTATATATTTACTTTTAAAAGCAGAATATGGTTCATGTGATTTTCAAACTAGCTACATATTCGAATCACCCAAGAAATTTCTACACATGCTAACACTTAGGGCTGTTTCCCAGAGATTCTGATTTAATTTGGTTTGAGATGGACCCTGAGCATTGGAAAAAAAATTTAAGCATCCCAGGTGATTCTAACGTACAGTCAGGTGGGAAACTACTGTTAAGATCTCAATATTAGTTTTGGACACTCTTAGAGGTCACCAAAAAAAATCAAGTGTAAGGAGGCGAGAAATGTAACCTAGATTAAGTAATAATTGCTGTGGGTATGACTTATGACTTATAAGTGTTGGGTGCCATGGTACACAGCCTTTTAAAGATGGTTTTTAAAAATACACATTAATTGGTTAAATTGCAGAGATCATAGCTATAACCACATAAAACAACCATAATAGTATTAACAATATTCATTAAGCACCTAGGAAGGACAAAGACAAAAACAAAATTATACAAAAATTATACAAATGGGCACTTGAGGCTTGGTATAAAACTTCCAGTAAAATCGTTACACAAGGATGCTAAAAGCAATTAATAGCAGTAACAGGAAAAATGTCTTATGCTTCATTCGTAACCTCTTTTACAGAATTAAGTACAGCCCTAAGAACTTACATATACCTTTATGTAACATACATTATATAACAATAATATATTGGCTTGATCTTAGATGTTACAAAATTACTTAATATGCTTTCTCGTGACCAACAATTGACCAATATGCAAAATTATCAATTCACAATTAATATCAATTAAAATTATCAACATTTTATCTTTCCACTTTTTGAAACATTTATTTCAAACTAACGTTTTATGCTACTAGATATTTTTTATTATAATATTTACTGATTCACTAATGAAGAGTTCTAGAAGGCTGCAAATACTACTCATTTAATTTTTCAATTGTATGTTGAATAAATGAATGGAGAGCATAAAATCTCTGCTTCTTTCTATTTTCATACATGAATATTGAGAGTTTTTTCAAAATTACATTATCTCAGTAACAATCAGAGGTGGCTTTTGGAGCATCTGAAAATAAATTCATAAATCTGGCAGGAGCTTGGAGCAAACCCACCCTAGCCCATTTATTCCTTGTTCTATTTTACTTGCCCTATGAGAGATTAAAAGTCACCTAATAACACGAGCAAATACTTACATATCATTGCTATGTGCCAGGCACTATTGTAAGTGTGTTACATATATTAGCTCATTTAAGAATCCCATTAGTAATGAGGCTTCAGTTTATGTTATTTGGATCATCATTATTTATAAATTCTAAAGAAAATGTTTTTAGGCAGAGTTGATTAGATCCAATTGGCTTCCAGGAAATGTATATCAGAGAACGAAATCACTAATTGCATTTTAAATATTCAGAAGTGGTTTGTTGAACAAAAGTAGTTCCAAAGACGTTATTCATAATGATGCTAACCCTTTTGATGAATTCCAGAATGACTCTGCATCCTAATCTTTGATCTCTTGCTTTTTCTCTTTCTCTTTATCTTTTTTA
Source organism: Tapirus indicus (assembly GCA_031878705.1). Taxonomy (NCBI): domain Eukaryota; kingdom Metazoa; phylum Chordata; class Mammalia; order Perissodactyla; family Tapiridae; genus Tapirus; species Tapirus indicus. The sequence continues at coordinate 77,051,930 of CM062926.1, read as the reverse complement.
CCACCCCCTCCAATGATTAATTTTCAATAATGAGGTCAAAGTTGACTTTTTCCACCTGTTGCTTTAGCCATATCATCTACTTTCTACATTCTCAATGGCATTTTGGGTTAGAACTAACCACAAACAAGCTGATTCAAAGCTTTTCAAAGGGGTGCCCTGGCCATCTCAATTTGCTTTTGCTACTTCCCATCCGCTTTCCCACACTCAGTCCTCTCAAGTTTACTTATTAACTACCCCTTTCTCCAGTCATCCCACTCCATTTTTCTAACTTTCCTCCAGACTGCTCACTGAGGCTAGTTTTCTACTTCCCTCTTTAGCTTAAATAAAAGGCCCATGAAAATTCTTCCTTAGTAGAAAAGCTAAGTCAGTTTCCTTTAGCTTCTTTCTTATTTGAGAAACTCTTATGAGTTATGTCCCCCAAAATTGATATGTTGAAGTCCTAATCCCCCAGCCCCCATACTTCAGAATATGACCTTATTAGAAATAGAGTTGTTGCAGTTGTCGTTGCTTAAGTTGAGGTCACAATGGAATAAGGTGGATCCCTAATCCAGTATGACTGGTGCACTTGTAAAAAGGGGAAATTGGGACACATAGATGCACACGGAGAGAATACCACGTGAACATGAAGACAGAGATCAGGCAATGCATGTACAAGCCAAGGAATGCCAAAGGTTGCCAGCAAAGCACCAGAAGCTAGGAGAAATGCATAGAACAGATTCTCCACCACAGGCTTCAGAAAAAAAACAAGCCTGCTGACATCTTGAGCTCAGACTTCCAGTCTCCAGAACTATGAAACAATAAATTTCTGTTGATTAAGATACCCACTTTGTGGTGCTTTGTTAGGGCAACCCTAGAAAACTAATACAGAAACTAAATACACAACTGATTTTAATAACTATAATGAAATAGTATGTGCCAGACAAAGTTCTCATTCTTTGCGTGCTCATACATTTAATCCCCACAACAATCACAGAGTAGGTGCTGTTATAACCCTCGTTTTACAGATGAGAACGCGAGGCACAGGAAATCAAGTAATTTGCCAAGGTTATAAAATTAATAAGTGGTGAAGCTAAGACCAGAGATCAGGCTGGCTAGGTCAATATGCTTAATCACCATATTTCACAATTTTCTTTTAGCAAGTATTTGTGTCCTTTCCTAGCATGACAATGAAAAGGGTAAGGGACCCTTTTCTCAGTAAAGTTAATACTTAGAAGGAGAAGCATTGTATTAACTCCTCTGCACTTCTTGCCTTTTCTGCCTTATATCATCTTAGAAAAGGAGAAGCAAGGAGATGGAGAGAGACAGTCCCATCCATCTCAGTAACAGAACGGTCACTTACAGGGGTAGTTGTCCTACTTAGGCATCACTGAAGATTTCTTCATTCAATGCCCACAGGAGAAGTTATATTTACCTCAAGAAGATCAAAGGAATAGGATGTTCCTGTTTAGGCTTTTTTCTATGATTATATTTAGGAATATTTTACAGTTTGTGCTACTACTTACCTACTTACTGAAAATAGGTCTTTAAATTCTTTCTTGGGGGATGGTGGTGTCCTTGGTTTTGTGTGAATGATCACCTGTTCCATCTGTCTGCCAAATGCAGGAGAAATTCTTTCCTGCTATTGTTTAAAAGGAGAATCATGCATGTTAGAGATGGGAGGAGTGGAGAGACTCATGATATTTTGCTAATTAGTGCAGACAAGTATATGGATACAAAAAAACCCCTGAAGTAACAGTATTTCTCACTCTATCCAAAGAACATAATACTTCAAGGGCTCACAGTTAGTAAGAAAACTGACTTGTTGACAGCTGGAAGTATTTGTGAATGTCATTCCTGTATTCTTTCTACTGCTTAGATAATGTTTTTTTTTAACACTTAAATGTCAACAAGTTTGATTCAGTGTAAATAGGTTACCTCCACATCAGTCAGTGACAGCAGAATCTCAAGATGTTAGAAGAAAGAGACAAAAGTTGGGAAGTTTTTCATGTTTTTTTTTCAAAAGCTCATTTATTCATTGTTCATTGCTAATAGCTCATAACCAATATCTCATAAATGCTGAAAGGATTAGTAAGATGTCTCGTAAATACTTTTACCCCAGTGATAAAAGATTTACTAACTCAAGGCCTCCCATATAACATAGCTCTCAGACTCCATGATGTGAGTTTGTCTTATAAATGAGACCAGTGTATAATGAGGTCCTTCTGTTTGCCAGTAACAAAATCCTACTGGAAAAAGTCAAGGCATGGGCATATCTCAGGCTGAACTCTGACTGTAAACAAACCACAGTATAAGGAGATGTCACTAAATATAGTAGCATTACTTGTACGGTTATTAGCACTGTAACCAAAAACAGCAATAGTACTGTGATGTTTGAATTTACATGGAAGGGCGGTTGTGAAAACATTTTACCTCAGTTATATTTTTAAGAGAAATCTGAATCAAAGTTGGAATAATATCTCCAGTATGAATAGAGGAGCTGGAAGCAGCATCAAGGCTACTGTGAACTATAGCAGTTTTTTGGCCCTTGGAGAATATTCCTTTCCATGCCACAACACAAGAAATGTAAATAGAAGAAAAAGCATGGATTGTACATAGATCTGAGAAAGGAATAGGAAAGAAGAGCCAAGGTATTGATGTAGATGAAGGCCATTAAGCTTTTACAGAAGTCTTAAAAGAAGAGCATGCTCACAAAATTCTCTAAACCAAATCCTTTCTTTGTTCATCTTATCATATTTATTTTTCTCCACCTCTCAGCTTCATACATGCTCCAATGGTTTATCATTGGATTCAGCAAAAGTTGTTTTCTTAAAGGTTTATTAATGTGTTCCAACTCATTTTTTATCTTCCTGATGTGTCTGAAAGAAGTGTATTTAGCAAATAATATAATTTTTCAACACAGACTATCTATTCATGCATAATTTTTCTTCTGTGATTGGCTGAAGGAATAAATATCCACAGGCAGATAGAGCTATATAAGTAAATTGGTACACCAAAAGTAAAGAGTTGATTATCAGAAACACAAATAAAAATAAACATTTGTATTATTTTATCAGCCAGAAGAATAGTCGGATATCTACATTTCTTGACAGAGTTTGTCAAGAAAGCTCAGTGGACATTCCAGGTTTGATTTACTCAGGAGTATTGTTTTTTTTTTTTTCAGCTTTATTGAGGTAAAATTAACAAATAAAATTGTAATATATTTAAAATGTACACCCATATCAAGTTAATTAACATATCCAACCCCTGACATATTTACCTTTTTCTTTTGGTGAGATCACTTAAATTCTTCACTCAGCAAATTTCAACTATAACATACAGTGTTATGGTATGGTAACCATGTTGTACATTAGATCCTCAGACCTTATTCATCTTATAACCAAAAGTTTGTACCCTTTTACCAACTGTTCCCCATTTCCCTCACCCCCCAGCCCCTGGAAACCATCATTTACTCTTTGTTTCTTTGAGTTCATCTTTTACTTTCTTTCTTTCTTGTTTTTTTAAGATTCCTCAGATAAGTGATAGCATGAATTTGTCTTTCTCTGTCCGGCTTATTTCACTTAGCATAATGTGCTCTAGTTTCATCCATGTTGTTGCAAAGGGCAGAATTTCCTTCTTTTTTAATGCTGAATATTATCCATTATCTATATTATATATACATATATGTATAATATTTTCTTTATTCATGCATCAAGAGACACTTAGGTGGTTTCCATACCTTGACTACTGTGAATAATGCTGCAATGACAATGGGAGTAAATATATCTTTTCAAGATAGTGATTTCATTTCTTTCAGGTATATATTCAGAAGTAGAATTGCTGGATCATATGGATATTAACCCTTTATAAGATATGTGGTTTGCAAATATTTTTTCCCATTCCATAGGGTGCCTTTTCATTTTATTAATAGTTTCACTTTGCTGTTCACAAGCTTTTCAGTTTGATGTAGTCCCACTTGTTTATTTTTGCTTTTATTGCCTTTGATTTCGGTGTCAGATTCAAAATATCATTGCCAAAACCAGTGTCAAGGACCTTTTCCCCCGATGTTTTCTTCTGGGAGTTTTACAATTTCAGGTCTGACATTCAAGTCTTTAATCCATTTTGACTAGACTGTTGTGTATGGTGTTAAGACAGGGGTCCAATTTCATTCTTTTGCGTGTGGATATCCAGATTTCCCAACACCACTCATTGAAGACACTATCCTTTCCCCAGTATATGTTCTTGGTACCTTTGTTGAAGATTAATTGACCATGATTGTGTGGGTTTATTTCTGGGCTCTGTATTCTGTTCCATTGATCTATGTGTCTGTTTTATGCCAGTATTATACTGTTTGATTATTATAGCTTTGTAACATAGTTTGAAATCAGGAAGTGTAATTCCTCCAGCTTTGTTCTTCTTTCTCAAGATTGATTTAACTATTTGGGGTCTTTTGTGATTCCATACAAATTTTATACTCTGCAGTATTTAATTATGATCCAGGAAAGTAGGTTGCTCATGTGAGGATCCAACATATAGTGCATGACATTTTCAATGCATTTTTCTAACGAAGATTGCCAAATACATGTGCCCGATCTTGCTAAAAAATAAAAATCCCATATCATGACCACATTCTCACCACTTCATGGTTTTCTCTTTCTTCAGAATATCCTTTACTGGACATGTGTTGTAGGAGAAATGTCAGAATTCCTCCAGTTTTTGGTGTTGCCTCCCACCCCACAATTCCTGAACTCCATCAGCACCCCTGCCCTGTCTTAACACAGCAAGAACAGAAAGAATTACTATTTAGCATCATAGAGTCACAAACTAACATATATTAAACCTGCTGCTTCCCATCTTCTATCATGGAATATTTCCAGACAATGGGGAACACTTAGACCAAAGAAAAGTGAGAAAGAGATTCATCCTTGCATATTTAATTAAAATATGATTTCTTTAATTGTATAGCAAGACATAAAATATGTGTAAATAAATATATTTTATAATTTGACTTTAACGTTAAAATTGTTTTGGTGAACAGCACAAGACAGACAGATCTTAAGTTGCTAGTGTTGAGACGACCAATGAACCTTGGAGCTGACCTACCTTCAGACATTTTGTTATGGGAAATAATAAATGTCCTATTGAGTGGGCCACTTTCAATTATATTTTCTGTTACTTTAAGCTAAAAACATCCTATAAAATGCAGAGATATTGTCTCATTCCTGCTTTTAGTATGGTGATTGAGTAAACTGAATAAATGGGGAAGACAGAGGTAAGGATATAGGGAAGACATTAGGAATCTTTGTGAAAAGGACTAGTTAGGGGAATTTGGAGGACTGGTGGTTGTAATGATCCCCCGCTTCACAATTTGGCCTAGGATTAGTCTTATTATGAATTTCTGATTCTGCAGTGAATTAATAGATGGTAATGGACTGTAAACATCTGTTCCTCCAACAGGGTGATATTTCACCCTTTCTTCGCTGCTAAAAGATAGGTTTGCTGCCACTGTCACTGTCTTCAAAGTCATATTTTAGCAAACTGATAAATACACTTTGTTACTGTTAAAAATCTGGAAATTTAAGGCATTAATTGATTTTCCTCAAGATGTTCCAGGTAATAGGTAAATCCAGAATGAAAATACATCTGATTTTTAAAGATTCTAGATCCTTGATTCTACCTAATACTAGAAATAAGACTTCACTGGACACATATAACCTTCTTAAAGAGAAAGAAAAAATTATTTATTTTATTCCAAACAAGCTATTTTGGGTTTCCAGAATTGCAATGGAATCAGTGGATCATAAAATTATAATATGTATACATGTGTCTGTATATTTGTGTACATGCATGCATGTGTGTATATATATGAAAACATATAAATATATCTGAAAAAATATAAATACCTCTTAAATTACATTTATTTAAAATAAACCTTATTAGAGATTTTCTATATCTATTTATGAAATTACATTTCTTTAAAAATAAATGCACATTTAGAATTGATCTTATCCCTAGTTAATACAAATCAGTAAGTTTACTTACACAACATATAGATGAACAAGTGAAATGATTTTAGGTTAAAAAGAACCAACTCAGGGGCTGGCCCAGTGGCATAGTGGTTAAGTTCGCACGCTCTGCTTCAGCAGACCTGGGGTTTGAGGGTTCGGATCCCGGATGCAGGCTCACATGGCATTCATCAAGCTATGCTGTGGCGGTGTCCCGTATACAAAAAATACAGGAAGACTGGCACAGATGTTAGCTCAGTGACAATCTTCCTCAAGCCTCAAGCAAAAAGAGGAAGATTGGCAATAGACGTTAGCTCAGTGCCAATCTTCCTCCCACATACACACAAAAAAAACAGCTCAAAGATAAGAAGGGCCCATTTGGGGATTCAGTGTTCTGACCTGTCTGTCTAGAAGGTTAACTTTTCATTTCATTTGACTGAGTTTCTCTTTATATAATATGGAAATCACAGGGTTTTTTTTTTTTTTCCTGTAGAAGTGACTTCTTGGACCATTGTCCTGTCTCCTCTTTTCCTAACCTCCCCTTCCTCCCCAGAATTGTGTTGCTATCTACTTTAGAGCTTGTAACAAAAAAATTGAAGCTAAAATGTTCTTTAAAAGTATTAAAATTTAAAGTGCTCAAATGAGATTATTCAAGAGAGTCAATAATGTGAATGGCCTGTCCATCCCTCCATCATTTGTTAATATGTATTGTGCTCAAATGTTCAAATTGCCAGGTCAGTGTTCCAAATGCTGATTAGAAATAGTATCTAATGTGCATTGTAGGCAGTAAAGTCACACTTCAATTTCAGCACAGGTTTTACATTTTAGTTCATGCTCATAATCTAAATAAACATAGCGTTTCTCAGCTTAAAATTTCGGGCATGCTCTCCAAAGGATTTAAAAATCAAAATGCCTCCATGGCAGAATGGGAATGTTTATCCATTTAAGATGCTTAGAAATATAAGGAGTAATCATCTTTCTTTTCTGTGCAATACAGTTTTTGAACAACAGAGAAGATCATTTTGAACTATATTTAACAAGTAGCTTGTTTCAGCTTCGATATTAGCTTGATTTACCATCTGCAGAATTACCAATAACATGATGCATTTATTACCCGTAAAAGCTATTAGCAGGTCATTTTGTTCAGTTCATCATATGTGTCTTGAGACACAATCTGGCGTCTAACAGATTTTCATACACTGATGTCTCAGAGAATCAGACTGTTCTTTAATTGATTGTTTCTTGCTAGACTCCTTTTGATTAAAACAGGTTATGCTATTTGCTTTTAGTTCCACATTTCTCCACTTCAAAGTCTCGTCACAGAAAGCAGAAATTATTCTCATTTCTCTGGGTTCTTTTAATTCAAAGTGAATGTATATATTTAAAAGTCTGCCATAATCAAGGGCTTTAAAAATGGGTTCAGTTTTTCCAATCTAGGACTCCTTCAACAAGAATGCAATCCTCACCATGCCTTTAAAAAACAGACTTATCTTTTCCTGCCAAGTCATCGAATTCTGAACCTCAGAACCTCGAGTGAGTACAGATCACAGGGACCAAAAGGAAGGGAAGGGCTCCGTCAAAGCGCCATTTCCCTCACAATTTGCACAGCCCCAGACACGCAGAGCTGACTCGTGGTGATAGTGTTGTATCCTTCTCCAGAGGGAAAAGAAGAAAGGGTCTTTTGCTAAACTGGTTTCAGAAGGCCTAACACATATTGTTCATTTAAGCAAAGAGATTGGTAAGCTCCTGAGACACCCCCTCCCTAGCCCCTCCCCCCAAAAAAGAAAACTCCAAAAGCTATGTGAACTTTGGGGGCATAAGGTCGGTGGTCTTGTCTCAGGCCTTCTACCCACATTCCCCACACAGTTAACACCACAGAAATGAAAGGGTTGCAATCAGATCAGTACTCGTCAATAGGAATGAGTAGCAGCTTGCAGGCTCAAAACAAGAGACTAATTCAGCATTCAAAAGGTTTTTGTTTGCCTAATGTCAGAAACAAACATAAAACTTTCTATCATGTGACATCCGTGACACTAAGAGAGAGCAGTCACCCTTCCCTTAGGCTTCTGTCTGCCACAGACAAAAGCCATCAATGGCTCCTTTGTATTCTACCTCAGCTTTCTGTCTTCATTGATGAGTCAGCCAATCACTCCCAACTGTCATCTGTTCTTTCCAGGTGAAATTCCCAAGTTCCCAGTCACAAACTCCCATGTCCCAGGATGCACTAGTTCATACAACAATATCCTGGCCAGTAGTATTTTTAGCAGATCAAAAATTTAACAGGAAACAAATATTTTTAATTCTTATTTGCACATTTCCTAGTGCTTTACTTGTTGTTTAGACAACATTTTGTGAAATACTTGCTATTTTAAATTATTTGGGGCAACCAGAAACACATGTAAGGATACCAAACTTATTTTGTCATTTTAGCACCAATTAACTCCTTAAAATTTACATTACTTTGTACAAAATGTAGCTGCCTGGGGATTCTAAAAGATTTTCAGTGATTTAAACTTGAAAGCCACTATTCAGAACTGGTGACGCATTGAAGAAAATTACGTAAGTTACGTCTTTAGAAATTACTTTTACTCTAGAATTTATTTAAAATCGAGTTGTGCCGATCATTTAAAATATTGCACTAAATTTAATAGAAAATCTCTTGGTGGATGTTTAGAGTAAATTGAAAAGAGTAAATGGCTTAAAAATAGCTTTGAAACATTATGTAGACACACGAGGCAATTATCATGCTTAAATGATGGGAGTTTAATGGTCTTCTCATACATTAACCCTATACTCTGACGATGAGAAATGTCTTCATCTTACTATAGAAATGGATAAAAATAAACATTTAGATTTAGTAAATCTGATGATTTATTTAGCATTTTCTTACTTATTTGTAATATTTTTGAAATTCAATGAGGTGAATTTTTATGGCTCAGAGTTCATTAGCTACAATGAAACCTTCAAATACATGATAAATACTATGCACTTGGAACAACTTACAGAGGCATTGTCCTATCTCTTCTCCTGATATGCCCCACTCTATATGACTAGGAAATTTAAAAAACAGCAACAACAACACTATATTATTTGATGGAATGCTTTTAAAAATAAACACTAACAAATACTATTTGTTAGTCAACTCCTGTGGAATAAGTATATCCTATTCGTGAAAATATACCTATGTCAAAGGCAATAGAAATGGCTAAAATTACCATTATTTGATATGGAATGTGAAGTAAGTCACATTTTTCAATGAATCCATTATGGAGTGTTATATTACAGGCATGTTTCCTTCTAGCAAGAGTTGTATGAAACTGTTTGTATTTAATACAAATGTGGGCAGCTAACTGAATGGGTTTAAAAAGAAATATGTTTTTTAAAAAATGGTAAGTTTCTCTAGATGAAAATATGAACTTTTGCCAGAATCCCTTTGAGAGAGAGAGGGGAAAAAAATGAAAGCAACATTCTTTGAAGTACTCTTCAATGTTATCTGGTCTAATCCAAAGTTATAAAATCTGTAGATTTCATTCACCAACTCTGTAGCAGTCACTCATGTTGATAAAATGGATTCGCTAAATATATTAAAATAGCAGTTGTACCCTGAATTGTTCCCTCTGACATGTGAAGTAATAGATTCTTTTATTATCATTAATAACATTTTGAACAAAATTTCTGTAGAGGTACACGTAGATATGATATAAAAGGTAACGCACTGTCATTTGATTCCATTCTATGGCTTCCTTTGTAGTGAAAAGTGAGATCAAATAAGTTGTCTTAAATCCAACTAATTTTACTTTAGATAGGCCTCTATCTCCAGCTTTGGTGGGATTTTCTATCATAAATGTTTTCTAGGGATTTTAACATTATTTGATAGAGTGGATATGATTATTCTCATTTACGTATGAAGAAACTGAAGCTTGAGGATGCAGTTATTTCTTTCTCTTCGTTTCATTAAAAAAAGAAAAAAAGACAAACCTCTTCCTTCTCACACTAGTTTGCTTTATTTTCAGAGTGAGAATCAAAGTCTATACCGTTCTGTGAATACAGGTGATCGGATAGTGGATGGGTAAGACTTAGCATGATTTTTTACTTCTGTTCTTTGGAAACGATGTTCTTTTAGGAGAAAACTGAGGCAAACATCCCTCTTTCTCTTAACTACCTGCTTATACTTCTTTTACTTCAATTCTGTATTCTACGCTCTGAAAGGATACCTTGGGAATAGAAACCCCTCCACGCCAACCATCATGATAGTACCTAGAGGTAAATCGGCCCAACTGATGCCTCTGGCCCCAGAGTGGTGAAAGGAAAAAAAAAACACTGAGCAGGGGATAAGAAGACACGGGGACTGCTTTCCAACAGCAAGTGTTTAAGTAAATGTAAGCCTGAGGGTCCACTTACTCATAATCACAGTATTAATTGAACGCGTGAATATATGACACACATGCTTCTACAATCCTTGATTTCTTATCTTATTTAATTCTTACTACAAGCCTATGAAGGATATTGTTATCCCATCTTGCAGATGATGAAGTGAGGCACACAGAAATTAAGATGATGAGAGCTAAGATTTGAACTGGGTTCCAGAGCCTTATCTTTGACCATTATGACCATTCCCACATCCCCATCTGCATTATGAAGGAGTTAGACAGACATACTCTTGAATTTCTCTCTTTTTCTTACATTCTGTGACTAATTCAGAGTCTTTTTCCACTCTGAATTAAATTTTCACCTGTTCATCTAATCATATTATATCTTACTTATTCACTTTAATCCATTCTCCAGATAAGCAATCACACTTGATCAAGACATGAGATAGCTGTCTCGTCCTCTTTCTTCTCTCTCTGTCTCTCTTACTCCATATACACATACAAAACATAACCACTGAGAATAATAATCAGTTGTGTGTGTATATACACACACAGTTGATTCTTATTCTTCTTGGCAGTTATGTTTATAAAGCTACCACAAAACTGAATTAGCAATTACTGAATTATTGTTCCTAAGAGAAATACAGGGCTAGGTTCCTTTGAGCCTCTGGATACAACATTTTTGTCAACAGATCAATGCATAATCTCATTGTGTGTGTGTCACTATTTAAAGACACCTTATTTAACGTAGACTGTTGATTCATTAATATTGAACTCATGACCAACAGCATAATTCATGCTTGAATGAAGCTTGTCTAACACACATATTTCTCTGTAAGGCACATCATAGCCTTCTCGCTCTTAGGAACACTAAACAGAACTCCAGCACGATGCTTGCTGACCATTGTAACTAGTTGATCACCAACAAAAAGCACAAAAATGCAAAAATACAGCACTTAAATACACCATGAACAGGACACTTCTTTACAGTATGAGAGCTGAAACAAGAAGGCAGAGCATCACCTTATTTCGCCTCGTCTGTGAATGTGTGTCCAGCAACATAATTTTTTCACTGCTCTATGCACGTGCATGTCCTCAAATGATCATGAAAGTACCCAGAGTGTTGATTTGGGGTTACAAATAAATTTTAATGAATAGGCAAATTCGCAAATACAGAATCCATGAATAATGATGATAGACTCTGCATGTGTGTGTGTGTGTGTGTGATATCTCCTCATCTCTGATCTGTTTTCCTGCCTCTCTCCTTTCCTACTTCTTCATTGTGCTCTTTTTATCTTCTCTAGATAAAAATAAATAAGTGAAAAATAAAAATTTTCTTTTTTACCTTGTTCCTGCAATCCTCATTTTCTTCAGCTTTTTCATAAACTTTAGGGCTATTCCACACACACACATATTCTCTGATTCCAAATCAATTCAGCACACATCTATGCTGTCAACAATGTTGTGGCTTATTATAAAGTATAATTGTTTTATAAAACATGATGTCTGCCTGACAAATGGTCTTTAAAATGTACCTAATATCTCAACAGAGAATCAAAGGCAGGCCCAAGAATTCTTACTTTTTCTTTTCTTTCCCTGACCCTTATATCACCTCATACTATTCAGGGGCAAGAATGTCTGTATTCCTGAATTTTTAAAGCTTCAAATTACTTGCATTTAATTTAGCAATCTGTTCTTCATTGGAGACTAGTTGAATTTACAAAAGCAATTACACCAGTTTCCTGTGACTTTGAAGGATATATATAGTTGTGTTAATTAAGTAGAAGAAGAGAATGTGGATTGCTGGTGATTTTCCAGTGGAAAAAAACAATTGTCGTCATCTGTGCTGCATTAATTGCTACATAGGGTAGGAGATTAATATTTTTAACATTTTAAGTGGTTTTGCATAAATGTTAGCAATAAGCAAGCCATTTCATGTCTTATTGGTTTGCATTTTTAATAATATTGGAATGTTAGCCTTCCCATAAAGGGAAGATTGCAACAAAACTGAAATAGTGTTTCAACCTTGCTAGTTATGTGCAAACTGACCCTGTGTACCCGCTTTGGGGAACACTCAAAGACAATGGTACTGTTGAAAACATAAAAAGAGGAGGAGGTAATTTATTTTTAATTTTTCTTACATTTGTGAATTTAATGCCATGAGAGGTGAACAGCCCTGGCCAAGGAGTCTGAGGAATAGACACCATGAACGCTCCTATATCTTTTCTTTCATTATATTAGATTTGGTCTTTTTTTAAGAACTGATTATTAAGTTGGTAAAATGCACAGAAATATAAATTGGTATATTTACTTGTACAAAGAGAAAACTCAACCAGATTCTTCACTATTATTTAAAATGAAGAAAGAATGTGAAGATGTAGTCATCATGATTCATTCATTTAATAGTGATTACTGAGCTCCTGGGGTGTACCAGGCCCTGTTATAGAACTGGGAATACAGAGTGAACATGACAACCAGGGCTCCTTCTGTCTCAAAGGCTACATTCCATGGGCATTGGGGTGCTTAGGCAGGACAGACCATAAAGAAATAAGTACAGTATTTTCAGTTAATGCTAGGAAAAAAATAAAACAAGGTGGCACTTTAGAGAGCATTTAAACAGCGAGGAAGGCCTTCTGAGAAGGTGGCATGTATGCTGCTAGCTGAATGAAGAGAAGGAGCAAGCTGTTAAAAGATATGGGGGAAGGATTTCCATGCAGCGGGAACAGCAGATGCCAGGGCCTGCTGTGGGTTTGGATTTCAACTGTGAGGAACAGAAAGACTGGCCTGGCTGGAGAGGAGCAGGGAGCGAGGTGAGATGAAGCTGGAAAGTACAAAGCCAGATCATGGAGGGCCTTGCACACCATGGAGAGGACACTGGATCTTATTCTAAGTGCAATGGGAAGCTGTCAGAGTATGTAAGCAGGAGACGGACATAATCTGATATTCATTCATAAAATGAAATCTATCTGTGAGGAGAATGGACAAGAGGAAGGCTTGTGGGAGAAGAGTTATCAAAGGAGGTGGTAAAAATCTTATTCATTATTTAAGCCCAGGTCAAACAGAAGCAGAGACATTTATTTCTTCTCCTATGCTCCCAGAGTAGTTTTTTTAAATTGCACTTCCATTGGGGGTGAACACAGGCTTATCTCTTCTGCACTGAGCTGAGGAAAGATTGGGCAATGGTTCAATGCCCTTGTTTCTAGCACAGATAGCAGAGCAAAGCTGATGCTCAGTCAGCACTTGCTGAATTGAAGTGAACCAAGTGAAGACAATAACTCACTTCAGTCTAAATTCATTGAATACAGCAGGTTCTTACTACTAAGACAATAGGTAACTAACCAATGGTTGAAAATAAAAAGGCATCTCTCCAGATGTAGATGAAATTTCCTAATAGTATTGAAAGCCATCTAATTGTTATCTTAAATGCCAAATGAAATCATGGACATGTTAGGGAAAAATCCCAGATTCTCTGATTTGTATTCTTATTAAGTATTAGTTTTAAATAAATTATTTCTTGGTTTATGTTGGGATAATATGAGCACCTGTTTCTTGAACTACATATCAATAAATGTTAAGGCTCACTCATCATTGGCTTTCATTTTAAAAAATGTTCTAATTTTTTTTTCCATCCCAAGAAAATTTTGTTCATCAGATCTAAAGAAGTTACTTTTTGCAAAGCTTGGTTTGATCATTGTGATATTTTAGGGACTCCATCAAGAAACAGATATTACTTTCCACTCTCTAAACCCAAATTTATGAATTCCTTCTATAAGCTATGAAATGAAAAATTCAGAAGTCCAAGTGTTAGAAATTATACCGGAGTTTTTTTCAACAAAGACCCTTTTATTTTATTTTTTTTTCTGAAAATAATTTTAAATAAAAATCAGATATTGCTACTCTGATTTCTCACTGATGGAGTTTCTTTTGTTTCTAAAGACCAGGCAGTTGAAATCCCCTTCTTGGTAGGAGCATGCACACTCAAAGGTTCAGACGTGGCCAAGTTCTGTGGCATGACCTAATGTCTGCTTCCAAGAGGCGAGGTGGACCGACCCCCTCTTTGAAAATCTAATTAAATTGATAGTGATGACATCTAATTATAACTTTTTCCCTTCTTTGGGGCACTAAAAAGCATGCTTCCTTCATTCTCTAATAGAAATACTACCAAGTATATTGCATGCATGATTTCTCCAGACCGAAATGAAAAATATGTGCATTTTGTAAAATATTTCTTGTTTACACTCCTTCCTTTGTTGTATTTGCAATGAATCAGTCAGGTTCTCAAAGGACTATCCCGTAGAAACCCCATGATCAGTTTATCCACCTCACACTTACCAGTGAAGGAAAAATAATCTTATGAAAAATGGCCAAGAGCCCTCCTCCCCAAATCGGTCTTCTGTTTAGTATTTCTCCAATTAAGGTCTTTTGGCACATGGAGGAAAGTATAGTGTATAAGACATGACATGTGATCTCATGAAAGACAATTTGTTTTAAGAATATCTCCTCTTAATGTACTTGATTGTAAATTACCTTATAAACACTCAACATTATACTGTTAACTTGAAATCACGAATTGTTTACAGAAACTTCAGCTTATCTTCCCTGCTGAAATATCTTGAGCATGAATGACATAATATCTATCCTGAAGCTGCCCATTCACTATAGTTGGACTATATTATTTTAATATCCAGTCCTTATCAAGGTTAAAAGGGGGGAGGTGGAGCTTTTTTAATGTTAATTAGTGCTACGTATAGGAAAATGAACAATAGACTTCACAAATAGGTCACTTTTTTTTGCCTCAAAGGAAAGATGAGCTGATACAGTTTCTGGGGAATTCTAATGCTGATGTTATGAAGTTCCTCTATTTGTCAGTGCAAAACCTAAGAGGAATCAAAAAGAGAAACTCTCTCATTTTGCATTTAGGGAATACACAGCACTAGAAGCAGAACCAGATTAAGTAGGATATGAAAGAATAATTAATTCTGTATTTAAGGAATATAAAGCATTCTCAAGTTCATGATATTGTTATATGCTAATTAACACAGTCCTTGTGGCCAGTGACAACTCCAGAATTTTTGTGCAGAAGGGCTTTTTAAGCTGCATTTAAATAGCAAGCAATATGCCTTTTAGTAGACTAATTTAGAGCTGGCTGGTAAGTGGAGGTGCATTAATCAGGGTTCTCCAGAGAAACAGATTCCACAGATGATGTTTTTGTATATATGTAATAGGGACATATACGTGTATATACGTATATAGAGAGTGATGTATGTATACACACACGTGTGTGTGGAGAGATCTATTACAAAAAATTGGCTTATGTGATTATAGAAGCTGAGAAGTCCCAAGACGTGCAGTTGGCAGGCTGGAGACCCGGGAGAGCTGATGGTATAGTTTGAGAGTCCAAGTAAAAAAGCCTGAGAAGCAGGAGAGTGATGGTGTAAGTTCTAGTCTGAGTATGAGTTAGAGTCTGAGCCCAAAGGCAGGAGAAGAACAATGTCCCAACCTGAAGACAGTCAGGCAGAGAGTGAATTCTCCCTTCCTCAGCTTTTTTGTTCTACTCAGACCTTCAATGGGTTGGGTGAGGCCTACCCACATTGGGGAGGACAATCTGCTTTACTCAGACTATCGATTCAAGTGTTGATATCAGCCAGAAAAACCCTCACAGACACACCCAAAACAATGTCTAACCAAATATCCGGGCACCCCGTGGCCCAGTCAAGTTGACACATCAAATTAACCATCACAGTGGGATCTGAAGAAAATAATGCCCCACTGGTGTTCTCACAACTGACAAGTGAAGTCATCTCATCTCTCTAAACCATAGTCTTCTCATCTGTAAAATGGAGATGATGTAGCAAACCCTGTCATAACTGTCATTTATAGATATCATCACATTTATAAATGGAATCCAAAAAATTCAAAAATGTAAACCTCAAGGCTATATTATTACAAAGTTTATAAAGTGACTGCTGAGTCAAAGCTGCTAACTGGGAATTCCTGGGTCTGGGAACCAACTGCCAATCATATTATATAGGAATGTGTGGTATCATGGAATTTTACTGTAAAAGTACGTGCTTCATAAAGTGGTTTGGAAGACTAAGTGGGACAACGCACGTAAAGCACTTAACGGAATTGCCTGGCACATGCGCACACACACAAAAAAACATTAACACAAATTATTTCTCCTTCTTCATCTCCTCCTCTCCTCCCCCTCCTCTCTTCCTCTTCCTTCTTCTTCTCTTCTTCTGATTCTTCTACAACAATGACAAATATCTAACACTCTTGATTATTCAATCATTCTAGAAACACCTCATCACTTTGTTTTTCAGAACACCACCTTCTCATCCATCTTCTTTTACATCTCTGACATTTCCATTTCTTTCTCTTTGGAGTACTTCTCTTCTTGACACTGTTCTTCAGTTGATAATATTCCTCAGGATCCCTTTCTTGGTCTACTGCTAATCTCACTCTACACTGCCCTAGGCGAGCTGTCAATGCTCCTGATTTCAACTACTACTATGTGCTGAGATTCCCAACCAGTGCTCCTAGCCAAGACTCATTCCTTCAACAAATCTAAAAGTGAGCTAATTATCACCGGTCCAAACCTTAATTCTTTATACACCTCTGTGGCTCTTTGCCAAATATCCACCAAGTCCTGTTTATTTTATTTCAATCTGTGCCTTTCTCTCAACCATTGTTTTGGTTGCATTAGAGAAAACATCATCTCAAGCTTTCAGAATTTTATCTATTACTTTTTCATCAATAGCCCCAGAAACTTAAAAGACAAATTAGCCAAAAAAAAGCAAAAACCGTAATTCAAATTATGTATATTTAATAAATGCATATTTATGCAAATAAATTAGACAAATGATACACTGCAATGATTTTCAAATAATGTCCCATAATTATTATGAGATTGTTATTTTGTGCGTGCCAAACATTAAGATGCTAATTTCTGCTTAATATCTTAAGGATATCTATAACAATTCAGTCTATCACTCAGACTTAAAGCTTAAAGGCTGTAGAATGTAGTGCTCAATTCATTTTGATTCAACTCAATTCATTTCAAGAAATAGTTATGAAATGTCTGCTCTGTGTAAGAACTGAGTTAGATCTTTTCATGAACATCATGATGATTAAAATATAGTCTCTGCCCCTGAGGAGTATACATTACGGTAGGGATATTTAGACAAGTGAACACACGTCTAGAGTATAAAGCACAATAAGCTGAAAGCCATAGACTTGCTTTAAATAACATATCACAGAGAATCAGAGGGAGCATTTTGAATCAGTAAGATCAGAAAGAACTTTATGGAGGAGCTAGAATGAGTTCCTAAGAGCAAGACATATCAAAGAAGATTCAGTTTATTATTTTAATTTTGGGTTACTATATATGGAAGCCATAGACAAAATACATCTTCATTTTATGTGGTAATAACAAACACACCAGATTTTAATCCTGTTATTACACTTAATAGGTTGTACAATTTGAGAAAGTAACTGTCTCTAAGTTTCAGTACCCTATTTTATAAGTGATGAAAATATTACCTGCCTTATAGTGTCATTGTGATGACTCCAAACGAATATGCTTAGCACTCGAGACATGAAAATTGGATGTAGATGTCTTAGTGATTGGTTGAACAACAACACCTCAGATTATTTATTAATAGATTGGCTTCACTCTAAAGGAAAGTCTCCAGCAGTTTTGCCACATTTGGGTTTATTTTGTTCTACACTTTTTATTGTCATTTGGCTTGAAGACATGGAAATCTTGGTTTGGAAGTCTACAGATGACAAAGATGATTACGAGCAAATTGATTCCAAGAATTTTAGAGTTGGAAAGAATCTTATAAGTCATCTTGTTCAGCATCCTCATTTTAAAACTAAGAAAACTGAGTTTATTAAAAAGTGTTCACTTGGGGCCACCCAGTGGTGTAGCGGTTAAGTTCACGTGCTCCATTTCGGGGGCCTGGGGTTCGCAGGTTTGGATCCCGGGCGCGGACCAGTGCACCACTTGTCAAACCATGCTGTGGCGGCATCCCATATAAAGTGGAGGAAGATGGGCATGGATGTTAGCCCAGGGCCAGTCTTCCTCAGCAAAAAGAGGAGGATTGGCAACGGATGTTAGCTCAGGGTTAGTCTTCCTCACACACACACAAAAAATCAAAAAGTGTTCACTTTATTTACCATAAATTTTACATGAGCCAATAACAAACCTTTACATTGCATTTTAGGAAATATTGTGTATTGATTATAAGATCTGATTATTTCTACTCAGCAATATCTACACCATCACAGGACAACCGGGTACCACAGTTTCAGAAGGAATGACAAGCCCAAGACACCCATCAGAGGCCATCATGAAGAAAGAGGGCCTGGAAAAGTGTCATTGAACTAAAGTTATTCAGTGTGAAGAAAAAAAATTCATGTAGATATAACACCTATTCTTATATATTTTTATGGCAAATTATATGGCAAATCTTCCACGTTGCTTCAGAAGAAAGTACTTGGACCTATAGGAAAATATTATAAAAGGAAGATTTTAAGTTCAAAATAAAGACAAATCTTCTAAACATTAGATTAATCTAAAAATATCTGTCTTGTAAAATTATAGAACTAGACTGTCTACTAGAATACCTTCCAATTTCTTAACAGGCTAAGTTTCTCTGAATTTGCAAAACTGATAAGTATGGGATTAATTATTCCAAATGCAAAAGGATTTAATTTATTTATTATTCTCTGCTCTTACATTTTCAATATGATTTAACCAACATAAATATGACTTACAAATTATCCTTAAAGAATTTGTTATCTCACAAATTCCTTTAAGGCTCAAGTTGTATTTGAATTAGATTAATTTATAAACAACCAGCAGCTCTCCCTTTTTTCTTTTTAGATCTGAAGTATAGGTATTCTTTTATATTCTGCACTGTAATGTCATACTGTGGAAGGCGAAAATATAGCATCAAAAATGTTCCTTTCCAAATGAATATAATGAGAATTTTAGAAATTTCATGTCATTTGTATTTTGAACAGAGAAATTATTTTACTTTGGTTACCAGTGAGTTGAAATGGACAGGAGATGTCCGGAAATAGTTTAGGTAGGAATCATCCTAGGTAGAAGATATAGTATGAGAAATGAAGATCAGTGAAGAAGACCAGATGGAGAAAGTAGAAAGAAAGAAAAGTTATGGATAAAAATAGATGAATATTGACATGATTTAGGGGAGAAAATTGAAGAGTATTGACATTATTTTCCAATAACTGACAATCTCAGAGAGGCAGAAAATTTGAGTTCTGACATTAATAATATAAATTATAGAGTGACCATAGATAAGTGGATAAATATTTCTAAACATTTTCTTTATGTTTAAGGTGAGAGAAATGAAGTAACCCAAGGCTATCTGGGGGCTCATAAATAATTATTGTCAGATATTTTATCAAGGAAAATATATATGTCTTAATTTTGTGCAGAGAAGGGATTTTATTTTTAAAAAAGAAAGAAAAATCTAAGCTTTTCCACAAGTGCTTCATTTTACACTGTCAGGTTTGTTTGGCTATTTGTCAGAGAATCTTTTGAGACATTATATCTCATATCAGAACTGTCTTGGAGAATAATTGTTTGCTTTGGGGTCTTACGGCAGTAATTCTAAAATCTCTGGAGGCAAGGTTATTTACAGAATAAGGTGAGAAAATTTGGGACATTGCTAAAAACAAAGACAGGATCTTCAAGTAACTTTTGATAAGAACATCTAGTATTTGCTATAAAATGTGTAGTCAATCAACATCGAGAGCTGCTGTTAAATTTCATACTTATATTATTGAGTTAATTGCAATGAGAGAGAAGAAACAGAACGAATATCTACAACAGTAATGCTCTGAAGAACTTTTAACTTCCTATATACCTTGAAATCCAAATAGAAGTAAAAATGGCATCTTTAATGCAGCACCTAGATCAAAACCAAGTACTCCTCTGGTGCTCAATAAATGTTTTTTGAATGCCGATCTCAATCAATCATCCTGAGTCAATAAATAGATCAATGCTAGAATAATAATACAAAAATACTCTAATTACTTGGAAATGATAAACAGGGGGTTTGAAAATTTTTGTTTGTTGACCAAAAATGTATATTTTTATCATTAGTTTAAAAAATGTACATTTTATCATCAGTAAAAGGTTGTAAAACAAAAGAAGCTTGTTACTAGACGGAAAGACCAGTATTGCCATTAGATATTTACTGTACAATGTTGAGCTCAGTTTGAGACCATCAGAAAATCTTTCAAAGTAAAAGGAAATTGAAAATTCATTCAACTTGGCTTACTGATAATTAGACAAATGCCAATCACCAGAAACATGATTTACAATCAAGTTTCAAAACAACAAAAAATCAGTTTTTCCATGTTTCAGTTCCTTTTTTTGCCCATGTAAGAATAGGCAGCATCTCAGATATGAGCAGATCCTTTACTTAGTTAAAATCAATAGAATGTAAAGCATTGTGTGTATCAAAGAGAAACTGATTCTTTAGCTGTTGAAACTGACCTTTTAGGAGAATATGTATTTTATTGACTAAATTCAAAGATGGCTAAATAAAAATGAATTAGAAGTCCCCTTTGAATTTAGAGTTTGCTCCACCCCATCCCTACCCCATAAAAGTCCCTGGACTTTTATTGCAGATGAACTAAACATAGCTCTCAAAGAGAAAAGATATACAAAAGCACAATCTTTTAATATAAGTGTCTACATTTACTAATGCGGGTGCAGCCACCTATTTTACAAGATACTTATTAATGAATGTAGAAGAGCAGGATAAAGTGTTGAGAGTTTAATTTATTTTGGAAGTAATGGTTTGTACAGTAATTATCGAGAAGCAGCCACTTGTCAAATGGAATCAGTAACAAGTGCAGTTGGGAGAGGTTTTCTGGTACACCGGCATTGTGAAATGTTTTACTTTGCAATAAGAATGGACTTCCTGACAATAGTTTATTTTGCTTTAAAAAATGCCATAAGCCAATTATATTTGAGAAACTATATATGCTATCATGTTTCTGAAGATTAATTTTTTCTAATCTGTTTCTCTTTGTTTATGACAATAATGTAGAAGGCCTCAATGATGGATAAATATTATTTAATATTTTAACTATATTCAATGTTCTATTCACCCTTATCCTTACAAGACTTGACCTTGGCCTAGACACACTGACTCAGGTGTGTGGGCAGGAAAGATGGAGGGTCACAGAGTCCCTGAGGCATATTCAGGGAGGCAGCACCCTGAGGGATAGGCCTAATGAAAACTCAAGCAGATTATCAAGGAATATACAACTCCTCAGTGGCAGAGAGTGAGAGGTTTCCAGAGAGATCCTGGGGATAAGTGATGAGGAAGGTTGGAATCCACAAAGGAAATTCTTTGGAATAGTTGCTGGCTAATTAGGGTGCTGGGGCATTTTATATAGGTAATTATGACCTCTTATTTGACCAGAAAACAGCAGATAAAGATATCATTGGAAAATATAGCCTGAACTAAATTTTTAGCTGTTTAGGAAATGACTAAACAAAAAAATACTTCATGTTCTCCTCAGGAAACGAAAGGAAAAGAACAATTTGGGCTCATAATTGTTTGGGCCTCCACTAATATACTACTTTTGATAATTCTTCAGGCTTCACCAGGCTCTACATTTTTGGTCACATAAACTAGACTGAAATGACCAGTGGGCGGTTAAGGAACTAGCCAGTGGCTCAGTTGAACCATTGAATTATTCCACCTTAAAAATGAATACAAGTTACTTCCTTGTCACCTTGTCTATGTCACATTTGCACTCAAGTTAACACAGTTTAAGGAATTCATAGGAATATACCATAAACAGAAGACTCGATTTAACCACATCTAGCTCTGGTTGTTGACACATCTAAATTGGTTGACTAAATATCAAGTTTTAGGTATTATATGATATAATTCTCAGTGGATGTTTGGAACTTTCCTTTCACTCTCTTCCTTGGAAAATAGCATTTTGAAAGCATTTTTTTTTTTAAATAGCAGTTATAACTTCCATTTCTGGCAAACACAGAGTAGCAGGAACCAGATTTACCCTCTCATCTGAAAGAACAAAAAAATGGGTCAAAATATATAAAACAATAGTTTTCACAAAGGATGGTGATCACTGAGAGATAGGAAACAAACAAGGTGAACTATAAAACTACCCTAGTTTGTGGTCTTGAAAGAATTTCCAAGCCATGGCACAGGGAGGAAGAACTCAGGTGGAGTCTAGCAGGTGGAGCTGAGAGACCAGGGAGACAAAGGCAGCTAGAGTTTATAGGACAGAATAATGGGGAGGAGAGAGCTACACAGAGGGAGAATTCCTGGAGATCTGTACACTGTCTCCCTTGAGTTTTCAGCAGAATACTGATCAGTACATGCATATGAGGAAATTACCTAATTCTGGGGGGAAAAACATACCTCAAAATTTTAGATTAAACAGTATCTAGAGGTGTAGTACTAGTACCTATTACTTCCAGCAGAATGGGACACCTCATAATTCAGGGACAATTGGTTTAAGAACTCAGAAAAGTCTTGCCTCATTAGTGGAGAATAATTAACACTAGACTAAACACTGCTCTGGCTCAGCCTAACAAATCTTAAAAAGCAAGACACAGAAAGATCAGTTTCCAAGCAACTGAACTGCATCTCAGAACAAAGGTCAAGAATATTTATATATAAAAATATCCAACTAGACTAAATCATCAATATCTAGCATCCAGCAAAAAATTACCAGGCATGAAAAGAAGAAGGAGAACAAGATCCATGATGAGTAGAAAAATTAATGAACCCAAAACAGACCCAGGACTGACACACATGTTTGAATTAGCAGACAAGGACATTAAAATAGTTATAATATCAGTGTTTCGTATGTTCAAAATGTTAGGAAGAAACATGGCACATTTTTAAGAAGATACAAGCAAAACTTTTAGACATCAAAATTACAATGTCTAAGGTAAAAAGAAAACACTGGATAGGATTAATGGCAGATTAGACATTGTACAAGCAAGTGATATTAAAGATATAGTAGTGGAAACTATTTGAAATGAAACAGAAAATGTTTAAAGAATTTCTAAAAATGAAAAGAATATCAGTGAGCTGTGGCACAACTTCAAGTAGCCTAATATGGAGTTACCTAAACAAGGGGAGAGACAGACAGAAAGGCAGACAAACATATAGACAAAGACAAAAAATATTTGATGAAACAATGGATGAAAGATTTGCAAATTTGATGAAAACTATAAACTCACAGGTGGACAAACTTTAACAAGCACAAGAAATACAAAGAAAACTACACTAAGGCACATAATAATCAACTTGCTCAAAACTGATGATAAAGAAAAAAATATCTTAATAGCAGCCAGAGAAAAGAAGACATGTTATGTGTAGAGCAACAAAGTTGAGGATGAGATCAGATATTTCATCAGAAACAAAGCAAGCAAGAAAATACCAGAGCATCTTCTTTAACATACTAAAAGAAAAGAAACTGTCAACTCAGTATCCTATACCCAGCAAAAGTACATTTAATAAATAAAGATGAAACAAAGACTTCTTCAGACAAAAAAAGGTGAAGGAATTCATCTCCAGAAAAAGACCTGCATTACAAGAAACGTTAAAGGAAGTTCTTCAGGTAGAAAGAAAATTACTCCAGAAAGAAATATGGCCCTACACAAAGGATTGGGTAAATACATAAGGTTACTTTCTTATTTTTTAAATCTCTTTACATAATAATTGGGCTTTTGAGCAAAAATAATAACAATGTAGTACAGAGTTTATAATATATGTAAAAGTAAAATGCATAACAGGAAAACTATTAATTCCAGAGGGAAAAAATTCATGGATACTATGATAAAGTTCTTATCCTATATGTGAGATGGTATAACATCATTTGAAAGTAAACTGGTAAGTTGAAGCTGTGCTACAAAATCTAAAACAACCACTAAAATAACTAAACAAAGAGTTATAGCTAATAAACAAACAAAGGAGATAGAGTGGCAAAAATACTCACTTAAGAAAGGCAGAAAAGAGAAAAAATAAATGAGACACATAGAAAATAAATAGCAAAATAATAAATTTAACTTAACCTTATTAATAATCACATTAAATATAAATGGACTGAACAACCCAGCTAAAGGACAGAGATTGTCAGAATGGACTACAAAACAAGACCCAAGTATATGCTGCTTAAAGAAACCTATACTGAATATAAAGGCTAACACATTACATGTAAGATGATGGAAAAATATATACCATGGTAACACTAATTAAAAGAAAGCCGGAGGCTTTTGTTAACGTTAGATAAAGTAAATTTCAGACCAAGTATATCATTAGGGATAAGGAATTTAATTTCATAATGATAAAAGAGTCAAGCACATATAACAATACTAGACATTTATGTACGTAATAACAGAACTTCAAAATATATAAGGCAAAAATTGATAGAATTTCAAGGAGAAATACATGAATTCATAATTATCATTGGATGTTTAATATTTTTTCTCAATAATTGATAGAACAAGTAAAAAGGAAATAAGTAAGGATAGAGAAAACTTCAGCAGCACTACAAAGCAAGTTGATCTAATTGACATTATAAAATACTCTAGCCAACAACAGCAGAATACACGTTCCTTTCAAGTGCACACAGAACATTAACCAAGATAGATCAATTCTGGTCATAAAACAATTCTTAATAAATTTAAAAGGATTCAAGTTATAAAAGTTTGTTTTATGACCAGAATGAAATTAAATTAGATGCCAATAACAGAAAAATCTCTGGAAATATCCTAAATATTTGAAAGCAACACACTTCTAAATAACCCATGAATCATAGGGTAAATTGAGAGCAAAATTAGAAATTATTTTGAACTGAGAAAAAGGTAAAAATGAAAATACATATATAAAAATTTGTAAGATGCTACTAAAGCAAACAATAGGGAGAAATTTAGATCATGAAACATGTATACTTAAAAATAAAAAGGTCTGAAATCTATAACCTCAGCTTAAGGTGAAACCTTACAAAAATAGCAAATTAAGCACAATGAAGGAGAAGAAATGAAATAATACAGATCAGAGTGAAAATCAGTGAAAGAGAAAACAGAAACCAAAATACTAAAGAAAACCAATGATATCAAAAGCTATTTTCTGAGAAGGTTAACACAATTGATAAACCTCCAGCCAGACTAATCAGAAAATTTTTAAAAAGACACAAATTATTAGTATCAGATTGAAAGAAATGACATCACTAAGTATTTGATATATATTAAAAGGATAATAAAGAAATACAGTTAAAAACACATCATGCCAATAAATTTGACAACTTAGATAAAATGGACAAATTGCTTGAAAGAAATAAATTACAAAACTCATTCAAGAAGAAATAAATAACAAGAATTGCCCTATATCTATTAAAGAAAATGAATTTGTAATTAAAACTTTCCTATAAAGCAAACTCCAGGCTCAGATAGCTGGTGAATTCTATTAAATACTTAAGAAATTAAAAAAAAAACACTTTTATGCAAACTCTTTCAGAAAATTAAAAATAAAAGAATATGCACAACTCATTCTATGAGGTCATCATTACCCTGATATGAACAGACTAACACATTACAAGGAAAGAAAATTCCAGGTTAGTGTCCCTTGTAAACATAACGTACGATTTATGTAATGCATATATATATAAACAAAATGAACAATTCTTTAAAAATTTTAGCAAGTGTAATCCAACAATATATAAACCTGGCAATACATCATGACCAATTGGTGTTTCTCCCAAAACTGCACATAGGTTTAACACTTTTAGAAATTTTAAAAACATTTTTAGAAATTAGATGATTAGATGTGAAACGAAATTTTAGTTGGCATACAAGGAATTTATTCACCGTATTAATAAAATAAAAGAATCATAAGACCACCTAAATAGATACAGAAAAAGCATCTGACTAAATTCAACATCCATTTTTTATAAAATCTCTCAACAATCTAGAAATAAAAGAGAACTTTTTCTACTTGATAAAGAGTATCTATGAAGGATCTAGAGATAACATCATACTTAATAGAGAAAGGTTAAATGACTTTTTCTTGGGATCAAGAACAGGCAAGAATGTTCTGTAATATTTTACCTGAGTTTCTAGCCAGTGAAATCAGGCAAGAAAAATAAATTATAAACATCCAGATTGGGAAGAAAGGAGTAAAACTGTCTTTATTTAGGCAACAGAATCATCCATGTAGATAATTCCCTGAAACTAAAAACAAAAACAAAGTACTAAAACTATTAAGTGAGCTTAACAAGATTCCAGGATATAAGACCAATAAACAAAATTAAATTTCTATATACTAGCAAAGAACCTTTGGAAATTAAAATTTTAAAAAGTAATGTCATTAACCAAAGCATCAAAAATATGAAGTAGTGTTAAATCTGATCAAAGATGTGAAATAAAGGTCAGTACACTGAAAACTAAATTAAAGAAGATTTAAGTAAATGGAGAGATATAGTGTGTTCCTGAGTTAAAACACTCAATATTCTTAATTTGTAAATTCTCCTCAAATTGATCCATAGATTAAATGCAATCCCACTAAAAATCCCAGGGTTTTTTGTAGAAATTAATAAAATGATTCTCAAATTGATATGTCTTTCTTGAGAAAGAGGAACAAAGTTGTTGGACTACACTTCCTAATTTGAAGACAATATAAAGCTACATTAATCAAGATAATGTCTAAATAATGTGTATTGGCACAAATAAAGAGATATTGATCAATGGAACAGAATAGAGTGTCCAGAATGATATCAATAAATATACGGAGAACTGAATTTTGACAACGATTTAAAAGCAATTCCATGGAAAAGCATAGTCTTTTCCAAAAATGGTGCTAGAAAAAATGCATATTCATATGTTTAAAAAAAGAAAAATTTCAATATATACCTTGCAAAATATACAAAAAATAACTCTAAATGGATCATATACCTAAATGTAAAACTTAAAATGACAAAAAATTTAATAGGCAACATAGGAAAAAAATCTCATCGCCTTAGAGTTAGGCAAAGATTCCTTAGATATGATACCAAAAGCACAATCTATAGCAGAAAATATTAACAAATTAGGCTTCATTAAAATGTAAAAATTTTTAATTTTAAAATTCATTCATTAAAATTTTGAAATTCAATAAAATATTTAATATCTGCTTTTAAAGATAATATTAAGAGGATGAAACCACAGAGAAATCATAGACTGGGAGAAAATATTTATAAATCATATACCTGATAAAGGGCTTACATCTAGAACATATATAAAATTCAATAATATGGACACAACCTATCTAATTTAAAAAGTAGGCAAAAGACGTGAAAAGATATTTCACTGAAGAAGATATGTTGATGGCAAATAAACATATGAAAAGTTGCTCAAGATCATAAATCATCAAGGAAATGCAAATTAAAACTACAATAGTATGCCATTGTACACCTGTCAAAATGGCTAAAATTTAAAAGTTTGACCATATCAAGAGTTGTCCAGGATATGAAGCAACTGGAACTCACAATTCTGGTACAACCACTTTGAAAAACAGTTTGGCAGTTACTTAGAAAAGACAAACATCTACCTGTTACACCATAAGATCTGGACATTCCACTCCTCCTTATTGACCCGAGACAGGAAAGCATATGTCCATACAAAGAAATGCACACAAATAACCACAAAAGTATTATTTCAAAGGCCCGAACTGCAAAAAATCAAAAATGTCCATTGACAGGTGAATGGATAAAATAATTGTGGTCTAGTCAAACAATAGAACACTACCCAGCAATAAAAAGGAAAGAACTACTGACACACTCAACAGCATGTTTGACCATCAAAATAATAATGCTGAGTGAAAGAAGCCAGGCTGCTAAGAGCCCATAATGTATGATTCTGTTTATATAAAACTCTAGAAAATACAAACTAATCTATGATAACAGAAATCAGATCAGTGGTTTTTTGGAGACAGGTTTGGGAGCAGTAGAGATGGGAAGGAGATGGGGTGGGGTTGCAAAGGGTCAGGAGGAAACCTTCAGAGGTGGTGGATATATTCTCTATATTGATTGTAGAGATGGTTTCATCGGTAACATATATGTTAACACTTATCAAATTTTCCACTTTAAATGTGTACAGTTTATTATATATCAATTATATCACAATAAAACTTTTCTTTAAGGCATTAGCTGTTGGCAAATCACTGCTATACTTGCTGTAATTTGGAAAATCTTCTATTTGGTTATCTATTACTAGTCATAGTTTACTGACCACTTTCTGATTTTGTCCTTCATATTTGTCAAAATTTAACTTGCAATTGCATTTGACCTCTGTCCTCACCACGCCTGTTATTTGTTTATCTTTGCCCAGAAAATTGTCTATGCCAGGAAAATTGTCACAGTCTGATCCACTAGCCATAACTCCCCTGCAGGCAATTTAGCTGTTAATATCTTTCCCTTATTTCCTTCTTATTGGATGAAGATAGGTTATATCACCCTGTCTCACTCAGCTTACAAATCCCCCAGGTTATATATCAGTTTCAATCCATGTTAAATAAAATACGAATACCCAGTTTCGATGGAGAAAACACATAGAAAATGAAAGTTTAATAACGCTCACTAAACATTAGGGGCCTAGAAAGGTCTGCCACTGGTATATCCTAACTTGGTTATAAGATATTGAATATTATTTGTTTCACATTGTGGTTAAAACCAATCTCTTCAGACTGTATTTATCTACCTTCTTCTAGCAAACCTGGTTCTGAAGCATTCCCAGTAGAGAGAGTGATTTGTCTCCTGGTCTGCATTTATAGAGATTTCTAAGATTTCTATTCACCCTACCAAGAGTCAAAAGAGAAATAGCAACTCCCTTAGCACTCATCAGAAGCATTGATGTTTAAGAATTATTTCCTCCAAACTTAAAAAAATCTCTCTCTCCATTCCCTTAGGAAGCTTAGATCTTAAATAGGTCAATCACCTGCTGAGTTGCCTGGTTTTAAATTCCTTACTTTTTGTTTCCTTTCTTTCAATGGATTTTAAAATGCTAAATTAGTTAATTTAAACCTGTATCACGAAATTAAGCTGATAATGCATGTTTAGGTAATATATGGACTTTTACATAATATCTTTCTAATTTCTTTAAATCATGTTTTTGTAAAATTGTAAGATTGGGAAGAGTTAGTTATAATCCCACAAATTCACAGGATCTTAGAGTCTTCAAGATTACCTAACTCAGTTGAATATTTGCACATCACTTAATTTATGTGTTTCAGTTTCTCCCTATCAATAATAATAATAACTCTCACTTGCACATGTGGTCAGTGATACTCTTCCTATACTATTATTTTAATCCTACAAGAATACAGTGGGGTGGGTCTTACTACACGCATTTTGCAGACTAAGAAACTGACACCTGGTGAGTTGGAGATGTTTCTCACAGTTTTGCAGCTAGTAAGCGGCAGATGTGAGATTCAAGCCTAGGTCCATGTGATGACACAATCTGTGCTCTTCCCCATTATCAACCATGTTGTATTCCTATAAAATAAGGAGGATACAAAAATTGAATGAGATAAAGGTGAAAGTGGATAGTACAGTGCCTAGGAAATGGATTCTTAGGAAATGACAGTGTTCTAAAGCTATTTGAGCATTCCTCAACAGGTGGTCAATTTATCCTCCACTGGAATTCTCATGGTGACAGAAGCTTGACTATTTCACATTCTGTTCCATTTCTGGATAATTCTAACTCATAGAAGATGCTTTCTAATACTGAGCTGAAAACTGCTCCCCTATAACTATCACGTCTTTGACCTATTTCTGCCCTCCAGTTGGAATATTGATTGCAATTTCATTAAATTTAGAGCTTAATTTAGGGAGAATTGGCATCCTTACAATATTGAGTCTTCCTATCCAAGAATAATTTGAAGCTCTGATTAATTCAAGTTTTCTTCAAAAATGTCTTGCACAGGTGATTTTGAATAGTGTATGCCTTTTGGTGGTACTGTGGCATAATGGAAAAAGGGCGACTTTCATTTCAAAATAATTCAAGTTTAAAATCTGGATCCATCTTTTACTGAATCGAAGATTTTATTTCTCTGAGTCTGTTTCTAAATTGATAAAGTGGAAATAAAATCATCTACCTCATATGGTTGTTTTATGTAAAAATGCTTTGCACAGTGTCTGGAACATAATTGATATTCATTAACATTAGCTACTGTAATTAATATTGATCACCCAGCCTATTTTCTAGCATTTTAAGAAAAGATTGGACACACTCTTCTGGAAATCTATACTAACATGTCATAGCCTTCATTATCAAAACATTCTTCTTAAAAATAATGATAATAGCATAAATATTTTGCATTGTCATAGTTTTCTTTCAGAAGATAAAAGGTATACATAGAATAAGGCTTTTGAGAGTGCAGGATCTTGAAACAGACACAAGTAAGCTTCGATACTGATTTGGACAGTTATTACCTCTAACCTTGAGGAAGTATTATCACTTTTTTAGGCTTAGTTTCCTTATCTGTTAAAATGCGGGGAAAAGATAATACCTACCCATCGGGCTGCTTTGAGTATTAAATGAGACTGACACACGCTAATTCTTGCTGCTGTGAGTATTAAATGAGATGATGCATATTAAAAGCACATAGAAATGGATACGCTACCACAACTATTGTAGTTGTTGTTCCTCAGACCTAGCCAGATTTGTAACAGCATATATAAAACAGATCTATGGAATAAATGCGTAATGGTGGCTTGCTCCCTTGATGGAATCTGCTCATTGGGAAAGTCTGCTAATCCCATTATTAAGTGCCTTAACAGAACTGTCGCTTGCTTTATTCATCCATTCCAAGAGAAATGTGATTAACCTACAAGTCATAACTGGAAGAAGGCAGAGCCCACTAGAAGCACTTCAAGAATCTCATTTTTCAGCAACACAAGGATGTTATTTCCTGGGAAGAGTTTAAGCAAAAATTATAAAACAAATGACCTCTCAATCCCCTTTTGTGTCCCTTCATGCTTATTTGATCATCTCTCCTCTGTCCCATTGTATATCTCCTTGGGACCCTATCCTCACACCTCATGTGTCTGAGCACTGTACCACTGCCACCATTCCTTTCTGAAACTCACTGACGTGTCTGTAAATACTTATCGTTTAGAAAGACAAGGAGAAACAACACAATTGCTTAGTCAAAGGACTGAGTCTATAATGTGAACATTTTAGAGGCTGCAATAGGAAAGATAAATTCGAATGTGTAGCCTTCTGAAACTGTAATAAAAGATTCCTTAGGATAGTTCTGCACTTAGTTCTAACTTGACAACTTCTATCTTCTGGCAATTTCCCATAGCCTATTCATGCAGAATGTAAAAGTGCAGGTGTTTCATACCACATTAGTCAAATAAATCATTTTTTAGCAAATGTGGGCCCAGATGATGCTCCTGTTCCTTTCTGCTCAGTGACCATCGTGCCTACTATAAAAGGGGGAAATTTCAACTGATTGTATTAGTTAAGTATAAACCCTTATAAGGTAGGGACAAAAGGTTATTCTTTTATTTTTTATGTATGAGAGAAACCTTTTTTAAAATCATTGTAGCTAAATTAATTGGTTAAATATAGTCATTCAAAGCAATCTATCAAATCTACTATTGCAAGCTATTCGTTTCTTGTTTTAGTTCATCTGAATATTAGAAGGGGCTTGCAGTCTTATTTCTCCTGTGATAAAGGAAACATTCCAAGATTCAGAACACAATGAAATATGCATAGCCAAATAACCAGAATGTAATTAATACCTTTTGTGTCTTTATTTTAATAATGATTAGAAGTCTAAATGGTTACTTTAAAAAAATGATCTTGTTATTCCCCTCAGATTCAGTGTTTACTAAAACAACTTGTTGGAAGCTGGGGCAATACTCAATTATTTTCTGACTGAGAAAGAATGCACAGAGAAAGCTTTTTGTGAGGTTGTTCATTTTAAACACTCAAGGAGATAAACAGGTAGCGTAAGCTGGGTTACTGAAAGGAAGTCAGTAGTTCTAATGGTAAGTTATTCTGTGGTTGTTTCCGTATTATTCCATAAATTATGAATTTAACTCAAGTGAAACAAATGGAAAAGTTCCTCTTTTTTCTCAGCACAAAACAGATTGCTCTCAATCATCTGCTACTGCGACTCCTCCCCAGCCAGATCCCAACCCTCAATCTTAACTTGTTCTCATTTTAATAAATAAAAGATCTAAGTCTAATCCTGTCCTTATATACAAATAGTGATTTATATACAAATTAGTAGGACAAATAAAACCTTTTGATCAAAATATATTATAAAACACTTCATTTTTATATTTCATATACCTTGCTATCACCAAATTTTACACATTCTCGAAATTTAAACTTGCCATTTTATATTCTAGTGTACTAAATAAATGTCTGCTTTAAGTAACAATGAAAACAAATAATTGTACTTTAGAAAAGAGTTCACAACACTTTGTATCTTTTAAAATAGGAATCAAATTGTTAAAATTTCACAGTTTGGCACAAACTTGTAAGTGCATCCGTCATATTGTTTTATAATTTCTTAATAGTGAAATTTATCACTGAACAATTTTATGTGGCTTATGTGAATTTAGTAGATATTTTTCTCAATAAATGTCACAGTTTTTATATTGACAGAGATCTTTAGAGTTCCACGAAAAGATTGCACTTACAAATAGCTAATTTAGAAGCAGGCTTGGAATTAGTAAATGCTGAGTGGAAGCTCAAGCAAGGTCTTGTTCATTTGTCTGGTGATGCTGTGTTACCGGTCCATAAAAAAGGAAGGGGAGGTTAATAAAATTTTTTAGCTATCTACCAGGTTCCAGGCACTATGATTGCTGATTTATGAATACTGTTTCATTTATATTCAAATAACATCTCAGTAATTTATTATTAACATCGTTTTACAGATGAGGAGATTAAAGCTCAGAGATAAGTAGTAATAGGCCCAAACTCATTATGTTGGCAATGGGTAAGTTTGAAGAAGTGAACACAGCATATGCTTTGGTCTGATTCTGAGGTTCCTGCTCATCCCCCAAATTGTTAGTTTACTCAGCAAGCATATAATGAGTTCTTACTATGGATCTAGCTCTCTACTACTAGGTTACGGAGATTTTTTTAAAACGATAAGAAGATTCCAATTAAATAAGAAGGAATAGACACAAACATTATATCTTACCCATATGAAAGCTACAAGAGCAGAAGAAATGACCAAAGATGTGAGATTAACAACAAAATTTTCTAGACTGGAAAATAGAGACTAGTGATAACTGACTTAGCCTTCAGCAATTTCCGTTTAACTAAGTTCCTAATTGTCAGGGATGTTCTAGAAACTCGAATTCTTCATTTCGGGGAAATTTTATCTCAGCATTTCTTTGGCAAATGTCCTCTCTTCCATGTCCTCTGTTCTCTCTTTCTGGAGCTCTATATTTGTTAGAGGTTGGAACTTGCAAAATTATTCTCTAATTATCTTATCTCATTTTAATTTTCCTTCTACTAATATATTTTCTCAACTTTACCTGACTTTATCTGACTTTTTAATTATCTTTTTTATTGTTGGTTTTTTGTGTGTGTGTTAACACTACTGTATTGTCTCTTTAAAATTTCTTTTCTATCAATAATTTCCAAATGCTTTTGTTGATTTTCTGAATATTCTTTTTGTAAAAAATAACATTAGGGTCTTTTATAATGAGTTCAATATTTTCTCTTATCTTTCTGAGGATATTACTATAGATTGCTATTTAATTGATTTATATAGTTGTTTAATGCATCTATTGATTAATTAATGAGGTTGCTTCTTTTCTCAGTACCCAATTCCAGAGCTGGAAAGAGTATATTACATGTCTGGCATTTCATTTTCTGTGATCACTTTCATGGAATATTATCATGTTTCTCTTCCCTTAAATTTTAAATTTGTTGCTGCCCCTCACTACTTCCCCCCCCCCCCCGCCAAAAAAGCAGAGAAAAGTCTTTACATATTTGGGAGAAAAATCCTATTTTTTTCTTCTCCATTCATGGAGATAGCTTTTGCTTCAGAAAGCTGTCAGGTGGGGAGGAAATCTAGAAGAGGTGAAGGCACAAATTCCCCGAGGAAACCAACTCGCTCCCCCAGTCATAACTACTGTGCACTGAGCACTTGCTGCAAGCCAGGCTGTGTGCTGAGTGCTTTGCATTTATTATCTAATTTAATCCTGATTAGAAACCAATAGTGCGGGTATTATCATCATTTAGAGATGAGGAAACTGAGGCATGGCTAGTCTTCTTAAAATATGCAATACTACCCAGGCCAATAAAGGGCATAACAAGGATTTAATCTTATCTCTAAATCAGTTAAGAGGCAACACTTTTATTCACCTAAACTGTAATACAGCCTCCTTCTCTCACCAGAGAGTAAAATGAAACAAGATCAAAGCTGTGATAGGCTCGTCTCACTACTGTTCCTTAAAATGGCTCATGCCCCGAAAGGTAGGATTGGGAAAGAGAATAAAAGAGATGAAATGTTTTCTTTTTCAAATAGAATAGGGGTAATAATCAGAGGGACAATATAAGAGCTCATTAGCTCTTAATGAGAAACTCTGATTTATTGGTAATGAAGGTTGGCCTCAGTAGGTCCAATGTCTTCTAATGTGCAAATGATACTGAAATGGCAATGAAACCTGGTAAAAATTAAAACGGATGCAAGCAGAGGTCTGCATACAAAAGAAAACCGGATATTATAGATGATGATTCAAAACTAGTGAATAAAAGAAGACAAATTTTTAATGATTTAATGCACTATTTTTATGAAGGGTAGCCCCCAAATGAACCAGTACATGGAAATTAGCTTTTATTTTATTTATTCTTTTGCCTGTGCTAGGGTAATTGAGAATTTTTTAAATGATATTCGTATGGAATAGGAAATATCACTAAAACCGAGGCCAAATAAATGCAGTGTAATCAGAAAAACTATTTCATATTAAGTGTTGAGTTTATAGAAACAAGATTGCGCTAGTAAAAAACGAAAGTTAACAATTTATTGTAAAACATTACCTTTAGCTCATTTTGAGAGGAGAAAAAAGTTAACTATAAATCCAAAAGTTATAACTCTAACAGTAAGTTTATTACAACCCTAAAACTCTTCCCCATAGCTTTAGGGTTTTGTCCTCACCCACATTTCAGTAGCACAGAATGAGTCCACATTATTAACATTATCGATAAATCGTAGTAGGCATTTTAAGAAAGCAGAAAATAAAATTAGAGAATTTTAAAACTGGAAAAAATAAAAGATTTCCTTTATCTCACATTTTCTGAAACAGCATAATGAGGGTTTTGCTAGCAATCAACTGTGTGTGTGTGTGTTTCATGATTCTGCCACTTGCTACCTACGTGTTTAAGGTAAGTTATTGGACTCTCTCCAAGCCTCAATTTCTTCATCTACAAAATAGGGAAAGTAATACATTTTTTAGAAAGTTGTTGGAGAAATTAAAAGAGATAATATTTGAAAAGTATTTAGTATTTGGTACTTAACACTAAATAAATGTTATTTATTACTAATATTATGAAAGTTCACATTTTGGTATTTCTAGTTTTAATAATCTATAAAATCTGTAGAAGTCCTAATTCTAAATTTTGCCAAAAACATATAAATCTTCTAAGTTTCTTATTCATATATGCAGAGAAAGATAGATGATAGATAGATAGATCTCTTTTTATCATAGATGGCCCATAGAGAATTATTCATTTATGTATAATAATAGTGATTTCCTGGTAATTGAGGGATGTTTAAAATACCTGTGTTTTGAGATTTGGTTTGTTTTAAATATCTTTAAATGTCTTTGTTTTAAAGATATTTTCTTGTAGAATACTAGGAATAGCTATCTTTAGAGTTGTAAGGAAAATGCTAAGATGTGGTTTAGAAATTAAATAGAGTGCCAAACCCTTAACTAGGTCAGCTGGTACTTAAATAGCTGTTACCTTCAGCGAGCTACTGAATGTCTCTAAGTCTCAGTTTTCTCGTTTGCAAAGTGAATGCAGAATATCAGTTTTGCTAAGTATTTTGTAGATTAATGAGATGAAGTGTGACAGACGCCTAGAATGGTTCGGAATACATAGGAGGCCCATAGAAAGCAAAGCTGTGCCCTGTAGCACCTGAGGGCAGTGTCAGGAACTCTCGTAGCCACATCTCGCCACTTACCAATTAGACAGCACAAATTCTGAAGCCAGACTGCTTAGGTTCAAATATGCCTCTGATACTCACTAGCTGTGTGACTTTGAGTTGCTTACTTAACCTCTCATGCCTCAGTATCCTCACCTCACTGATTTTAGGGGGAAAGCATTCAGTCTCTCAACATTAAGTATGATGTTTGCTCTATTCACAATTGTTTTTGCACAATCAGTGCAAATGTGCACAAATCAAGCAAATAACATTTAGTATTATTAGAAATTAGTTTTCACCCATAGAATATCTGACAAGCATCTTGAAGATCCATATGTGTCCACAGACCTCATTTGAGAACTCTTGAATTAAGACATTGAAATATAACTTAAAATCTTTCCCTCTATCCTACATTCAGCCATGATCCTAGGAGATTCCAACATACAAATAGGTCATCCATCTTACACTATATTTCATCCAGTACTACAACTATATTTTATCTACACTTAATCTATGCCCTTCACTCTGGCAGACACTTTCTGGATTGAGTCATTGTCTTAAGCTGCAAAATCCCTAAAATCTTAATCTCTTGCTTATTTTCAAAGTATGACTTCCTATTCTTCTAGCCTCCTTACTTTCCCATTTTCATAATCCCTGATTTTCAAACTCATAGCAACTTCCAGTCTCTTAGTTGTTTCATTTCTCCCAGACTGTCAGTATCCTCTTGGCCGCCCTTCCCAATAGAGTCAGTGCCCCACTGTTGTCTGCAGCAACTCTCTATAGCAGCCTAGCAGCCTTGCTCTCCTGCTGCACTACCCTACTAAACTTGAGCTCAGGGTGTTCCAGGAATCCATCATTTCTGCTGCAACATCTAGGCTTGCTGGCGTGGGATTGAGATAAGGGTGGGCTGGGGGTAGGAGCGAGAGTAAAAGAAGAATAACTGTTAAGGTTGATATCTCTTTAGATCTACAGTTTCTGACTTAGTTTTTTTATTTAACCAGCAATCTTTCTCATTTTCCCACACCACTCTTGTGAAATTGCCTATCCAATTTCTACTTTCTTGTCTTTCAGCCATTGATTTTACCTCTCATTTCACGGAAGTTCACTTTTGGGACTTCCTAATTTCCTGCCACACCATCCTCCCCTTTCTTTTCTCCTTGCTTCAGAAGGTGAACTCTGTCTCTTGCAGGTAATCCTGTAAGTGCACTCTTGACATCAGCTTTCCCTAATAGTCTCTCAGAACTTGGTTACTTTTGCATTCATTCATTAAATATTTATGGCAAAAAGGTAGAAAAATAAGGAAGACTAGCCATACCTAATAGTACATTTTTTCTCAGTCTTTTCCCTAATTATTTAATATTTGGATGTTATTTTAAATGGCATTGATTTTTAAATTTCAATTTCTGTCTATTCCTAGCATTTAGCAAAAAGTGATTTTTGTATATTGGCTTTGTATCTTGCAACCTTGCTAAAATCACAGTAATTTTTGTAAGTTTTCTGTAGATTCCATTCAATTTTCTACATAAATGATTATGTTGTCTACAAGCAGTTCAATTTTTCCTTTCTAATTTGTATGCCTTTTATTTCTTGTTTTTGCCTTATTGCACTGGCTAGATGCCCTACTGAAATATGGAATGGATATTTTGAGAGAAGACAGCTTTGCCTTGTCCCTGATTTTAGGAGGAAAGTGTTCTTTTACCATTAAGTATCATTGTTAACTGTAGGTATTTCCAAGCTCCCCTTAATCAGATGGAGAAGGTCTTAGTTTATATCTAGTTTACTGAGAATTTTTATCAGGAGTGAATGTTGAATTTTTTGGCCAAGTGTTTTTTCTATAGCTATTGAGACCATTGTACGCTTTTCTTTTATAGTCTGTTAATATGGTCCATTACATTGAATGAATTTTGAGTATTAAACCAACCTTGCATGACTGGGTTAAAACTCAATAGGTCTTGATGCAGTCTCCTTTTTATATTTTATTGGATTCAATTTGCTAAAATTTCACTGAAATGTTTTTCACTTATGTTTATGAGGCATAACGTCTGTAGTTTTGTTTTCTAATAATATCTTTGCCTGATTTTGGTACCTAGGTAATGCTGCCTCCTAAAAGGAGTCAAAAAGTATTCCAACATTTTCTATTATTCTGAAAGAGTTTGTGCAGAATTGGTATTATTTCATTCTGTGTTTGCTGGAATTCTCTAGTGAAGTCATCTGAAATTTCTTAATGAGAAAGTTTTGTTTGTTTGTTTCTTACTATAAATTCAATTTCTCTAGCAGATATAGAGCTATTTCATTTCTTCTTGAAAGAGCTTTGATAAGTTGTATCTTTTAAGGAATTTGTTTACTTCACCTAATTGATTGAATTTATTGACATAATGCTGTTCATACTACTTGCCTACTAACCTTCTAATAGCTCTAGAAATGTCACCTCCTTAGTTCCTGATAGTGGTAATTTATACAAAAAATTATAAAAAATATATATTTGTCAAGTATCTTTAGGGCTTAAATTTAATAGATGAAGGGCCAAGATGAGAGTGATAGATTTGATAGCTTAAAAATTTTAAACTCAATTATTTAAAAAAATATAACAGACAAATTAATTCAAAGAGAAGAACAATAAAATATTCCAATAACTTTCACAGGCTCCCAAGATGAGATTATCAAAAATTTTAGTATGATGAGAACAGGTATGAAAATCTAAATATCTGAGCATCATCAACAAGGGCAGTCCTAAGGGTGAAGTCTGCAAGAAAATAACATATAAACAATAAAACATAAAGGAATTTGATCCAAAACAGAGTTTAGGCAAGATGAGGAAGAGGGTTGGGAGCATGGGCCTGAAAAGATTCCTTAAAACAACAACGTGTAGAAAGCTGGAAGCCTTCAAAGGGGCACTACAACCTGAGAAGAAGGATGCCACTGCAGAAATGAAGCGAGTCATCATGATGAGGACTCCACCCTCTCCTAGAGAGTGTCATGTTAGTGGACATGAAGATAGGATGGAATAAAAAAAATATGCCTAAAGTGTGTTTGAAGATTTGTAAGTAGTGCAATTACTCCTTGGGCTAGCTGGGATGGTCCTTGACCCAAGACCCATGGGTTCTGCTATGGGCTCCTCCAAAAGTCTCATGCACCAGGTTCACTATCTCCAAGCATTCTCTGGGTTGGGCTAGGGATGTCTCTGTTGCACAGACATGACTGCTAGGATCAGGCCTTCTTGGCTGAGAAGTACAGTTACTCACCATTCAACACTTGGCCTTCTTGGTATCTGGAACCCTCAGCTTCCTTACCAAGGGGCCCTAGGATTCTCAGAAATGCATCTGTATGTAGAAATATGGACTGCTTTAGTTATTTACACCTGGCTGTTGAATGGCTAAAATGTGACTAGAGGAGCATTTCATGGCAAAGAAGATTAAGGGAATTCTCAAGATAAAATTGCTTTTTGAAATAGACAAGAAGTGCCTGTTAAATTAGAGACAGATGCATCATTTCTTCATGTTGATATATTTTTGATAATTATTCCCCAAATTTGGTGTTGGGGTAGGTGAAATTTTGAAAGTCACCATACTCTATCATTTAGGAATTCTTTCCTCTTCTCAGGCTCCTTTCTGTCAACCTGGTGTTCTACTTCTACCAATTCTTAATAATAAATAAAATGATAACTAGACTATTTGTTGATATGGGCTCAAGGGATAATCTTGTCAAATATCATTTAAAATTATTAAGGGGCGTTGGCACTGGGGAGTAAGAGAAGACAGAGCCTATGTACATCTACATAGTATCTGTGATTATATACTTCCGATCTCCTGGAAATCATGGAATCAGAAACATCTTCCCCAAAACATCCTAAAAACCCCCACAATTGCTATTGGTTTCAATATTCTCACCACTGGATCTTGTAGATGTGTGTGTGTGAGAGAGAGAGAGAAAGCGAGAGAGAGAGACTGAAATTTCGGATGCCACTTTACCAAAGTTGCTGAATCTTGCTGTAGATCCAATTACCATATAATGCATATAAATTACAGGGGGATAAAGAGCATGCATGCAGCAGCTACAAAGGAACTAAGAGCAAAATTTTGCATTGTTGTCCAAAATATATAACCTGGAATAATAAAGGGCCAAGGGGTCAAAAATTATCAGTGATTCCTTCTACAAGAATTCATTGTTCTATGGAAACTGCATGCCAGTGAGTTACACACCTACAACAAAAAGAAGAACAGTGATCAGTTAATGACTAATCCCTTAGGAAAAGCTACATGATTTCTGTAAAGAAAAATCACACCTTTAAAATCTGTGAGAGGTTTTTCGCATTTTGGGGTGAGGAATGAGGATGGATAAATAACTAGGCATAAATGAGAAATAGCTCCATTTGATCAATTTAGACATTCCTAACATTTTTCCATTTAAAAAGTACATATTTAAAATTCAGTGATAAATATGTGATTGAAACCTGTAGGCTGGGGGCTGGCCCATGGCATGGTGGTTAAGTTCCGCAGGATCCACTTCAGTGGCCCCAGGTTCTCGGGTTCGGATTTCTGGAGTGGACTTACACAACTCGTCAGCCATGCTATGGTGGCAACCACATACAAAATAGAGGAAGATTGGCATGGATGTTAGCTCAGGACTAACCTTCCTCAAGTGAAAAAAAAGAGGAAGGTTGGCAACAGATGATAGCTCAGGGTGAATCTTCCTCAGACACAAAAAAAAGAGTTAATGAGAGAGAGAAAGGAGGAAAATAGGAGGGAAGGAAGGAGGAAGAGAGGAAAAAAGGAAAGAAGGAAGTTTCCTATTCAATACTCTTATTCTAGAAAATGGACTTACTGTAAAATCAAAGGGCATTTTTATCATGGATAAATCACTAGTTTAGAAATTAAGCACAAAAACTATGGATAAATGGTAATTTTTATAGATAAAATACTTTCAACTAGGAATATGTGCTGACACTGAATCTATTTGACTTTTTAGAACCAGATTACATGCAAAGAAAGGGATTTGTGCCTTAAACAATATTATAACATGCAGATAACAATGGTATATTCATCCCAGGAATGTTGCATGCACTATTAGTCAGAAAAGGAAAATGTGCTATAATATATGCTTCTTTTTAAAGTTAAGAAATTCAAAAAGGAATGTGGGGAGTGGGTCAGCATTATGTAATATATTTTATTGAAGAAGATAGATGTTTTAGAATTAGTTACTAGAATTGGAATTCATTAGGTCAGGGAATCTGGGAACTGTATAAAGATTTGTGAAACAATGTGGAGAACAGACACAATCTGGAGACCGAGTAATTAGTGTACACTCTTGGTACTGCAAATGTGAGAACAAATAAGAACATAGAGTTTATCGAAATGGACTAGTAGAGTACGTGCTGTTGAGAGATCAGCTGTGAGAGCCCCACTCTTGGTGCACTAGCTATATGCCTCTGTTTTTATGTTAATGATATTATAATGAAGAAAAAACACATGCAGATCAGGAAAAAAGCAATCAGAGTTGGGGTATGATGAGTTCAAATGATAGCTCCTCCTTGAAGGAAGATCTAGGAAGAAGTTAGGGAAGTCTTTATACAGTGAGCAAATGATGAAACCACATAGTGATGGTCTTGTATTGTAGTAAACAGATTGCACTGAGTATGTGTATGCTTGTATTTTTCGGGTACTGCAAACTTGTGATATCTCCACTAACTGGGATATTTCCATGTATATAATTAATTAAATGCATTGTACCACCACATTGCCTCACCTGTCCTGTTTGGTATAATTTCTGAATGGAAGGAAACCCAAGAGGAAACAAGCTATTTGAGTCAACAGTTACCATATGCCAAGAAGCTTAAGGAAATGAGATAAAATAACCAAGAGGTTGAGATAGGAAGGGATCGACAGAAAAAAATAGGCTTCTGACATCTAAGAAAAAAAATGTCAAAAATGTTTGTGACAAATATTTTTAAAGGTAAAATAGACTTGTTTATCAATTACCGGAATCTTAGAACCAGAACTTAGACTTTTAAAGCAGTAAGTTAAGCACATAAAAGAAAAGTAAACTAATACTTTGGCACATCAGGTGTTAAATAAATGAAAGCCATTATGGCAAACAATAGTACACACTAGAAGAACAGATAGCTGCAAAGAGTTTTAGTTATATTCATAGCTGACGAGTTGATAATGGGTTGTGATAGAAAACCGGATATATTTTAAAAAGCACCTTCCAGTGTTCGAAGCTAACATGGAAGAGGGCATTTGTCCAGTGTGATATTCTTTGGGGCATTGTTAGAATCTGAATATTGGACTGGACCAAAGAGCTTCCAGTTCAAAAGAGAAAAAAAAAAAAAAAAGAAACTGGTCCTCTTCAGTTAAAAGGCCAGACATTTTGAAAAGTGGATAATAACCACTTGTAGTGATGGTGCTGTTGGGGTAGTGCCATTGTTTCTGAATCAGTTCTACCTGTGGATAAGTCTGTATAGAAAGATTTAGATGTTAACAGCACAATTTGTTGGTTTCCTATGGTATAGTTTATGCAAAAATGGAATAACCCAGTAGTGCAGATATTAGATGGCAAAATCTCTCTGTAACCTTCTGTCTT
Organism: Tapirus indicus; assembly: GCA_031878705.1. NCBI lineage: Eukaryota > Metazoa > Chordata > Mammalia > Perissodactyla > Tapiridae > Tapirus > Tapirus indicus. Next base: position 77,008,808 of record CM062926.1, on the reverse strand, counting down.
TGGGCTATATGATCTTCTTTAACCTTTCCTGATTGGGTCTATTTTTCATCCATTAGATAATGTCTGCCATTACTATTGCATATGCCCTAACATTCAATAAGCACATATTTCACAGTGGCTGTACTACATTACTGACTCTTATTCACCTTACTAAGAGCCTCAGGTCTAGTTCTGGCCACTCGTTCTGGCTATTCCCATCTTTTATCAGATTAGTGATAGTCTGAGCCTAATACTTGTTTTGTGCATGCCCTTTTCTGAATTTGTGTTGACAGGCCATTTCTTATTTGTCAAAGTCCCTTTGAATTAATTTCCTCTTTTTTTCTGCCTAACTGGGTTATTGGAAAATCTAATAAGGATGCTTTCTCTTCCATCATTCAGAACATTGATAAACATTACTGGAATCAACCTGATCCCAAAGGAACATCCTGCTATATGCCTTATCTTCCTTTCTTCTGCTTCTCAAGTGAGGGCAACATTATTCCCTTTAAGGAATTATCATTGTTGTGCAGTTCATCCTGACAATGGTTTATAGTATAAATTCAATCGCTTTAATTCTTCTTCCTGATGTTCCCCAGTCTGTGACTTGTGTGGCAGCCATTGGGTTTATGAATGCTGTCCAAATAATGTTGTCCATTCCTCAGGTAAACATAGAGGTCTAGAACACCCTGAGGAAACAAGGTCGTTCTTAAGACATATAATATGATATAGAATTGACCAGATACTTGTTCCTATTTGATAACTATGGGCCTGAAGATTCCAGGTTGCACGTTCATTTTACAGATGAGAGCTCAGAAGTTAGTCAAGTCATTCTCCTTTGGACATGCAACAAATTACAGTTAAGCTGGGGTCTTAAAGAAGTATCCCATCTAAAGTTTGTGGTTTTGCCTTTGGATTACACAAAACTTCCTAATAAATTAATGGAGAACTTGTTTTAGCTGTACTTTTGAGGTTCACCATGACCATATGAAACAATCTGAAGGAAAAGTTATGTAAGACATCTCTTTAATGCTGGATGTGATTTGATAAAGCAGAAATTTAAATGTCAGTAAATGTAATAAAATAAGGTGTATGTATTCATAATTCTTATTCAATTCAGAAAGCATTGAATGCATTCCTCTATGTTTGCCTTGTAGTTGACATTCAGAATGGAGAGGTACTGAATAACTCTGTTGAGTAATAAAGTTCCTTGACAGAGCTACAAAGCTGATACTTAAACAAAACTTATGAACATTTTTGAGTTACCAAGCAAGAAGAATGTCTTCAGAGTTTATTCTTTTATGACACTACCACATTAGAAGCTATACCACATTAATTTAATAGAGGTAATATCAAGTCAACCACCATATATTCCATATATCACTCTTTTGCATGTGTGTATGAGGAAGACCAGCCCTGAGCTAATATCCATTGCCTATCCTCCTCTTTTTTGCTGAGGAAGACTTGTTCTGGGCTAACATCTGTGCCCATCTTCCTCTATTTTATATGGGACGTCACCACAGCATGGCTTGGCAAAGGGTGGGTCTGTCTTCACCCGGGATTCGAACCTGAGAACCCTGGACCACCGAAGAGGAGGGTGCAAACTTAACCATTAGGCCACTGGACTGGCCCCCATTTATCACTTTTTTTTAATGCTTCAGACATTAAGCTTCCAGACAAACAGTTGGAGAACTTGTCAGTATCTCATGCAAAGTCAGCATTGTGTGCCAGTTGAGTGTCACATTAAATATGGCAGTGGAGAATCTCCTCCAAAGGAATCATATTCATCCACTTCTAATCATGGTGTTAAGGAGCTTCTAAATGGAAACTCTCAAATTGTGAGTCTAATTTAAAAATGGTAGCAAGATGGCTGACTGCTCATTTTTTTTTAATTCTCAAATTAAGTTGAACACTAGTTTCCAAGCATTTGTTATATTCAGTATTATTTTGAAGGCTAAGCATTAGAGAATTGGCATGCTATAAATGAATAGAATAAATATGAAGAGATAATGAATATAATTTGGACTATTGAATGTTTACTTATTTAACAAACACGGATGTAAGTGCTTTCAATGTGCTAGGCACTCTTCTAAGTGTTACAAAGGTTAACTTATTTAATCCTCAAAGCCACCCTATGATTGATGTATTGTCATTATCATCCTCATTTTACAGATGAAGAAATTGAGGGACTAAGAGATTAAATAACTTGTCCAAAGTCATGTTACTAATAAATGACAGAGCTGGGATTTGAACCCATACAGTCTGGCTCCAAATTCTGAAGTGTTATTCAGTTTTATCAAATAAGAAAGGAAGGTTTATAGCAGTCAATAAATCTCTCGTTCATAACATTACAATTGCTAAAAGTTTATACTATGCAAAACATAATTCTCATATCATAAACAGCAGTATACCCACAACTTTACACTCATATTTTTGTTGTGCAAAAGATAAGATTTTCATAAAATTTTATAATGATGAATAGCTTTAAATTTGGAAGGAAGAAAAATCCAAATTAGAATAGTAAGATTCTTTCCTATCAAGAAAATCATTTAGAATGTCAGAAGACAAAAGATGAAACAAAAACAATCGCCTTTCCAAAAGCAGTGTTATCACCACAGACGAATAATCTTAGAAAGAGTAACAAATCTTCAGTCCTTTCAACTCTGGAACAGCAAGTACTGTGCTATGTGCACAGTAGAGAGTCAGTAAATACTTGTGATAAATGAAGATTTCCGCCAGCAGATATTCCTTCCTTAGAAGACACTTACATTTTTATCCCTAGAGGTAAACGCTCAGCTAAGTTGTTTTCCTTACAAGTATGCCCAATCAGAAAAGCTCACATATTTGGGTACCCAGAGCCCATCATAGAATTTTTCTTGATAAAATGACTGCATCTGAGCTGGCTGAAGGCAAAAATTGCCTCGTCCTTGGTCTCCCCTTCCTACTTCTTCTTTTCCAAATCTTCTATCAAAACTCATCTCAGGAAACAAGTGGATAAACCCATTCATACTGAGATGTGAATAACCCAGAGAAATTGGCATCACTCTACCCCAGCTGTATTTAGATCATAACAGCAAATGTAGTCATTAGCCAGTTGGGCTAGGGAGGCATCTGAGAGTAATGTTTTCAGCTCCCCCCAGATCTTTTCATCTCTGCAGTCTTTTAACAAGACAAACTGTGCTCCTCTGCATTTTACTTACACCTACTGTCAAGAGGGGGTACAATGGAGACCTCCGCTGACATAGAATGCAGCAAACCCACTCCTTATGGGAGGTAGACACAAAGGCCACATCATTCTCAGCACTCAGTTCCTTAAGAAGCTAAATGATGGTTGACAATGAAATTCAAGCTTCTGATTCTTATTAAAGCTGACTATTGAAACTTGATTAGGCCTATAATTACACATTGCTTGAATCAAGAATGTCAAATAATGGGGCAGGACCTCTATACCTAAGGAATCAACTTACAACGTAGCTTGATCCACGAACAACCTGCTCAGACAGCACTCAGTCATAAATTGTCCTGAGTTTAACCTGCTAAGAACTGTTGAGAGGATATTTTCTGTCAAGTATCCAAAACTGAATTCTCTATTTCTGAAACTCTAGCTGATTCTGGGTACTCAGGAGAAAGAGAAAGAGAGAGAGAGGGGCAAGGGGCAGGGAGGATAGATATGGCCAAAATGGCCTGTAATTCTGTGGCTAACAAGGAAAATTATTAGATTTTATAAAAATGTATCATGTGTAAGTATGTAAAACTAACCAGTTTTAATTAAACCAGTTTAATTAAAATTGTTAAAATTTAAATTTTTTGTTATTGATTGTTATATAGAAATAACCTAAGCAAGATACACTTTTTATCTTTTGTTTTGAAAGGAAATGAAACTTCAATTACTACATGCATGGTATAGGAATTATTTAAATGCATTGATTAAAGAATACATTGTTCTCTATTTCATAGAGGTTGAATAAAAATCTAGTTTGGGAAAATGTGAAACAGCATGTGCTTATAATGTGATATGCAATGTGTGTCAGAAAATCTGTATTTTTACTATGAGAAGTTTCCCTAATTGTTAGTTTTAGGAATTTCACAGTGGTAATCAGTTACATACACTCTACATAGCTACAGCAGTGCAGCTACTGCTATAAACTAGTAGCAGGTCTGGTTGAAGAGATCAAAGTGTATGTCAGATGGCAGCTTGAAATTGGCCAATGTACACATTCAAGAGATGTAAAGCACTCACATTAAAAAGCAGAAAGTCTAGGCAGAAGGATCTTAATCGATTTTTTAAAAATCTGCCCTATAAATTCTGTGACCCACGCTTACGTCACTCCTTGGTTCCAGATCAGCCCAGTTGGCTTTGACTTAACTCTACTTTTTCCTGGCTGACTTCATTAACTTGGGGTTTCTGGTAGTAGCTCTACTCAACTCAATCTTGGTCCTGACTTGGATTCTCCTCCAGTTTAATCCTATAGTGTAGACCAATCAACCACTGCAGTTTCCAGCATTCTGGTTCTCTTTCTGGGACAACTGACTTTCAAAAGCTGAAGTAGTTAAAAAATGAGTTCTGTCCTAGAGGTTAGAAATTCTGTTCTTGGTGCTGCCCAAACCTAGAAGTGTGACCTTGGTAAATTATTTGACTTTTCTATTTCTTGAATTTTTTTTTTTTTTTTGAAATGTGATGGCTGAACTATATGACTACTAAAACCTCTTATAGAAATTATGATTTCAGTTTGATATTACTTTGGTTAATGCCATTATTTTATTAGTTCTGAGGGTAATGAACTATTTGAAAGTATATCAGAAGATGTAGTGCCAATGACAGTCAATATTTTAAGAAAATTTAGGAACTTGATGGTTTAGACACTAACTAAAAGCCAAAAAATATACTATATATATATATATTTATGCATGAGCTTCTTTGTGTTTCCCTATAGTATTATTTTATCATACAGTTTGCAATCCTTTGTTTCCAAGTTCTGCTAAGAGATCAGCTTGATTCAGTGAGATGTTAACATCATGCTATCTGCATTTTTTCAGCTTTTAATTCTCAAAACATCTACAAGTAAAATGATTGTTTTTGACATTATTTGACTTTCTTGATTCAAGTAGGGTGTAATTATACCCCTGATCAAGTTACTATAGACAGCTTGAATCCAAAGAGAGATACCACATATGGAAGTGTTATGGTTAATCACAAACAGATACAACTAGATTTTTCTTACCATACATTGTATGCTTAGGGTGATATCCACTTTTTACAATAAGTGTAACAAAAAGACTAAACATAAACATATGTTAATATATATATACATATATGGTGTTCCAATTAATTTTGAAATGAGGAAGTGAGGTAAATTTTAAAAAGTTACTCTCAAATTTACAGTGTAGTTTTATGAAGACATTTAAATTGAAACATTTCATTGTAATAGTAGTATATGTATTTGTTTGCTACCGAAACTCAAGTTGGTCATACTGACCTGGACCACAAGGAGCTAAACTAGCCAATCAACTCAGTTTAAAAATGACCTCAGAAAACAACAACAGAAAAAAAAAATTCAATCTGTTGGCTCATGTAGACACAACTTGTATAATTCTTTTAATCCTTTTTACATTGTGAGAGTATTTATCTCACAAAATCAAGTTTCAGGTAAAGAGAAGCTATAAATTCTCATTTATTTATTTTTATATTTATTACAAAATATCCTCTGAGATTATTTTTACTTTGTCTTCAATAACTAAAATATAGGTCAACTTCTAAAAACAAAATAAAATTAGTAGTAAAACAAGACTTGAAGAGACCAAGTAGATTATCACTATGCTAAGAATTTTTTAGTGTAAGCAAAGACCATATTCCTCCAACTTTGGCTGAAATATGAAAAATTTATGAATCATTTAAGTGTTTCCTCAACAGGAAGTCAAAATTTTAATATATAAGGTACAATAGTTACCTCTAAAATGTAGCTACTGAGTAGCTACTAAATATAAATGCTATAAAAATATAGGACATTTAAATGGATGGTATAGAAAAATAAGTCAGTTGTACAGAAGGAAACTTTTAAAGGGATGATACAGAAGCAAAATGGTTTTCAAAATAGAAACCTTGGTGCCCCCAAATCTATTTTCCAAAGAATTAATAAATTAAAAACAAAAGAAAAAATAATAAGAAGTTTGTATTGTTGTCAGCAACACAAGTGAAAAAGCCCATTGTATTTCTGGCTAAAATTTTATGATTGCTGAGCAATAGCATATTTTTTTTCTTAAAGACACTTTTAAAATGAAAAATTTGCATACTTAGTTCTTAGGGTTCAACCCTTTATCACCTACATCCGTGTTATGGGTTGAATTGTGTCCCCCAAGAAGTCCTAACTCCTAATACCTGTGAATGTGACTCTGGAAATAGGGTCTTTGTAATGTAATCAAGCTAACTTGAGGTCATTAGGGTAGGCCCTAAACAATATGACAGGTGTCTTTATAAGAGGAAAGTGCCATATGAAGACAGAGACAAACGGGGAGAGGTGCTTGTGACAAACAGAGGCAGAGACTGGAGTGATGTAGGTAAAAGATAGGGAACGCCAAGAATCAGCAGCCACTATCCCAAGTTGAGCAGAGGCAAAGGAAGATTCTACCCAGTGTCTCAGAGGGAGCATGGCCCGGCTGGCACCTTGTTTTCAGACTTCTAGCCTTCAGGCTGTGAGAAAATCAATTTCTGTGGTTTTAAGCCACCTGGTTTGTGGTACTATGTCACAGCTGCCCTAGGAAACGAATCCAGTCCCTAACCAGCATTCTTCATGTTACCTTGGTTGTACAGGAAAATGTGAAGAGTATTAAATAAAGCTTGATATGACAGGGTCTTATCAGCCACTCTGCACTCATGAGTGACAGCTTTCAATTCCAGCATATGACTGAAGACAGTCTGAGGTTTAGATGTTGTAAGGCACGGCATTTTAAAGATATAAAACCAGCATCAGCTTGGGGTATGACATCTTATTTTTAATTTATGGAAATGTATTTTCTTCCTAAAAGGCTCGTTAAGAATTCACACAGAGAAAGTTCATTTAGCAAATTTAGAAATGGTTCATCTTTGGTGGAAGAAAGCACTTGATAGTAGCTGGTTAGGGCATCTGCTTTTTTCTTTTCTGATTCTTGATCAGTTCTCATTAAAAACGAGAAAGAGAAAAACAACCCCCTTGATCTTGCAAGCATGTTTTTATTTTAATGAAGCTTCGAAAGGAATTGTTCCTCAATCTGAGTCAAATCCTTTCCCTATTACATGTTTATGTATCTTTAAAAGTGAAGGAGGCATAATCAACTGTAAAAGTGAATCTTTTTGTGATTTTAGCTGTCCCTTGATTTGGTTAAGAGGTGATCAAAGTCAATTAGGCAAAATGCAGAAGCTTTCTAGGTGTTTGAGCAATGTCTTATACGGATATCAAAACTACCAGCTATTAACTATTTTTAAAAGAAACTTCAATCTTGGTTTTTCATCTACATGATGAAAAAGCCATATCAACATGTGTTTATAAGCACCAGGACTGTCTCCATCTGTGTTTGGAGTGCTACAGATAATATAAAAAATGAAAAATTATTTCTTGTCTCTAAAAAGAAACTTACAATCTATTTGAGAAGAAAGGATGTATGGTAGATCCATTAAACAACTAGAAAATAGCACAGCAATATTTAGGTTGAGCTTCAAACTGTGTGTGGAATGTCAGCTTTCCACAATTACAGTTTCAATGTCAATTAAATACCGGTCAGCCTAAAATTTATATAGATAGAATAAACCCTGGAATTTTACAGATGTAAAACCAATGTCAGCTTGGGTCAGGTATTTTGCACTCTAGATTTCTTTTAAAGAAGAGATCTTTGTAGGAGAAAGTCACCGGGGGGCCTGAGTTGTGGAGTGGGAGCAGGCATGATACATGGATATTCCTCTGAATATTCCTCTGAAATTAGCACTGGGATAGGTGTTGGATTGGAAGAGAGAGACAAATAGGCACCATTCTTGGATGGCAGTGGGGGTTGGAAGTAAAAAAAGCAAAATCACAAAATTATAGTTGTGTAGTAGAAGGGTTAATATCATCAAGTGGCTAATATTACAAAGACATCAGTATTATCTGACAGATGATGCTGGAAATAGTGAAGAGGTTTAGACTCAGACGTGAATGAAATAAAAGAAAGTTATGTTCTCAACCATATAGGCACCCTGAGGAAGGGGAAATTTATTTTTCCAGAATGCGTCAGTCAGTACTCCACCTAATGCCTGCCCCCACCACTTCCCCCACAAAAAAAGAAGAAAAAAAGCACCTTGTCTTATCAGCACATGTTGTCTTTAATTCCAACTTTTAAATGTAGCAGATAGCACAGTGGGTGTTATGAAATACACAGACTGATGAGAGGAATTGAGACTACCAAGATTGTGAACTAACCTGGGAATTAAACACACATCATTTCAAATAGTTTCAATTACATTATCTTTAATAAAGGAAAATAACAGTCCACATGTGTCTTTTTCTAAGAATATGCTATTCTGCTTTCTTTATAGAAATGCAATGCTTTCTTCCATGTGTTAGTTTATGTATTAATTTAATTGTAACCCTCTTAAAAGCAATTGTATGATTGGAAAGCAGAGTGGACACAAGAATGTTTAAGAGCTAAATCTGCTCAGATTTATTGTATATTTGATTGACTGCGGAAATGACTTTCAGTTGACATCTGAGCCAACAAGTTAGCTGAAATAAAATTTTGCTTAATACCTTTGCATCAATAATCTAGGCACAGCCTCATTGATTGAGAAAGCCTGATCAATAGAGTATTACTGGCTGCCTAACTGTAACTTTGCCAGACTTTTTTTGCTAATTCTGCTGATGACCTTCTTACCACTGCTTCTCAGGCTCACCTTCTTTCCACTTTGAAATTCAATTTGCCCCCTTTGCTGTTATTTAAGGAATTTACACATCCAATTGATTTTGTCCACCTGCTATAGTTAGTATATAGGATGCAAAAGATTGCACCTGATTGTGGTAAAGCTTTGGAACTGCAGAGGTACTCAAATATTTAGCAAGCATTTTCATATCAAATAGACTTGGGATAAATTAACCCAGGACAATCAATCATGGACGGAACAATGAAAAATGGGATATTCCATTTTCTAACAATGATTCACATTACAAAGGATGTATAAGTATTAAAGAGGATGTTGTCATACTGAGAAGAAAAAAAAAACAAATGGAAATAAGAAAATGTGGCTCTGGTTTTAAGCATAGCAGGGTGATGGAGGAAAGGAGGTCAAATGCCCCAATGGAGAAAGAAGGGTCATGGAATGTGTTACAGCTCCACGAAATTTAGAAATAATTGTCAAGAATTGTGAAGGTCTGAGATTTTAATCTACACATAAGTTACAAAGTTAACCTGCCACAGTTTCATGGATGCTGGCAGAAGACGCAAACAGAAGACAAAGAATTTTGTAGCTCACGGCAATAGCAGTAGCCAGATTATCAGTATTTGCGCTGTTCCCCAAGCCCTAATTCCCCAGAGCAACGTGAAGACAGCCAGGTAGCACCTGCACATGGGGTGTTGTGTACAGAAGAGCAACGCTGAACTTGAGTCCCCTAACCTTTTGTAGTGAACAGTAAGTATGCCTGCCCTTTACTACAGAGGGAGACACTATCTATCTTGCAAGGCTTTACTCCACAAACATCTTGAAACGATAATCTGGAGCTAAAGTCGTTAGTGGTTTTGCTGGCAAAATCTGCAGAAACAAGAGAGACTCATGGAGAATTAGCTCCAAACAATTACCTGATGCCAACCTCTCCTTTTACAGTTTTTGAAACTAGAATAGGCTGAGATCTGAAGACCCACATTCCCCCACTAAATCCCTGCCTCCTCAGTTTCTTAACCTCTTCCCCTTCAGTGACCTTCTCTTCCACTCTAATTCAGCCACTCATTCTCATGGCTCACTGTGGACATTGGCATCACTTCAACCTCTTCTGTCTCTGGAAAACTGAATTAAGCATCACCCAATTACTGACCCCAATGTCCCCCGCTTTCAGCCCTCTCACTTGGTGACTGCACCTATTCTTCCGGACCTCCACTCCTTCCTCCCCTGTACTGTATCCCAGTCTATCAGCAGCCACTAGTCTTCACATACTTCCCTTTCCAGCTTCGACTCCATTTTCCATCCCTTCAACTGCTCTCACGTCAACATCTTTAACTTCCTCATCCCACTTTTCTTCCTTGGCATTTTCCCAGCAAAAACTCAGTTTTGAATAACACCTACTACCAGCTTTTCTTTTAGGTACACCTGAGCTGCTAAGCACTGCTAGTGAAAACTGCACAACTGTGCAGATTGGTTTCAATATAAATTCATAGTCTCTAATCTCAACTGGGCTCTCAGCACAGCATTTTTTAACTCCATCACACGTCTTAAATCTGACTTACTCTGACCCACATTTACAACAAATGACATCATTTCTTCTGCATAAGAAAAAAAGTAGAAGCCATTGGATATAAATTCTCTCAAATTCTTAACACCAAACCTACAAAAATAGCTGTAATGCCATCCATCCTATCCTTCTGTCAAATGGAGGAGACATCTCTCTTGTCACCTGAGACTAAGGTTAATTCTGGTGTCCCTGCTTTGGAGTTCTGTCAGAGTCTGTTAATTGTCCTCCTTCTAGACTAATATAATTGCAAAATTGTACCTAGGAATATGACTATCCAGAATCAAGACTACAGTTTTCCTCTATACCTTCAGTTAAATGTGGCCATGGAATGGGTGTAACTTCTGGAAAGCATCCTTAAAAGGAGTGGATGTAACCTTCTCCCTCTCCCTTCATATTGCAGTATGGAACATTGATGTAAAGTCTCGAGCAGCAATGTCCAATAGAACTATAATGCAAGCCACATAAGTAACTTTCAGTTTTCTACTAGCCATGTTAAAAAATACAAAGGAACATGTGAAATTACTTTTAATAATATATCTGATTTAATCCAATATGTCTAAATTACCATAACTTCAACATATAATTAATATAAAAATTATTAAAATGAAGTATGTTACATTTTGTTATACTAAGTCTTCAAATTTCAGTGTGTATTTTATAGTTGCAGCATACGTCAATTTGGACTAGCCACATTTCAAGTGCTCAACGGTATGTGTGGCTGGTGGCTACCATATTGGTTAGCACAGGGATAGAGTTTCACCTGGAGGATGTTAGCCATGGGCAATGAAGCAACAATACGGAAATAAATCAAGTCCCTCACAAAGCAGCACCATTCCAGTGCCAGACTACTTACTTGGATTTTGGGATGACAGAAAAATAAACCATCATCTTAGGCCAAAATTATCCTGGTTTTTCTGTCACTTGCAGATAACCTCATCCCTTCTGCTTCATCAGGAATGTGTTTCCTTTCTCTGCTGTACATTTTGCTGCTACTATTCATTTGATCCAGGAGAGTGAAGTAAAGGCAACCTAGCCCAGGGACAGCAATCTTGTATGGAGGCTGCCATCAGTTTCATTACAGCTCGACAACATACTAACCGGTGACCTTGGGTGAGATACTTGACCTCTGTGCCTCAGTTTCCTCATCCATAAAATGTGAACAATAATAGCACTTACCTCATATGGTTATTGTGAGGATTAGAAAAAGTTAATACATACAAAGTACTGAGAACAGTGCCTCGTACTGTAAGGGCTAGATAAATGTTAGATAACGCCTCATATACAAATCCTCCTTAGGACACAAATATTTGAGACCTTTTTATCTTAAAGAAGGGTAATAATAATAAATTCTTCAACTGTCTGTCAGCTACTCTTTCATGGCCAAATTAAGAATTGTCTAAATCTACATCTTTACTTACTCACCTACCACAGATACTTCAGTCCACTGCAATCTGGCTTCCATTTCCATCACTCCACTGGAATTACTCTCATCTCTATTGCATTAGATCATTAACCATTCCCCATTTTGAAATACTCTCTTTTGTTGGCTTACTGGGTTTTTTCTTTTCCCTTTTTGGCCATCTTTCCTCGGTTACCTCTGTGGGCTTCTCTTTCTCAGCCTCATATACCTCAATTTCCCTCTAGGAGTTTTTGTTCTCTTTCTCTATGTGCTTCCCGGATTACAGCGTCATCCTCATGGTGCTCACAGTATCTCAAGCCCATATCACATTCCCGTGCTCTACACCTATACTGATAATTCCACTTAGATGGTCCACAGGGACCTCGTTATCTTAACTTCCGAACCTATTTTTCCTTCCAAAATTCCTGTCTCAGTGAATGGTGTGAACATCTGTCCAACTAGTGTCCACCAAGCCAAGAATGTGGGCATTATCCTTACTCCTCTCTCTCCCTCAGTCTCACCAAACAAATTAATTACCAAGTCCTCCTAAGTCTACTCCTGAAATAAACGTTCACACTCACCTTTCTCCATTCCCATCACCCGTTCAAGTCATCATTATTTTATGCTTTAACAGTCTTCTGTACTGTCCCAATCTCCAGTCCCAATTTTCTTTGATCCGTTCTCCAAACTAAATTTCACAAGCATGATTGTTTACTTCCCTGCTTAAAAATCTCTTTCCTCACTATCTCAGGAGGAAGTCCAAATTCCTTAAGATATTTTGAAAAGCCCTGGTATTTGCTTACTTCTCTAATTCCAAACCTGCCACTCCCCATTCCCAGCTTCCTCAGCTGCTGTGCTTTAGACTCAACTTATTTCAGCTCCTTGAGCAAACCACGCTCTCTCTCATCCTTTAACCTCTAGTGGGCACTATTGTTTTCCTCTCATCTATTGTGTAGCAGCTGAATTTTTCGGTGCTATTGATCCCAGGTTCAGAAGAGCATTCTGAATGGTCAAACCACTCAATGTGACCCCATCTTCCATGTCCCAGTTTTTGGTTCAGGGATAAGCACATGACCTAAGTTGGTCAATCATAATGAATCCCAGGTTTTTTGTGTGATGATTGGAGGAAAAATAACCTTTCTTTCCTAATTTGGTGTGAAGCCTAAACTGACATAGTCATTTTGCCACCCTGAGGAAATCCAAAATCAGGACAAAATCAAAGCAGAGGAAAGCAGAATTAGAAGGAAATCCAACAGAACTCTGATAAAGCTACATCTGAAACCATCCCTACCTCTGGACTTTTTAGTTACATGAGCTAATAAACTCCTATCATTGTTTGTCTGAGTTGGGTTACCTGCAAATCCTGATTGAAGTAGGAACTTTTGCTTGATGGTTCCTCTACCTGGAATATTCTTCTTTCATTTCTTTACCCCTACTCATTCTACTCTGGTCTTAATGTAGACACCACTGTCTGCATTAATCTTTCCCAGTCTATGTCCCTTCACAGCACTCTGAATCACCTGGATCTCAATGATTCATAATTGCTTGTTTCTTCCTGTCCCATATGAGATTAAAAGCTCTGTAAGTCTAGATACCATGAATTTAATGCTCATAATTGTTTCTCTGGTATTTAATATACTTCTCATCACATAGTAGATGCTTCATAAATATCTGTTGAATTAATTATAGCTCACATTTGTAGAGTATTTTCTATATGTCAGGCATTGTGCTAAGATCTTTACCATTTTTATCTTATTGAATGATTACATGTGCATGTATAGTTATTATTAACTACTATTATTCACTATTTTATAGATGACGAAATGAAGGATTGGAGGGGTGAAACAACTTCGTGTTCACACATCTAGCCAAAGTGAGAGCTGGAATATGAACCCAGGTAGTCTCTCTTTGTGGTGTATGCTCTTAGCTTTTACATTATGCGGTCTCCATAAGAATGAAAGAATAAATAAGAATCATATTTAGAGCTCTGATCATCTTACTCTCTTCAGTGTTTTTCCAGGATGCCACTATTGAAAAACATTTTTAATCCTCTTCCCAAAGGTCTCTTTGCCAGATCAAAACCATGAGGCAAAGTGATCAAAGTTTCAGCTTAATGAGAAATGAAGAAAAAAAACCCAAATTGTGATTAGATTCTTTACTTTCAGTGAAACATTCCACCTTGGACCTCATGAGCTTAAGCATAATCTTAGGGTTTGCAATGCTCTATTTTAATGTAGTTCCTTCATATTTCTTTACCCAAAGAAAATTTAGAACTAACTCCAATTAAGTTGTTTTGAGAAGGAAATTTTTCACAACTGTGAAATTTCAGAACATTGAACTAGTGCTCTCAGCCACAAAGCCGGGAATACAGGATGGACAGCATTATGGCTGCATAACATTCCTGACATAACTCAATGTTTATTTGTAGAAACTAATGCCCCAGAATATTCTCATGGGACTTGAAATCTCCCTTTTGCTCATTTCCCCTGGTTGGCAATTCTTAACGTCCATTATCCAACTACGATGATGTAGAGTAGAAGGTATTTTGCTTGTGGAAAAAGAAGAGAATGGTTCACAACTTCAGTCAGTTCCTTTAGTTAACATATTGATACTTGTTTTAGGGTAATGTATTTGAATACTCCCAGCATACTAGGCTTTGAAGAAACAATGCCTGAAACAAGGTCCCAGCCTATTTCATATGTATAGTCTCTAGCTCAAATACCCTGGAATTTTTAGACCACCATTTGAATGATTATTCTAGGTTTAAATATATATTTTTAGCTGGTTTAGACTTTAAAATGTTTAAAATTAGCTTTTTTCTTATTACATAAGACACCGTTCACTGCAGAAAAATTAGAAAAGCATGCAAACAAAAAGAAGAAAATAAAAATAACCCATGATCTCAACTCTCAGAGATAATCACTTTAATTATATTGTGGGTGTTCTTCCAGACTTCTCTTGTGCATAAACACACCCACGCACTTTTTTTTTTTTAAACAAATATGTGATTTTAGTCTACATCCTGTTTGGCAAACAGCACTGCCTGCTTTATTCAGCAATATTTGGTGTAGCACTAATTTGGGATATAATGAGGAATTTAGTAGATGAACCATGGTAAAGAGAATAAGAACTAATCGATTTTATCTGGCCTTATTAGAAGATCCACAAACCCATGATAGATATCATATTTGCTTTCTTCTTATTTAGAGGGAATCTTGATTCTAATAAATCCAGCAAACTTAGTCAAGCTCCCTAGGCAAAGCTGAGAGAATAGTTTGGATAATTATCAAGAAAGTTTATAGTTTTTGAAAGTGAAATGTATAATTGAAGGGATGTACAATTGGAGAGACTTGAAGCCTGAGGCCCTATATTATCTTGCTTACTTAATTACACTAATCAAATGCACCAGATTCATTCAATAAGCCCCCTAACTCTACATAGATTCTAACTACAAACAATCAAAGAAGTGTAGAAAAATTGGGGATGGGGCATCAGTTTCGACATATGAAGATAACTGGCCCAACTGATCACCATTCATTCACATGATTTGCATGGTGAAGACCCAGACCTACTATGTCCTGCAAAAAAATAAATAAACCTGTCGTACTATAGGGAGTGATTCACATCATGTTTTGAAGGATTTTAAAAATAGTCAGTGTGTGAAGGGCATTTAGAGATTCAAGCTTTCCCCGCTCCATGGTTCACTGCTAATATATCTGGGATATATCTATATTGGCACAAACATAACCAGTGAAATAATGTTTCAAAGATGACATTTTTAATGTGGGAGAGAAAAGTGTGACCTAATGTTAATTACAGATGTCAATTATATTTGTGTTGTTTAGGGAACATTATGTCACTGGCAGTGTATTAAAAGATAGGCAGCCATAATTTGAAATCATTTTGGCAAGTTACTGTCTGTAATGGAAAGGAACAGTGGCTGCCATCTACTAATCTCCCAGGGATATCAGAAAGCTTAGTGGCCTTGAAAATAAATTGTATTATTAGAAAAAATAAGAATCTATGAAAAAAATATATGAATACATTGTGATGACTTCAGCTAAAAAAGAAAAAAGAGTATTGGATGATTTTATTGTTATCTTCAAGCTTAAGGAGGGTGATCATAAAGAAGATGGTGACCAGCTGTTCTTCAAGGCTGCAGCAGGAAATGGCTTAACTTGCAAGACAAATTTAAGTTGACATAATGTAAGAACTTCTTGACAGCATTGAATTTTAATCACTTAAAATAGGCTCCTAAGGACAGCTGAGGGAAATGTCTGCTTGAAAATCTTTAACGTTATGATTATGATAAGCATTACAATTGGCTGCTGGGGTTTGAGTAAGGTCCCATCTAGAAGGAGAGAGCTGGTTTTAGGCAGGATTACTAAACATGTCCAAAACTCTTACTGTCCTACTTTTTGGTATAGTCTCACAAAGCCACTCCAAAAGGATTCCAACCAAATGACCAATTCATAAATAACTTACTGAGCATCTCCTCTCTGCTGGGCCCTGCAGAAACTATTTTACTGGCATCACTTTATTTAGTCCAATCAACACTGCTACAGGGTTGATGTTAATTTATACCTACCTGTATTGTACATGAGATTTACACAGATAAAATAACTTCTTCCGGTTGCACAGCTAGTAAAAGAGAGATTCATCTACCCAGGAATTAATTAATAAAACATTTGACTTTTCATAATTCACTTTACAGTATTAAGTGCCTACTCCTTGCTCCAGTATGTGGACAGATTGCATCGATTTATTTGTCCAAAATGTATCGGTAAAACATTTATTCAATGGATCATGTGTTTATAGGGGTCTTTTTTATTAACTATTATTTCTGAGTCTGTGCTTTAAATAATAGATATTATATATATAACACAGGTATCACAACAATATGGTTATGAAGATGCTAAGAATACAGAATGTATTTCTCTGACACTGTAGGGTAACAGGTAATGTTCAGACCACATAGGATTTCAAGCAATATCCAAGAAAAGAGAGATAATCATTCTGATAAATTTGCATCACTTATAATTTAAAAGTTCATATTTATTCCTAGTTTTTTTTTAAGAAAACTCCTCATAATATAGTCAAGTTTAAACTCCACACAATATAAAAGCTATTCTAATCATGATGTCTAGTTACTAAGATGAGAAAATCACCAAAAACAGCTTAAAGGACCACGGAATTCAGTGGAAGATATATGTGAGCACCTAGGCATTGGGCTCTTAGATATAATGAAAAAGAATATTTAAGAGACTGGTAGTTATTGACAGTCTCAAAAGATGAAGTAGTTGAAGGAATGAGTTACAATATTAAGAAATGACAGATACTGGGTGATGATTAAAAAAAGTGGGAATTCTTAAGAAGGGAAAAGGAAATTACACAAATTCAATTAATTCAATTTGAAGGGGAGTCTATACCACTCAGTATTTCAAGATTCCCTCTGCAAACAGTGAGGCTCTCTGATTCCCCATTTCTTTATATCATGAAGTCGATTCTTTCAGGCCTATTCAGCCTCATCAAACTGAGTCTCCCACTGAGAAGCATCGTTAAGATGGCAGCTCTCCCAATCTTCCACCTGAAAAATGGCCACTGAATTCACAGATTTTCATCCCCCACTGCACTCCCTCATATCCCACTGATTTCAAAGGGAGCTGTGTATATCGAAGACAGATGCAGAGAGGCCAAGAAGATGTCTGAGTCCTTACATTCCTAAAAGCAAACAGGATTGTACAACGAGGATCAATATTTTTCTACATAATTTAATCACGTGAATTGTACATAGCACAGATATTATGTTTATCAAAAAAGAATGCTTTAATGACTCATTTTATTTATTTATATACAGATAGAGATACATATATCCTTTTTAAAAATTGTCTATATTAGTACAACATAGGAATTTTTTCCCTGCATGTTAATGTTTGAGTTCCACAGCCAATATCCCATAGGTTACAGTTAAACATGTCACAATTAAATTCCAAAAGGATAGCATTATACACACAATATATCCATTCTTATGTGGTTTTGCTTCACCTGATGCAACAGGTGTAATCCTGAAAATTCTGGTGTTGATTGAATTTTGTAAATCAAAAATCTTTCCTAAATGACCTCAGTGACCTAAATGAGCTGGTATTTCAAGGAAATCTATGTTGAATCTTCCTTAAAAACACATAATCCTTTGGAAAAGTAAGGAAATTCTCCTGTGCAATAGTTGATATTCTATGTATATGCTTATTATACTTTCTTCAAGTGGTACAAAGCAGTCTTTACGCACATATTTATGTGGCTATAGTCAGACATCGATTTGATAGGTATCTACTTGACCCTACTAATTTATCATATTTCTTATTGTCATTATCCCACATTTGGGTCATATTGCTTAAGATATGCATCTGCCAATATGTTCTAATGGGGTGTTTTTAGTTTTATTTGCTTTTGTATTTCTTTTAAGGGGCAATACATACAAAACACTTGATATTTGTTGTTAAAATCCAGATTCTGCATATAATGTATTGTTAATACAAAACTCTATTTGGCTAAGGATTAAAATCAGTAAGATTAAACTCTCCCATTGGTATTACTAATTGAAGAAGGAAAAACATATTCTGTTTCTTTTTAAACATTTCTAATACTTCCATATTGAATATCTAAAAACTTTTGCCTTTTATCCAATTTCAGTATCCTTTCATATCAAATGCTTAGACATTATAATTTATAGCTTTTCAATAAGATGCATAATTTTTCTGCATTTTGCTATGAAAGTAGTAACGAATGCATTCTTATAAACTATTCAAACAATACAGAAGAACTTGGAGTCTTTGCTCCTGCTGCTTCCTCTATCTGTAACATTTTTCACTTCATTTGAGTCACATTTCAAATGTCACCTCCTCTGAGATGCCTTCACAGACTGCTACCTAATATTATATTGTGTTTGTATTTGTTTATTGTCTGTTCCCAATAAGAATGTAAGCTCTGAAAAAGTTGGGCAAGGGATGAGTGGGCAGGGGAGGGTTTCAGTTTTATTCACTGGTATATCTCCGATTCCAAGAACAGTGGTGCCTAGCACATATTGGACACTTACCAGTTTTAATTCAATGGATGAATTAATGGCAGACAAATTAAATGAATGCATTTCGAAGAGGCTTAAGAAAGTATTACTGAGATAGGATACACGGACTTCATGCAATTAACTTTTTCAACGTTCTGTCCTAGGTCTTAAACGCATAAAAGCACAGATTATGTATAGCAGATGTTCAGGTAGACCTTATACCATGTGTTTGCTGTCCCATGGTTCCAAGTTCAGGGCAATCACCAAAAAGTCACTTGAAATCGGTATCTCCAAATCAACCAATGCCAGGTCTGAAACCTCAAATGCAAAACATATATTCCCAGGCAAGAATAAATCGTATGTGATGCTGGTTCAGATCATTGTCTTTCATTGTCTTCAAGCTAGTAGTTGTCAGCGAATCTTTTCCATAATTAAAACGGTTGCATATATCTCATCCAAGGATCTCTGTGAATATTCATGAATTTCAGATTTGAAAAAGGATGAAGAGCATTCAGATGAGTGACAGAAATGACTTTTAGGTGAAAATATACTGCAGCTGGCTATCTCCTTGAAATAGCTCACTGAAACAAATAATTCTTTTAGTAAAAATCTTTTTAACCGTTACAATTGTCCAATGTGAAACAGCTTTCCCAGAGTGATAGTCAGTTTCCCATTTCCAAATTATATAATCATAATTTGAATCATTGTCTTTTGAGACATTGTAGATGCCTCAAATTGTTGAATCTAATTGTTGAATTAATCAAAGGATGACTATTTTATCAGAAAATTATGTCCTGTGGTAGACTAATTCTTTAAGACATTAATATTAGAAAAAATATAAAATTTCCATTATTAAATAATTTGGGGAAACATTTTTGAAAATCCAATCAAATTTTTTTTTTGTTTTTTTCACTATCAGATGCCTCAGAGTCACTAATATGTTGATAAGCATTAGGCAGCTCCTATGTGAGAATACACTATGCATAAAGAGTTTCCCAGATGTCTTGACCATGGAATCCAGTTTTTAGAGAGAATCTCATGAGAGTAGTGTTCCAAGGAACATCTTTTGGCTAATACTGAAGGCTAATAATAACCCATTTTCCAAAATTCTGTTATTAGATCGTTTTTAAAATCTGCTCCTTAGAGCCCAGAAGGCAAGGTGGATTTAAGCCGCTGTGTCTTGAACCATCCATCCCATTTCAAATCAAGCCATTCTAAATTTCATCTCTTTTAAGTATTGGGGAAGTGCCTAAGATTTTATTTGAAAACAGAAATAGTTTGACAGCTTAAAATAAACACCCAACATCTATAAATATTGTCTTTCAAAATCATTCAACAAAATTGTGTTTACTTGTTATGGAAGAGTCTGTTTACTTTTATGCTATTTTACCTGCAAAACACACATATATTTGAGCTATTGTACCATTGCGCTGAATATTTTATGTTATAAGATCTGCTTTATAATCCAAATCCAGAATATATCCATTTGTGTATCTTCTATTAAACTAATCATGGTTATTTGACCCATTTGTAACATTAAATTTGATGAAAAGAATATCTTATTTTTAATTATACTAAGTACATTGGCAGTAAATTTTTATATATATATCATGTATTTCAATAATATATATTATTGAAACACTTCCTTACGTGTTACAATTTTAAGAAACCAAGACAAATAAATCTCACAGCAAAGTTTCTCTACATAGATTACAAATGAAATATATAAACTTATTAAAATCTTTAAAATGAATGTTACTTCAAATAAAAGTTATTTTTAATGTCAAACTGCTAATTAAAATAGAAAAACCAAATAGAAATGCTCTAATGAGTGGGAACATGAAAAATAAAGCAACAGTATTAGACAGCACACACTCTAATGTGTTTCTGTGTCACAAGACCTTATCACAATCCAATCCTGAGAAAATGCTGAGTAAGACACAACCTACCTCACTTGATAAAAGACAGAATCCCCAAAATAAGTGGTAAATGACAAATGTGTGTTTTGAAGTACCTGGGAGTAAATACAGAAAGTGCAATCACATCATCATCACTTTGTAAAAATATGTATATTGGAAATAATAAGTACAACGATGATAATTAATGATAAGGGCAATGAGTAAATTAAATGCAGATACCATATAAGCAGAAAGTAAAGGTTTTAAGAACCAAAAGTCTACATAAAAACAATATTAAATGAATGGGTAAAAATGCGTTATAAATAAGCTTTCTTTTCCCTAATATTTGCCCCCTGGTTTGTAAGTTGATATTTACACTTGGTGGTCAGACCACAGCACAGATCTAGCAATGGAACACTTAGCAATTACAAAAATTTCAATATACCTAGTACTGAACCTAAGTAATGAGGGGCCACTCCCAAATCACCAACTCCATTTAACACTTTCAAATAAGCCATATGTGGCTTCGCAATGTGAGGGTTTTCTTTTGCTTTTGCTTTAATAAAGTGGTCAGCAGAATGCTATTAGTGCAATTTATAGTCCCTGAGTCAGTGTGAAAGATTAGAAATTAGGTTAAAGGTATTTTTAAAATATAGTTTCTTCTTCACCCCAACCAAACAAGGAAGTTAAGAACCTTAATTGAAATGGTTATTTATATACAATATTAATGCATTTATGGTTAAGGTTTTATCAGCATTTCTATCCAAATAGCCTTGTTTGAAAGAATAAGGAATTATGCTTCCAGACAGTAAAGACAAATTTAAACTTGAGATACTCAGACAAAGTGTTTTTAAAACCTAACAGATTTTCTTCAGTTCATGAACATTTAGACAAAGAAAACTGAATTCAAGATGCACTTAACAGTGGAACAATACAAAGATTTGCTGGTCTTATTGACATTTGAGAACATTATTCATTATAGATTATGTATACATTGCAAAATATATGATGATTTGTTCATACTTGCTCCAGAATTTCTTTTGCCCTAACATGTCAGTGCTATCCACAGATCTACAGAGAAACAGGTGTAGCAAGAGAAAAATGCGACGTAGACTTACCCCTAAACCATTTGGAGCATCCACTGTCTCAACATGCCTGGTTCGAGTTTAGTACTTCTCTGCCTTAACCTTAGATTGAGTCTGATCCATTTACGATCTATGGTTGGTGGAAGGGGTTAGGAGGAAGCTGCAAAGTTATAAGGAATAAAAAGGAGAAGGTTGGCTGATTCTCTTCCGCTGACAGTGGCATCAGGAAAGCTAACTAGGCCTTGAGTTAGCTCGAGACACTAGTAAAACACTAGTGAGAGCAAAGAGCTTCCTAATTTTTCTTCTAAAAACCTCCAATTATTCACAGTGGACTAGACTCAATATTGGGCCAAATAATACCAAAACAGGCGTAGGCTCAATTCATTATTATTTTTTCCCCCCATTTTCTTTAGATTCAGCCCAGGGTCAAAAATCTGAAGCTCCATTACCCATCAATACTCAAGACAGAATGCTACCCATCTCAAAAATGGAAATATATGGAGACATACATAGATGTCACTGCTGCAATTCAGTCTCACTGTTTTGGATACTATCATTAATTTCAACGGGAATGAAGTTGATTCCCAATCCTCCCACCAATGATAAAAGGAACCATTAAGGGAAGCCTGCCTATCATTGACCTGTTTATTTCTACATCAAAACAATTCTTTCAACTTAAAGGTAATAGCAAAAGAACTCCAACCTGAATCAGATTTATCCTATAGATATAACTCCCAGTTTACAGTAAATCAAGAGATAGAGAAGCATGTTAAATTACATCACAGGGATGAAGTCTGCCAAATACAGAATGTAAATTATATAAGACACAAAAATCAAAAGAAAAAAATGAAGTGGGAAAGAGAACGAATCTAGATTAAAACTAATTTAAGAGATATATAAATCAAATGCCATTTGTTTTGATCTTGATTTAATAAATTTTAAAACATACTTGTGGGGCAATAATGGAAAATTAAATACTCAATGTGTATTAGATGATATTAATAATAATTTTAAGGTATGAGAGTGCTACAGTCATTATTTTTTTTAATCCTATTTTCTTAGAGATCTCTGCTGACATTCATGGATTTAAAAATATGATCTGAGAATTGCTTTAAAATAACTCATTGGTGCATACAGGTAACACAATATTGACCAATTATTGATATTAAATTACAAGTAATATGTGTTCATTATACTATTCTCTCTATTTGGGGTATGTTTAAAATTTTCCATAACAAAAACTTTTAATGAATAAATAATGGTGATGAAGGCAAGTGTGTGTCTGTGTGTGTGTGTCTTTGAGTGTTCATACTATTTTGCAGTGAGTAATCAACAACTAAGCTGAGAATTTTTTTCTCTACTGTAATTGAACTAACTAATTTCGACAACAGGTTTCCTTGTAATATTCTGCTTAGCCAAATTAGATCTACATTAAAGAAATAAATGTTAAAAGGTCCTGATGCTGAGTATTGGCTCACAGAGATGAAGCAAAGTGAGAACGACCAAAATATATGACCTAATTAAGTACGAGTTATACAAGGTAGTTTATGATAAAAATGGGAATGTTGAATAAACCTGTAGCAAACATCACACTGAAATATGAAAGACTGAAAATTCTTCCTCTGAGATGAAAACAAAAATAGGGTACTGGCGCTCACCACTTCAGTTTAGCATTGAACTGGAAATCCTAACTGGTACAATAAGGTAAGAAAAATAAATTTAAAAACATAAGGATTGAAAAGGAAAAAATAAAATTTTTATTAACTACAAATAACACATTTGCTTGTGGAGAAAATCCAAAAGAAACTATTAGTATTCATAAGTAAATGTATCAAGGTCACTGTATACAAAGTCAATATACAGAATCAATTGTAGTCATTTGTACTAGTGACAATTAGAAAATGAAATTTAGAAAATGATGACATTTATAATAGCATCAAAAACGTAAAAACCCTAGGACTAAATCTAGGGAAAGGCATATACTAGTGCTACACTGAAACATAGAAAATATTATAGAGTACAATTAAAGATTTAAAAATAATAACAGGAAATGCCATGTTCATGGACTGGAGTACTGATTCAATATTGTAACAGTGTCAATCATCCCCAAGTTGATTTATCTACTCAAAATAAATACCAATCAAAATCTCAGAAGGGTTTTATTTTAATTAAAAAGTCAATTCTGAAATGCATATGAAAATGTAAAGGAACAAGACTATCTAAGACATCCTTGAAAAAGAAGTGCAATGTTGGAGGACACTCACAACCAGATATAAAGACATATTATAAGCTACTGTGATTAACACAGTCGATATTGGTTAAAAGACAAAAAATAGAAAGTCCAGAAACAGATTTACATGTATGCTGAGTTGATTTATGACAAAAGTGGCATTGCAATGCGGTGAGTAAAAGATTACATTGTGTGTGTGTGTGTGAGGAAGATTAGCCCTGAGTTAACATCTGTTGCCAATCCTCCTCTTTTTGTTGAGGAAGATTAGACCTGGGCTAACATGTGTGCCCATCATCCTCTACTTTATATGGGATGCTGCCACGGCATGGCTTGACAAGTAATGCCTCAGTCTGCGCCTGGGATCCAAACCTGCGAACCCCGGGCCGCCAAACAGGAACACTCAAACTTAACTGCTATGTCACCAGCCAGCCCCAAGATTACATTTTTTTAAATAAATGGTCCTGTGTCAATTAGATAGGCAAATAAAAAAGAGTGAATCTTGATCCTCCATCTCATAGCATACCCAAAAATCAATTCCAAATATTTTGTAGATCTAATGTGAACATAAAATAAACTCCTTAGAAGAAAATGCAGAGACTATATTCATGACCTCTGGGAAACAGGACAGAAAAGCATAAACCATAAAGAAGAAAATGATAAATTGGACTATATTACAATTAATAATTTTTTGTTATCAATAGAAACAAAATAATAAAAAGGCAATCTAAAGAATGGAAAATTATATTAGAGAGAAAAAGTGAGATAGATGCAGATATCTGACAGTGACTTTGTGTCCTGAATATATAAAGAACTTCTACAAATCAATAAAAAAGTAGAAACCAAGCAAAATAATGGAAAACCCATGTTGATTAGGCACTGCTCAAAAGAAAATAACCAAAAGGCTACTAAACATTTTAAAAAGTGCTCAACCACATTATTCAACAAGGAAATGCAATTATAACCAAAACGAGTTACCACAACACACCCACCAGAATAACCATAATATCAGGGGCTGATGAGGATATGGAGCAAGTAGAATTCTAATCCACTACTGTTGGGAGGGTAAATTGGTACAACCCTTTTGGAAAGCAGTTCGCAAGTATGTACGAATGCTGAACATATACATCCTCTATGACCTACCACTTTCTCTCCATGGATATGTACACCAAAAATATATCAAGAATGTTCATAGTAACACTATTCATAATAGGACCAAATGGGCAACAATCAAAAGGTACAAAAGTAGAATGGATAAATAAATGATGGTATGTTCAAACAATAGAACATCATATAACAATGAAAATGAAGGAATCTCACAAACTTAATGTTGAGCAGAAAAAGCCAGCACACAAAAAAGTACATACGGTATGATTCCATCTACGTAAATTTGAAAATCAGGCATAACTGATGTATGGCATTAGAAGCCAGGAAAGTATTTACATTGGAGAGTGGTAGCGACTGGTGCCTTTGGGTACAGGTAACAATTCTTTCTTGATCTGAATCTTGATTGTGCATTTACCTTATCAAGAAAAAATTCAGGGTCTGCCTGGTGGTGTAGTGGTTAAGTTCGCGTGCTCCACTTTGGTGGCCCGCGGTTTGCAGGTTTAGATCCCGGGTGCAGACCTATGCACCACTCAGCAAGCCATGCTGTGGCAGCATCCCACATACAAAATAGAGGAAGAAAGGCACACAAGTTAGCTCAGGGCCAGTCTTCCTCACACACAAAAAAGAAAGAAACTGAAAATCCATCCAATAGTCGACATTATTTGTATGCATTTCTGCTATGTATATTATACTAGAATAAAAGGATTACTCTTTTTTAAATGGGAATAATAGTTTTGCAAAAGATCACATCACCCTATAAGCAGCAGTCATTATTAAATCTTCAAATATTAAACTTGGATATCGGAGATATGATAAAATAACTATGTAGTTGGTAGAATCCTGGATCATTTGAATTTAAAAAGTTATGCAGGTAGTTCCATGAAATAGTTGAAAACAATCCTCCATAATTTCACTAAAAGCATATTTACAGATACCATCAGAAGTGACTAATAGGTATTACCTATGATACCAGAAATTACCTATGATATTTTTCCTAATTTAGATATGCACATATCTATTTTTCAGATTAGAAATATTAATGAAGAAAAGAATTCTTTTCTTTTTACATTATTTTCCTTTACTTACCCTACCAAATTTATGCTTGTATATTTCATTTTTTCCCTCTGATTATGTCTGTCCTCTAAAACATTGACTATACCCATTGATCCAAATGGACAGAAACTTTCAGGAATGCATCCATATGAGGCAAAAAGATTTCCAAAAGAAAGAAGACATTTTCGCGACTGGACCAATCCTTGTGCAGACAACATGGCACTCATCAGTGATCTTCTTGTGAGGCTTGAGGTTAAGCCCTGCATTTATATAGCTGTGGATTCCCTTTACAAATCTCTGCTCTGCCGAGGTTTGTCCTGTCCTTAATCAGTTTCACTTCTGATCAGAGAACAAGCGTAGGGATCTAGAACAGGGAGGAGTACTGATTCAAACTTCCTAAACATTACTTATCTTTCCATTTTTAGCCTAAGTATTCTGATATTATATGATTAATTATTTCACATTTCCTTTGAAATTTTTTTAGGGTTTACATTGAAATATATCTTACTTTTGTGTAAATTTGCTGTATTTAGCAATAAGCATAGAATCCTGCAGATACGGGCATAAGACAAAATGAAAGTACTCTACAATTACAAGGTGTAATTTTAGCATTATTATTTAGAAAGTGTCTAACATTCTCTTTTCTACTGAGCACTACAGGCAAAACATAATTCCATCTAGCTTTTGTTAATGGCTTTTAGTTAATATGGGTTTTGTTAATTGTATGAGAGGCTATATGTTTTTCCTAAGAGTGGTGAATAAAATAAAATATCCCAAGCCATACCTGAAAATCAACCTTATATCTGTGTCATTATGATTCATGCTTTCTTCGTTGGAATTCAAGTGTTAGAATATGGAAAATGAATATTAAACATACACCTTGATTTATCTCATTTAGGTATTGTTGGTAGAGTTACTATTTTTAAGAGAAAATCTCAACCGTCTCTTTAAGTTTTCCTAAAATGTGGGAAACTCTAAATTGTATAGAAATAAATAGTGTTTGTTTCTTCCAGTAAGTGGATGGTTTGATTTCCCAGAGGGCAGGTGGTGAGTGCAGGAAGGAAGTGAGGCAAGACTTTGTGGGAATTATCTGAGCCTTAAAGAAATTTAGAAGGTTTGGAAGTTAAATAAGGTTCAAGTTGGTTCTTATTGTGAATGTCCAAACTGTTTTGCCCTTCCTTGGTGAAGTGCCGTTAAGTCAGGTGTGAATAGACAGTGAAATGGGCTTTTCTTGTGCAGCAAACTTCAGCCAAATGGTGATCTCATTTAAACACATTTACAGCAGCCTGTTTTGAGGAAAAGTTTTATGTGTAAACCTGGGGAGCTGATCAAATGAAAATAATTGCGAAACTGTATTTGAATCCTGGGATAATTCTTAACTTTCTTCTACTATTCTAAGGCATTTTTTCCATTGTCTAATTGGTAAAGATTTGAGATTAGAAAGAGATATATGTACACACACACACACGTACATATATTGACATATATACATATACTTAAAATAATACATTTCAATTTAATACAGGTTAAAATCTTTTAAATATTAGTAACTATGTACAGAATAAGAAGAATGTAAAATCTAACTAGAAGAGAGTCAGAATAAAGGAAACATAAAGAATTGAGTGCGCATTTGTCGTAACTGATCACTTGTTACTGGAATGACTACGCCACAACTAAAGTTGACATTTTCAATTAAGAAAACAAGAAAAAGCAAAAAGGAATTTTCATATGAGTTTTTAAGTGAGTAATTCTTATTGAGGTTTCTGTTTTATAAAATGAGTGCACGCTTACTATGGAAAACACAGATAAAAGCTACAGTAATGCTAAGTAACATATATTAAACGATTTGTATATCCTGGGTGCTTTAGGTCACTGCATTAATTCTCACAAACACCTTATGAGGTAGCTATGCTAATTATTTAACACTGTAAAGTTGAGGAAACTGGTTCTCACAAAGGTTGACTTTTATCCAAGTCACACAGGTAGTAAGTGGCAGAGCTGGGATTCAAATCCAGGTTTTTGACTCAATAATCCAAACCCTACTAAAGAGCAGGTAAAAAAGAAAATAATAATCATTTACAATAATAACATTCTGATACAGATACACATATAGCCAAACCCACTTATAAAATCTCTATAAATTCTGTTGGGGTGAACAGTATTTATTATTCTTTTTACTTAAAAGTAAAGTTTCTTATGTGTTCCTCCTACTCCCATTCATCAAGTATCTACCGGAAAGCATTATTTCGAAAAACTTTATCAAACCAAGATATTCCAATTTCTGATTGAAAAGGCTCTACTCTCCTTCAAGAACACAAACTCTGTTGGAGGAAATGAGGTTGCTATCTGTTTTCCTTACGTTTTCATGGATACAGTAACGAGCACAAGACCTGCCACGTTAAAACTTAAGCTGGTTTCTTTTTTGGCCCATTTCATGGTTCTGTGTCCATAAACGATGTCCAGGTATACTACCTAACTCTGAATCATCAGTTTTGATCTCCTCAGCCATAAGCACGTTCTGCCTCTCCCAGGCCTTGGCCACAATAGGTCCTGAGTTCATACCCTTCACTAACCCTAGGAAGAATGCTGGGTTTTAATGTACATTAAATGTTGCTTCCTGGATGTTCAAAAGAATAAACAAAAACTGAACTCCTTATGCTTAAAATGACAATTTCTCCAGGCCCCTGCTGTACATTGTTTATGAACTTGAACTGTTCAAGTTCAGTGTGATGGTGAGGTAGTACACTGATTGTTGGCCATGGTCCACAGAAGTCCAGTTGAAGCCTGGCGCGAGCTATTGCCAGAACCACTCAGGATCTGGTTGCTCCTAAATAAAGAGAAAAGCCACGAGGAGGTTGAGTTGGTGGGTGTACTTATGTGTTCTGAAGAAAGAATATTTTTTGCTTTCAAAACAAGTTTGAGCAGTAAAATACTGATGCTTGTGAAATAATTTTATGGGAGAGCAGCCATACAAACCATTTATACTGAATAAAGATATATAGATTTATTTTGGCTTAACACTTGAATTTTCTGCTTAAAGAGGTACCCAAAACTTTATAGCATGAGCAGCATTCCAGAAAAACTAGACAGGAATGCATTATTGTACCAAATGAAGTCTCCTTATATTGTATTAGATTTCTTTTCATTGCTAATAGAGTTTTCTCTATCATATCCAATGCATCAAAGCACTTCTGACACAAACACTAGTTACCAAATAAGTACATCTATATATTTTTCTGGAGTGTACACTTTCCTGAGAAAACCAGCAGATAGTGGTAGGAAAAGTCAGAGGCCTCAGCCTAAATTCCACTCCACCACTGAATCATGAGGACAAGCAAGTCAGTAGTCTACTTTATATCCCTAAATTGTAAAGTAGGTACAATTTGCAAATTTTTACCAATATTATAATATAAGGGACATGAGAAATAAACCTATCTTTTTGTGTTCAAGGAGAAAGATGGTTAACACTCTCCTTGTTGGTCCCAAATGTTTGAGAAAATAAAATGGGCAAAAAATAATAATGATAATTCTCTCAACTGTGGCCACTGATTTGAACAAAATCACCCTATATGAATAATCACAAAACCACAAAAGTGAATAAATGAAGGAGCTGATTTCTTCTTTCCCTCATCTGGCCTAAACACCAGTTCAATACTTGTGCTGTTTTGAAATAAGAAACTGTAAAAATAGCCATGTATTTGGTAATAAATATATAAAATATTTAAATAAATGAAAACATTTGGTTTCCTTTCTTAATTTTTCAGATTTTATCAGAATATTCTGTTTTACATTAGCTATCACCTCGGAGCAGACATAAATACAACAAAACAGGGATATGGAAGCTACCCCTCTGGAAAACTAATAATTTCCTTGATTGACCTTCTAAGCCCCCCTTAAATCACTCTCCCAGCTGGGACTTCAATATGAGTAAGACACGTATATTCAGTGTCCCTTGTTCTGACAGGAATAGCCTCTCCCTGTGGAAGGGGGAAAGAAAAGGGGCAGAAGCCACCTTCTGTGGGTTTATATAATTGTGTTTCTGACCAACATGAAATCACTGAATGATTTTTTTTCCCCTGTTCCAAAATCATCCCACATTTTCTTTTTTAGAATTTCTTAAGTCAGGATTTTACTTTCTTTTCCTACTTTAGAACAAGTATCACTTTCATTTTTATGAGAAATCAAGTAAACATCATTATGCTTCATATTAGTCATCTACCCCTCTAACTGAACATGTCCAACCCAAATATCTCCATGAGATATTTTGCTGCCTGAGAGAGAAGGAGACTCAGATATGTGAATTCCATCAAAGATAAATGTTCTAACTCTAATAACATCTGTTGTAAAAAAAGAAATAGGTATTACTCTGCACATTAAGACAGATATCTAGATAAACACATTTGTCTTCTGAATTATTGTCACTGTTACTGCCATTATCTATTCTTCTTCTGCATTGTCTTCATTTCTTCTGTACTAATAGATCTCTTACAATTTAACTTGTCACTTGCACTGAAAACAGAAAAAAAATAATCAAAATTAGAGGAAGGGAGACTGTCAGCTTGATCACCAAGTCTTATTATGTATGTCACTAGAAATTCTCATTAATTATTTTTTATAATCATTAAATGTTACCACAATGACTGTGACATATAGAAAGAGTACATAGTTTACTGAATGTCACTAACTGGGTCTAGCCTTGTGTTCTTTCTATCTTTTTCCAGACCTTTTGACTTATAAGGAGGGGAAGAATATAGGAAGTAAATATAGTGAGGATTTTTTACTCACCATATAATTTCAGAAACTTAGATGGTCTTTTAATAGGAAATAGCATGCCAAGAAAGGATAGTCTCTGTATACTTTTCTGTTGACAATTTAAGTACCAGAGTCCCACTACAAATTCAAGGCATCCCATATGTTGGCAGATGAGTTTCTCATATTTTCATTGTGGATTTCATCCTCCTTCTCCTACAGGTGGTAAAATTTACAGTAAGCAATTGCCTGCCTTAAACCAGGATGTGCACACATCAAGTGCAGTCAAAAACAGAACACCAATCTCCTGACCCCTAACCTCTTCCTCCATCCAGAGCACTGATTTTCTCCCTGCTCCATGGTGGCAACAGTGGGCATAGCCGGACGCCAAGAACTTGTTCCTTCTGTCATCAAGAAATAAATTTCACGGATAAGAGAGCTCAGCTAGTCACTGACTGCAAAAAAATGGAAAACCAAATACAGTGTAAGTGCTTGATACTGCTATTATTCAGAAGGTAAGAGACTGAGTGCAGAACTCTCATTATGATTATTTGTAACTGGGATACAGAAGAATTTGGGAAAAGAAGCAGGAGGGGCCATAGGTAATAGGGTTGAGCAGCATGAAGAAGTTTCACTAAGAAAAACTTAACATATTTTGTGAGGCATGAGACATTGAAATAATAACTGGAAGCTTTGATTATATTAACAGATTAGTAGCATTCTGATTCTTAATTATTTGCAGGGAATAACAGAGCAACGATGAACATATAGAAAGTGCATTTTTCCCATGTCACTCTACAAATAAGAAATACACTTCTGACAGAGAAGTGCAATGATCCTTAAAATAGAAACTTTGGTGAAGAAACTGGCAAATAGTGTAATGACTCATAGCACTTACAGTAAGACATTTCAACAAACTCCTCCAAAATTCTCCCAGTGAACATGGATCCTCTTATTTAGGCAGAATTGATACTACTATAGCATAATCATAAATAAAGTTTCAGAACGCCAGCTTTATCACGCTTAGCAAAGAGCTCCCAGGAATGACTACAAAGTGAGGCAAGTCGAAAGTGACATGTCACTTTCTTCTTAATCTCTTGACTTTTGTTTATATTACTTCCCGTTCAGGCATGACCTCCCTCTTTCATTCCATCTACCTAACTTTGCCCTAGTATTGAAAGGCCAACCCAAACTCCCAAATTCTCAATAAAGTTTTCTCTGATCAGTTCAGCTCACACTGATGGCTCCCTTTGATTAACTGGTAATAGCCAGTGCCCAACATTAAAGTATTTTTCAGTTTTTTCTTATAATTTTTAAACGTGTAGAAAAGGGAAATGAGTAGTTCCACAAATACCCATACATTCACCACCCAAATTGAATGCTTGACATATTTTCTTTATCTTTTATTTTTGGTAAACTTTTCAAAATAATTTGTAGACACAATGACACTTGATCCCTAAGTACACCAGTATTCATCTCCTAAAAATAAAGATATTCACCAACATAGTCACAGCATCATTTTCATACCTATGAAGATTAAAAATGATTCTATAATCTAAAATCAAGTCTGTATTAAAATTTGTGCAATTTTCCCAAACCATATGGCTGGTTTTGTTGAACCAGAAAATCTAATCGATGTTCATGCTTTTGCATTAGGTATTTGTATGCTCAATTTTAAAAATCTTTCTGAAGACCCTCAGCCAAGGATGTTTAATAATCCTCCACAATGTGGATACATCTGATTAGTGTCCCACGCTATAATTTAAAAGGTTAATCTACCTCTTGAATTTTCTGTAAAAGGAAAATAGGTCAAAAATATTGATTAGATTCTTAAAAATTTTTTGCAAATATATTTCAGAGGTGGTGCTGTCATCTAGACATCACATCAGGAGTCACATAACTTCAGATTGTTTGAGTTTCAATGATGCTAAATTTGATCATGTTTAAGGTAATAGCTGAGAGAATTGTTGTTTGCAAAAGTTCTATTTACCCTTCTAATTAGTTCTAATATTTAATCTCCAGTTTCTTTCTTGATTTAGACTTCTAACCATATATGGCATTCTAGAGACTGGGAACTACATTTGACGTTCTATTTTATTAGCTGCAAGAACCCATAATCACAATGACGACATTCAGTAAGTTTCTAATGAATATTTATTAATTAAGCAATTTGCAACATATAAAATCAGACGCATTCTAGTTCTTAATGATTCCATATTCTGCTGCAGTCAGGTAGATTGCCCTAAGAAAATGTCGACCTAACTTTTGCTTTTAGTTATGATAAATAGTTTCTGGCAGACCAATACTCCCACTAAGAGAAACAAACAAACAAAAAATAGGTATTTCAGAGCTTCCAAGGCAGCCAAGACTTTAAAGGCCAAAATACCACATACAAATAGTATTAGCTGAGTCTAACATTCTGTGTGCCTGTTTTCCTCTTGGGGCACATGCTGATTCTTAGAAGGAGTAGGGAAAGAGGCTGAGAATCCACAAAAACGGTGGCTGCTAACAGGCAAAGAAGCCAGTGGAGTTGTAGTAATGTCATGGAGCTGGAAAGAGAAAAATTAGAGTTCACAGCACCTAAAGAAGTCAAAACAATAGAAACCAAGATCTGTGAGAAAAGTGAAGTTCAACGCATGAACCTAACTTTTGGCAATTGTTTTCCCATTAAGAAATTTTCTAAATTCTTAAGTTCCCCAGATCAACAGGCTAAGAAGCAAAGCAGAGAACATCCTTTAAAATGTAGAATTTTTACACTCTAACAGTGCTCAAAAGAGAAAGATGTAAGTTCAGGATATGCCAGTTGGGAGGGGTCCTAGTAAGTAACTAAAGTTCTCAGTTAAGAGCCCTAAATAGCAAACCCTAGGAGTGTGGATAATCCAGAAGGAGACCAAGCCTTATGAAGATTGAAATCCCATCTTAAACCAGCTCAGTCCCTGAATGGATTGTGGCAATCCACCCAATTCTAATTTTTTGCCACGAGATCTATCCTACTCTGGTTAATTCTCTGAAGGGAAATATCATCCAAAGTATCTCCAATGTTTCATACACAATCTCCAGCATTCAATCAACAATTACCTGTCAGACCAAGGAAAAGGAGACCATCTGAAAAAGCAAACATGGAAAGATACACACAATAATAAAAATGACAAAAACATGCTCACAGGTGACCCAGATATAGCAGTTACAAGAAGTGAATTTTTAAATAACTGTATTTGCTGTATTTATTAAATGACTAAATAGAGAATTTTATCTGAGAAATAGAATATATAACAAAGTATCAAATAAAATTCTAGATCAAAAAAGAGAAAAACTGAAATGAAAAACTCAATAAATGGGTGTAAAACTAGACTGGACACCAATAAAAAGAGGATTAGTCAAATGGGAAATAGTTCAGTAGAAAATACAATGACTAAATTATGGATACAAAGAAAACTAAATGCGCAGAAAAGAGCATAAGGGACATATGAGATGTAGTAAAAGTTCATACATATACTTAACTGGTGTTTTAGAAACGGAGAAAAGAGAGATTGTGACCAAAGTAGTATATTAAAATAAGAATTAAAATTAAATTAATTAATATATTAATTAATTAATATTATAAATTATTATAAATATAAATTAATAATATATTAATTAATTAATTAATAATTCTTATTAATTAAAATAAGAATTTTCCAAAAGTGATGAAAAACAAAATGTCATAGATTCAGGAAGAACTACAAATCTCAAACAGATGAATCAAAAGGTAAACCACACCTAATAAAAACATAGTGAAACTACTGAAAACAAAGACAAGAACAAAATCTCACAAGTGAAACAACTGAAGATGGAACATAGTTGAATATACCTTTAAAGTACTGAAAGAACATAACCAGCAACCTGTAATTCTATACCCAGCTAATATTTCTCTCAAAATAAAAGGTGAAGTAAACTATAAACTTCTAAAAGTTTTATAGTTGTACATTTTACATTTAAGTCTATAATCCATTTTGAGTTAATTTTTGCATAAGGTATGAAGTTGAGGTTCTATTTTCTTTTCTTTTTTTTTGCCTGTGGATGTTCAATTGTTCCAGTACTATGTGTTGAAAATGCTATTGTTTCTCCATTAAATAACATCTGCACTTTTGTTAAAAATCAAGTTGGCCAAACTTGCATAGTACTGTTTCTAGGGTCTCTACTCTGTCCCATTATTTCCCCTGTCTACACCTCCAATACCACACAGCCCTGATTACTATAGTTATGCAATATCTTGAAATTGAACTGAGTGATTTCTCCTATTTTACTCTTTTTCTTTAGAAGTATTTTTGCTATTCTAGTTCTTTTGCCTTTCCATGTAAATTTTAGAATAATCTTGTCAATATCTATAAAAAATCTTGCTGGGATTTTGACTGAAACCATATTAAATCTGTATAACAATTTGAGAAGAATTGACATGTTAAATTGAATGTTGAATTGAATTGAAATGAGAATAAAATGGTGAGTCTTCCAATACATGAATGCGAAACATCTCTCTATTTATTTAGATCTCCTTTGATTTTTTCATCAGTATTTTCAGCATACTAATCCTACACATGTTTTGTTAGATTTATACCTAAGTATTTATTTTTCTGAGCAACTATAAATGGCATGATATGTTTAATTTAGGTCTCTACATGTCTACTACTAATATTTAAAATATGGTTAATTTTTGTATGTTGATCTGGTATCCTGCAACCTTGCTGAGCTCACTTATTTGCTCTAGAAGGGTTTTTCTTAATAGATTCTTTACATAAACCACCATGTCATATTCAAATAGGGACAGTTTTTTTCTTCCCTTCTAGTCTTTTATTTCCTTTCTTGACTCAGATTTCTGGCTAGATTGTCCAGTACTACGTTGAATAGCAATGGTAAGATTGGACATCCTTGCCTTACTGTCAATCTTTGCAGAAAAGAATTCAAGCTTTCACAATTAAATATAATGCTAGCTGTAAGTTTTTGTGGATATTTTTAATCAAGTTGAGGCTATTCTCCTCATACCTAGTTCTCTGAGAATTTTTTTTATCAATGGATTTGGAATTTTGTCAGATGACTTTTCTGCATCGATAGATATGATTGTGATTTTTTTCTTCTTTAGTTTATTAATAGGTGGATTACATTTTTAATTTTCTAATATTGAACCATCCTTGAATCCCTAGAATAAACCCACTTTGTTATGGTATATAATTCTTTTCATATATTGCTTAATTCTATTTGCTAATTTTTTGTAAACGAATTTTGCATTTGTATACATGAGAGATATTGGTCTGTAGTTTTCTTTCATTTTGTATTGGCTTTGTCTGGTTTGGAATACTGGCTTTATAAAATGAGTTGGGATATGTTTCCTCCTCTTCTATTTTCTGGATGAGATTGTGTAGAATTGGTGTTAGCCCTTTTATAAATGTTTGGTACAATTCTCTAGTGAAGGCATCTGGGCTTGGAGATAACTTTTTTAGAAAAATTTCAATTATGATTTTATTTCCTTAATAGTTATAGGGTTACTCAAATTATCTATTTCATATTGAGTTAGTTGTGATAATGTGTACTTTTTGAGGAAGAGGTCCATTTCACCTAAGGTGTCAAATTTATGCATATAGAATTATTTGTAGTATTCTCTTATTATCCTTTTGGTGTCTGCAGGGTTTACAGTGATATTCCGTTTCTTTCCTGATACTAATAATTTGTGTCTTCTCCATTTTTCATAGTTAGTCTTGCTAGAAATTTGTCAATTTTATTGATCTTTTCAAAGAACCAGCTTTCTGTTTTCATTTACTTTGTCCACCATTTTTCTCTTTTCAATTTTAGTGACTTCTGCTCTTTATTATTTCCTTCCTTTACTTACTTTGCTTTTATGTTACTCTTCTCTTTCTAGGTTTCTGAGATGGTAGCTTATATTAATCACTTGATACTTTTCCTCTTTTCTAACATAAGCATTTAATGCTATAAATTTTCCTCTCAGCACTGTGTAGCTGCATCCCACAAATTTTGAACTGTTGTGTTTTCATTTTCATTCAGTTCAGTGTATTTTTTTATATCCTTTGAGACATCCTCTTTGATTCATAAATTATTTAGGAGCATGTTTTCTATTTTCTAAGTGTTTGGAAATTTTCCTGTTTTCTTTGTTATTGATTTCTTGTTTAATTCCATTGTGGTCGGAGAACACACCTTGTATGATTTCAGTTGTTTTGAATCTGAGTTATGTTTTATGGCCAGGATACTATCTGTCTGGGTGTATGTTCTGCAAGAGCTTGAATATAATGTGTATTCTACTGTTTTTTGAGGACTATTGAATAAATTTTGATTAGTTCCCATTAGTTGATGGTATTATTGAGGGCTTTTTTATATCTTTTCTGATTTTCTGTCCAGTTTTTATATCAATTGTTACAAGAGGGGCATTAAAGTTTCCAGCTATAATTGTGAATTTATATATTTCTCCTTTAAGTTCCGTCAGTTTTTGCTTCATGCATTTTGAAGCTGCTGTTGTGAGGTGCATACTCATTTAGTGTCTTCTTGCTAGATCAATACTTTTAACATTATGTAATATTCCCCTTTGACTCTGATAATTTTCTTTTCTCTGAAGTCTACTTTATCTGTTATTAATGTAGACATTCCTACTTTCTTTTAAAGTATGCAAAGTTATTTTTGTCCATCCTTTTACTTTCAACATATATATATTTGAAGTGAGTTTATTAGAGACAGTGTGTAGTTCTATCCTATTTTTTGTCTACTTCTTAATTGGTGTATTTAGACCACTTACAATTAATAAAATTACTGATATGTAAAGGTTTAATTGTGTCATTTACTTTTTGTTTTCTGCTTTTGATTTCTGTTTTCTTATTCTTGTTTTTCTGTAGGCAACTTCAATATTTTTTAGAATCCTATTTTGATTTATCTAGAGTGCTCTTTAGTGTATTTCTTTGTATAACTTTTTAGTAATTTCTTTAGGTATTACATTATACATAGATTACATATCAAAGTCTACTGGTATCCACAATTTATCATTAGAGTGAAGTTTAGAAACCCACCTCCCTTTATGTCTCTTAACCCTCCCCCATTTATAATTATCTTAAATATTTTCTGTACACATATTGAAAAATAGATTAGACAGTGTCAAGTTTTTTCTTCAATGATCAAACATAACTTAGAAAAATTAGAAAGAAAAGGGAAGTCTATTGCATTTATCCATATATTTGCTTTTATCGTGTTCTTTTTTCCTTGCTGCTATTGTGAGATTCCTTCTTTTATCATTTCCTTTCTGTTTAGATCATTTGTTTTACCCATTTTTTAGGGTAGGTCTGCTAGTGACAAATTCTCTTAGTTTTCTTTCATCAGAGAATGTCTTGATTTCCCTTTTATTACTGAAGGATATTTTTGATAGATACTGAATTCTAGTTTGATGGTTCTTTTCTTTTACTGCCTGAAAAATGCTATGCCATTTCCTTCTGGCCACCATGATTTCTGACGAGAAATCCATTGTCATTCAAATTGCTTTTTCCATGTAGATAATGTTTCATTGCTCTCTGGCTCCTTTAAGTATTTTGTCCTTTAGTTTTCAAAAGTTGACTATGATGTATTTCAGCGTGGATTGCTTTGGGTTCATCCTGTCTGGGTTTCATTCAGCTTCTTAAATCTGCTGGTTTATGTTTTTTTTGCCAAATTTGGAAAATTTTCTGCCACTATCTCTTTGAATGCTTTTATAGCTCCACTCTCTCTCTCCTCTCCTTCTGAGATTTTGAAGACACAAATGCTGGATCATTTATTATAGTCCCACAGGTCATTAAGACTCTGTCCATATTTTCAGCCTATTTTCTCTTTGTTGTTCAGATAATTTTGATTGTTCTATCTTCACGTTAACTAATGCTTTCTTCTGTTCTCTTCATTCTGATGTTGAACCCATCCATTAAGTTTTTTTATTTTGGAACTTGTATATTTTTATTTCAAAAATTTCTGTTTGGGTCTTCTTTATATTCTTTTATTTATTTGCTGAGACTTTATGTTTTTTCTTTTGTTTCAAGTGCATTTGTCATTGTTCATTGAAAAGATTTTGCCATGGCTGCTCTAAATACTAACATCTACATCATCTCCTTGTTGGTTGGTGTCTGTTGGCACCCCAGCTGAGGCAATGTCAGAGGAGGTGGAATGAGATTCAGAACTTTTACCACTTCTCAGCAGTAACAAGGCCACAGTTTTTACATCAAGGCATATTATTAGGGATAAGGACGGAAAGTACATGATGATAATGTTGAATTCACCAAGAATCTTGTTAATACTAATTGTACATGCACCTTCCCAAATAGCTTCAAAAAATATGAGACAAAACTGAGAGAACATAAGCAGAAACAGATAATCCATATTATAGTTGGAGACTTCAACATCTCTCTATAAGTAATCAA
Source organism: Tapirus indicus (assembly GCA_031878705.1). Taxonomy (NCBI): domain Eukaryota; kingdom Metazoa; phylum Chordata; class Mammalia; order Perissodactyla; family Tapiridae; genus Tapirus; species Tapirus indicus. Next base: position 76,969,401 of record CM062926.1, on the reverse strand, counting down.
CTAAACAAGTAGACACAAAATCAGTAAGAGTTCAGAACACCTAAATGATACCATTAACCAATTCACCTCAATTGATATTTATAGGATACTCTGCCTGAAAACAGCAGATTTTAAGCATTTTTTAAGCATATTTGGAGCGTTCACAAGATGGACCATTTTCTGGGCCATAAAACCAACCTTAGCAATTTTAAATAATTAAAACCATACAAAATACTTTTTTTACTATAAAGGAACTAAACTAGAAATCAATAACTGAAAGATACTTAGAAAATACCTGAATATTTTGAAAATAACATGATTCTAAATAACCCATGGGTCAAAGAAAAAATTACAAAATAATTTGATTTAATGAAAATGAAATACAATATATCAAAATTGTGGCATGCAGCTAAAGCAGAACTTAGAGAAAATTTTATATTAATAAATGCATATATTAGAAAAGAAGAAACACCTCAAATCAATTATCTAAGCTTTCACCTTAAGAAACTAGAAGAAGAGGAGCAAAATAAACCAAAAGCAAGCAGAGACAAAGAAGTAACAGAGATACAAGCAGCCATCAAGTAAAATAACAACAAAAAATAATAAAGAAAAAACAAAAAAATCAAAATCAAAGGAAAATAATCTTTAAAAATTGGTAAACTTTAGCAAAAATGACCAAGAAAAGTAGACACATTTATTAATATCAACAATGAAAGAGAAACATCATTAAAGAACCTTCAGACATCTACAGCAATAGCAAGTCTGGACTATTGCTACACACAACACAAACGAGTTCCACAACCTAATATTAAAAAAATAAGTCAGACACACACTAATCTTTTACGATTGTAGGTGTCAGAATAGTACCTACTTTTGGAAAGGATAGTACTCTAGGGGTAGATGGGGGGGTTTCTGTTGTGTAGAAAATTTTCTATTTCTTTTTCTGGGTGATGGATATATAGTTGTGTTCACCTTATGAAAATTCACTAGGCTGTACCATTAGTATTTGTGCACATTTCTCTTATGTCTATTCCTTTACAAAGTTGATCCATAAGGTACATAACTCTCCCCAGCACCCTTAAGTCTCTGACCCTTGTCCTTTGATTTACTGCCACTGCCATACCTTCTCTGTAGATGACCATCAATAAATAAAGCCACTGGTCCAATGTGTGTGCTTGTTCCCAGTCTTCTGAGCACCTCTGGGGTTCATATTACAATCTTTACTCTCCAAGCCATTTTGGCCTCAGCTAGGCTCTCAAGGATGCTCACAAAATCCTGTCCTCTCTCTAAACTGGCTCTCTTTTTTTATTTCAAATTATCATTATCTTAACAAATCCACCACTCTGCCTCTGTCTTCTTCCCTCATCAGCTGGCATTCCTTCCTTTGCTTTCATAAAAAAAAAGCACCATAGAGACTTCCCCACACCACACCCAAAACCAGGAAATTAAGCACAGAAATCTCATCTGTGATAACAGGAGACACCAGGCTGTGGAGAGCAAACCCCAGTGCACATCTCGAATTCCTCAATTTATCAGGTAGTGTATGAGTCTTTCTGTGATGGTATGTGAGCAGGAAGATTCAGCAGGGATTTCACAACAATTTAAAGAACTTGGACAAATAGATCAGGAATAAACAACCTCTCCCTTTCCTCTTCTGCTCTCCCAGCCAGAAAAGAGTATTTACTTTCATGCTAATCTCCTTCTTTCCTCCAAAAAATCCTTTCTCATTTGTGAGACAAATACGTCCATCTCTGCTCTAGATTCACTATACTTCTCATGATCCAGAATTATCCTCCACTAATGAATACTCTTTGCCTTTCATCTTCGTTCTATCACTTGTACTCCTCAAGCTGCAAGCATGTTTATTCCAGTCTCTATTAAAAGGAAAAACTCTTCCTCTGTGTCAATAAAACCATGGCTTTTATCACATGCTCGAGCTCCAAATCCTTCTATCCAATGCCTCCTAGATATGCTCAACCTGCATGTTATACAGGCACCTCAGACAGATCCATTAAGAATTCCTACAAAATCTCTGTTTACCTACTCCATAGAACAATGTTCTTTTCATCCTTTTGTGCAAGCTGGAAGATTGAAAGTCGTTCTTGACTTTCTATCTGCTGCATCCAAAGTCATCAGGTCATGTCAATTCTACCTCCTAAAATCTTTCTCAAATACATCTAGCCAAGTTCATCTGCGACTGCTTTAATTCAGGTCTCATGACCTTTAAAAATGACTAGATTGGGTTAAAAACAAATCTAGCTATACTCTGGTTACAATATACAGGAGACTCACAAAGGTTGAAGGTACAAAAAAAGGCAAATATATAACAGATAAGTAGATACAAAGAGAAATCAGAGATACTGTACTATAGTCAGATTATGGCATATTTAATTGATATCGATCAAACTAAAAATATTGCCTTCTATTCAAGGGGGACATAGAATATTTAGAAAAATGGATGAAATGTTATCTTACAGATAAAAAAATCATCTATCATTTTCAAAAATTTAAAATTATATGTCCTTTTTTACACATATAATAAAACAGAAGCAAAATAAATTTAAAACAGCATAAATTAAAAAAATTTGTGGGCTGGCCCAGTGGCTTAGTGGTTAAGTTCACATGCTCCACTTTGGCGGCCTGGGGTTCACAGGTTCAGATCCTCGCATGGACCGATGCACTGTTTGTCAAGCCATGCTGTGGTGGCATCCCATATAAAGTAGAGGAAGATGGGCGTGGTTGACAGCCAAGGGCCAATCTTCCTCAGCAAAAAGAGGAGGATTGGCAATGGACATTAGCTCAGGGCTAATCTTCCTCAAAAAAAAAGATTCTCATATAAATAAATCTTCAGTCAGTGTCAAAACTATTTGTCAAAGAATACTTAAAAGAACACTAAAGATCAAAACACAAGACAATGCAAAAGCTATCAGAAGCATATCATAACATCAACTATTTTCAATGCTAAATGAGAAAAAAAATTAATGAATTGGACATTCAGCTCAAGAATAAACACAAGATAAACCTGAAACAAACAAAAGGAAAGCAGGAATAATATAAGTAGAAGCAGGAATTTTTTAAAAGACAGAAAATCAGAAAAATTGGGGAAAAGAAACAGACTAACAAAAGTAGCAATGCCTTTCCTATGTACCATAAATAACTACTTAAAATATAATAATAAGATATCACATTAATAATAGCATCCATATAATAATAGCATCCATGGAATCTAACTTGTTAGGAACTAACTTCACAAGAGATATAAAATATTCACGTTAAAAACAAAAACTTGATGGACATAAAAGAAGATATGAATCAAACTCACGGCATATTACGTCCTTGAAAGAAAAGTTCAGTATTGTAATGATGTCAGTTATCTCTGTATTTGCTTTCTATTGCTGCTGAAACAGATTACCACCAATTTTGTGGCTGAAAACAACATAAATGTATTATCTTACAGTTCTGGAGGCTAGAAGTCCAAACTGGGTCTTATTAGGCTAAAATCAAGGTGTTGGTAAGCTGCTTTCCACCTAGAGGCTCAAGGTAAAATCCATTTCCTTGCTTTTTCCAGGTTCTAGAGGCCACCTACTTTCCTTGGCTCAGGTTCCCTTCCTCAGTCTTCAAAGCCAACAGCGTAGCATCATCAAATCTCTCTCCTCTCTGTCCTCTACTTCTGTCATCTCCTTCTCTGCCTCAAATTCCCCTGCCTCACTGTTTCCCTTACAAGGACCCCTTACTATTACATTGGACCCACCCAGATAATCCAGAAAGATATCTCAAGGTATTTAATTTAATCACACCAGCAAAGTCCCTTCTACCATGTAATGTCAGAAATTCACAGGTTCTAGGGATTAGGACATGGACATCTTTGGGTGATCATTACGTGTCTACCACAATCTCCAAATTGATTTAGACATTCAATACAACTTAATTTTTTAACTTGACAGAATGATTCTAAAGTATAACTGGAAATTCAAACAGATAAAACTAACTCAGAAATTTTATAAGGATAACAAAAAGAAAGGACTCTCGCTGCCAGATATAAAAGCATATGGCACCATAATAATTAAGGCAATGTAGTAGTAGTAAGAGAATAGATGTATCTTGGAAGATATTTTTTAAAATATATATATGTATATGTATATGTAATTAGTATTATAGTACATGATAAGAAGTGGCATTTAAGATCTGAAGGGAAAGGGCTGATTATTCAGTAAATTATGTTGGGAGAATAGGTTAATTATTATGAAAAAAATGTTGGAATTAAAGTTAGATCTGTACTTCCCACCACATGTCAAAATAAATTCATGATAGATAATAGCATCATTAAACAACAAAAAAAATTAAACCGTTAGGTTTGAATGTAAAATATAGATGAGTAGTTATCTTTTGCTGAATTGAGTAAAAAAGAAGTATAAAAGAGGAGGAAATAAAGGAAAAAATTGATAACTTTGACTACATTAACACATAGACACACAAACTTGAGAACATCAAAAAACACCATAAACAGAAGTAAATAAAATTTAAAAATGGGAAAATGTATTTTCAATCACATGACAAATAACTCTGATAAATAAATAAAAAAGCAAAAATCCCATTAGGAAAATAGGCAAAGAAATTGTTATGACATTATTAAACTCATATTTGTTAAGAAGACCACAGGGTACCAGATGGTTAGTCAAAGTTTAACAATAGACCACAAGAAAAATTGAAATTGAGAAGTCTATTACTCACAAGTCTTGGTGGAAACTCTTCAAAAAGCCGCACAAGGAGGTCAAGGCTGGGTGCAGACAGAGAGAGAGAGACAGGATCTGGGGCACAGGCCTTTACCAGGGTCCATGGGTGGAGTGCTTTGGGGTGCCCAGAATAAGACCAAATTGGTCAATTCAAACCAAAACATCAGGGTTTTGGTAAGTCTCTCCAGCGTCTTATCAAAGAGACACACAAGCAGAAGGTCCTGGGAGGCAGAGGAGGCTGTTAATCACAAGGGCTGTTGGGGAAGCCATATCAGGAACTTAACGTTTACTCGTGATTCTGTGGGCTGCTGTCTAGGGCCTGTGCTTGCATGAAGGGCTAGTGTCAGTCGGAGGCGCTTGGGCAAACAAAATGGATGCCGAGGCAGGAACATCACGGAGTAGCTTAGCTAAACTCTGGACAGAAATATTAACTGGCAAAGGGAAAATGCAAACGATTGATACATATTTTAGATATTCAAACTGTGCTGCTAATTAAATAAATGCAAATTAAAATAGCTATAAAATGCCATATTTTCCTACCACATAAGCAAAGCTTTTTTTTCTTATGGTATTGTCCATTGTTTCCATGAGGGTGAAGAAATAAATATTTAATACCATTTCTAGTATCAACATAATTGGGTACAAGGTTTCTGGAAGATATTTGGTAACCTTTTAAAGGCATTAAAAATTACACACACTTAAAATCTCTGATACATACAGAAATACTTTTAAAGAAGGGTGCTATTTATAACTCAGAAAAGAAATAATGGAACAACCAAGACTTCCATCAATAATGAATTGGCTAAATAAATTATGTTCATAGGAGTAAATATATGTGGTAATTAAAAAATCACATTTTATAAGCATATATAAAGATACGGGAAATGTTCATATTAAGTGGAAAAGCATGTTATAAACTTCCCAAATAATTTTTTTAGGTATATAAATGCTTATATTTAAGAGAAAGCTAAACAGGAAAATATTAATACTGCTTTTCTCTAGATACTGAAGTTTCAGATTTTAATTCTTTTAGTTTTTTTCTTTGTGATTTTCTCTATTTTCATTGTTAGGTTGTACAATGAATATTAAATTATTTTTGTGATCTTAGTGAAAACAGTAGATGTAATTGTTTTTAAAACAATATTAATAATAGAGCAAGAAGAATATAGAACAATTAGATTGCCCCCAATCAAGTCTTAAATTTTTAAAAATTAATCTTTCTAGCTTTTCCCCCACATCTGAAGTGATCCCAGCTTAATGTTTAAAATGTTTAGATCTCCCTGAACTGATAATATCTTGTACAGATCAACCTGGTCTAACCAACACAGATGCAGTTTTATGCTTCCTGCCAATGAAATTATTTTTCAATACATCTCAGGCAGGATTGGAGGTAAACCTCCCCAGCTAGAATGATAGCTTCAAGAGTTTGGGACATTTTCCTATTTCATACCCCTTAAGTATTATTACTGGACCCTGGAACAGTGCCATGACCACATTTGTTGTGGATGACAATATATAGACTCAGCTCAGCTCCAAAAAGAGATTATTTAAAATAGATAATAAATGAGAAGGAAAAGTCAGAAAGAGGACAAGATCCCAGTTGAGTTAACAGTGTTTAAATTTGTACTTTCACCTTAGTCTAGCTTCTGATCCCATATCAGTGAAAGCGGCAAACAGCCATTGATGATTAAGCAGCTAGGAATTAGGGGGGATCGGAATTGGCCGCCTCAAGACATGTCTCTGCCTGAAAGACACTTTGACCCCCACCCCCACTAACTGACCAAAAGAGGTTGGGATGGGAAGCCTGCCTCCAGAACAGGCCATCACCATAGACATCTCTGGGTATGTGGGAGGGTCCCTGCTAAGCCCATTCTTAGTTCCGGTTACCCTTTGTAAGAGACACATTTGTTAAGGAAATCTCCATTCGTAAAGGTATCTTCTTTTTCCCAGTACCAGGAAGAAGGAGGGGATGGTCTTACCTAGAAACTTATCAGAACTGAAGGCAAGGACTTAAATCTACATGATAAACTTAGTCATTGTTGATTGTGCTGTTCAGGCAATATGCTATCTGAATCTCACTAGGTTCCTATAGACAACATCTCCCTGGAGCCTGGGTCACCATGGTAATGGGTATTTGAGCTATTTTTTTCAGGAACTGGAGCCCACTTCAGGCCAGTTGAGACCACCAACCCATCAACTGGGCCCATGCAGACGTATGTCTGATAAGCGAACTTTTGACATCAAGATGTTAAAACTCTACCCTCAGGGCAAGCTAGCATTACCATTCTGTAAACATGCATCCTAGGAAGAGGCATGAAGCCTGACTGTTCTTGTGCAGATCATCAATTACCTCATCTCTCCTCACCTCCAATCTTTTCAGACCACCTTGCCCCTCACCCCATAAATATCCCTGAGTCCCTATTTTTGCGGAAGTGGATTTGAGATTCATTCTCCCGTTTCCTCACTTGGCTGCCTTGTGATTATTAAACCCTCTCTCTCTCTGCAACCTTGTCATCTTGGTGTTTGGCTTTCTGGGCGGCAGGCAAAAACGGACCTGGTGTGGTAACATCAGACATAATTCCTCTTTGTGTGTGCCCACGTGGCTTCCCATGATTGCTCTGATTCTCCACAATACTTTCTTCCTCCTTGTTTGCAATTTCACATTGATTTACTTTTCAATGGTTTTCCCTTTCAAAATCCTATGTCCACGTTCACATAGTTATCTAAGGATAACTAGCCTAGTATTTTTACGTTTTAAACTTTAAAGTTAAAATTAAAATCTACTTTGTTTGCTTTTTCTTCATATTGCTCAGTCTACAAACACCTAATATTGAAAATTTTCAGAAGACGCCCTCCTGCCCATGTGGAGCTGGCTCATCTGCATCAGGAAAGTGATCAACGGCCACAATGTAGCTTCCATAGGGATGCCATTCTCAGAATTATCACAGGTAGTCAGGAAGTACTATGCTGGTGGCACACCCAGCAGTGGATGCATATACATTTGATATATAAGGACAGGAATAAAAAAATTGATATATAAACAAGACTCTTACTTTGGATCATGAAATGGGGAGTTGTCTAAGGAATAAAATGGACACTATAGGAAAATATGTATTCCCTCATGTGGTGCTTGGTTGGAAGAGGTCATAATTTTCATTCTTAATATCAGTTCCTACATTTTTCTGACTCTTACCATCTCCTGAAATGTCATCAGAAAACATTTTTTGTTCACGTCCTTCCAATTCTACAGTTAAACTCTCGAAACCTTAGCAAAAGAGGACTTGGTTTAATAATCTTGATTTGGAAAACAGTCCCAAACATAGTAGCATTTACTGCGATGTGAGATATTAAACTATTAAATAGGTCAGAAATATGTTTAAACTAGAATATTTCCTTTCTTAATCACCATCTCACCTGTTTCTAAACCGAATTTTAGGTTGGGTCTTGTAAACCTAGAGCCTTATATAGAAAGCTATAACTTGTACATATAACGAAGAACTTTGAGGTCATGGGTGATTTGGAACATGAGGTAATTATTTAGAAAGCTTTCAGTTTTTTCTCCTCATATTTTTGTTTATTTGTTCTTTAAATCCTCCTAATATGTATCTAAATGGTCTGGTCAGGTCAGTCAGTTCTATTGACCAATTAATTCAGAGCCAGTCAATTTAATCTGAATAGTGGGTTTGTATGAAAAGACAGGACATAGTCAAATGCAAATTTGGATGTCATTCAGCTAATTTGATCTGGGAACAGAGTAAACAACTACCGTTATTATGGAGTTTCAGATCTGATTTACACAGCCAGGACTTCTATATTGGTCACAGTCAGATAATTGCCAAGTCTTAAACATTGTTTGGTGTGTTTATCTGTTGTATAGACACAAGGGATTTCACCTGGCTCATTCATTCTTCCTCTCTCCACTTCTAGAACTTTATACTCTAAATTGCATTCAACCTTTTGCACATTTGTTCTGAGTTCTTTACATTGTAACTACACTATAGCACATTTGATGTCAAATCTGTACATTCTAATTACACAGAACCAAAAGCAGACAGGCCCCTGTGTGCTTGTGAACCAAACACAACCAAATGTTTCCATTTGTGAACCCAAGATTACTGGGGAATTTCAAATATTTCTGTATTTCTCAATGACAACAGGGACATGCTTTCAGAGTTAAGGCAAAAATAGTCTCTTTTTTTTTAAATTTATAAAGATTGTGATAAATAAAAAAATGTTTGTTGTATGTGCTTGTTTAGAGTCTGCATTTAAGAATTTCCTACAATGTTTTCAGTAGAAATGTTGTAGGTTGGTTTTGTTCCCTGGAATCTAAGAGGTGAAATGGACTAGCAATAAAAATTAAACTGACTAGTCCAATTTCATTGCCCAAACTAAAAGAAATTTGGGGTTGTAGAGAAAAGTAGAAAAGGGTGTTAAAAAATACATTTGTATTTTAAAAGTCCACTTTAATCCCCTAAATCCTTATTGAAAACAAGGCAATAAAATTTACATGACATAAATATATATGTGGTCAGGTATTTAGGACTGAAAACAAGCCTGGCACTGATTTATGGAATTCTTTGTGCTTTGACGTGACTAAGGGTGAAAAGGTTTCTTTTGCTAAAAATAATGACACCCATACCTAAGAAAGCATCTGGACGCCATTCTCGGAACTATAAGACTGCTAAAAATCAGGCCTGTGACCTTGGTAACCAGTCAGTCAGTCCATAACAAGGTTCATTTTTTTTCACAGATTTTTTTTTTCTTTTGGAGTACTTTTCTTAGTTGTAGTTTTACTTTTGAATACTGAATGTTGATATTTGAAGGAGATATTTCATGTGTATGTTTTCCATTATAGAATTTGGATAAATATTTTTACTTTTATATAAACATGCATTCTTTTCCTGCTATTAAATCAGTAACTTAACATGCTGCATATGTCAGTCTATATGTGTGAATATGTGTAGTCACTGGCAAAAGAGTTAACTTTTATGGACCTAAGTTTCTGATCTGAAAATGTTCTGTATGATATTCAAGGCTCTTTCCTTCTAGTGTGAATATGTAGGTGGCAGCAGTTACTGGTGATGGGGAGTAAAGGAATATAAGATATATAATACATTTTCACATATCTAATTGTATGTGTGTGTGTGTGTGTATGAGGAAAATTGGCCCTGGGCTAACATCCATGCCCATCTTCTTCTACCTTATATGGGATGCAACCACAGCATGGCTTGACAAGCAATGTGTCGGTCCATGCCTGGGATCCAAACCTGCGAACCCTGGGCCGCCAGAAGCGGAGCTTGCGGACTTAACCACTAAGCCACCAGGCCGGCCCCATCACATATCTATTTTATATTTATAATGTATATATAGGTTAAGGAGAGTAATAATTAATTACATATTTAAGGCACAGAATAAATTAGAAAGCAGATAAAGGACATCAGGCAGATTTCAAATGCTCTAAAGTTTTTCCTACCTTTTTTTCCTAATAAGATTTTGATCAGGACAGTATGAGATGCTAAATTTTGCTGTGAAAATATACGAGTGAATTGTTGTCCAAACTGTATTTTCAGACGCTAAATTTACTAATTAAGTAAGTAAATGGTGAATGAATATAACATAAAAAAGAAGTTGTTCTATCAATTCCACACAACATTCTCAATGGAAGGCCTTGATAGCTTTCCTCATTTATAGACATTACAGAGGAAAGAGGCAAGTCGGGAACTGCTTTTTTATAATGTGAATTTAAAACAGACAAATTAGAGTCTTTGGCATTCTTGGCAAACATTTATGGAGAAAAGGATAAACTGTAGGTGATAGGCTCTGAACTTTCTTCCTTTTTTCTGATTTCTGATTTTACAAATTCAAATCACTGTAAGTTTTTAGCATGTATATAGTGGAAAACATGAATACAATATGCTGTTTAAGCAAGTATAATATCTTACGGTTATCTTAATGACAAATTTTGTCACTAAACTTTGATTTTAGAATTTACATATAGGATTTTTATTTACATACTTCTTTCATAATTTATATATTCTTGAGCAAAGAATAATTCTCTTGGACATAAAAATGTCATCTTTTTTTTGGCAAGAGTGCTTCTTCCAAAAGTATATATTACCAAGCAGGGAGGGAGGAACAGGATGCTTACACGGCAAGACAAAACAAATCAACAGTAATCTGAAGTGCTTCTCTTACCCATTCATATAACTCTTATTTGTGCAACACCAGCTACATATGCAGCATTGGTTTTAGAAATCCAGTGTCTGGCATGTTGGAGGTCCTCAATGCATTCATCCAACAAATATTATGGAGCAACTACTACATTCTAGGCTCTGGTCCAGGTGCTGGGGGTAGAGCAGTGAACACAGAAAATTATACCTGCTGTAATGAGTTGAATTGTGGCCCCCAAAAGATAAGCTCACTCTGAATCTCAGAATGTAAACTTACTTGGAATAATGATTTTCCAGATGTAATTAAGGTGCAGATCTTAAGATGAGGTTAGGGTGAGCTCTAAATCCAATAATTTATGAAACAGAAAAGGAGAAAACACAGAGACACAGATAGAAGAAGGTCATGTGAAGACAAAGGCAAAGATTGGAGTTATAAAGCCCCAAGCCAAGGAATGCCAAAGGTTGCTGGCAACCACCAGCAGTTGTAAAAGAGACATGGAATCCATTATTCCTCAGACCCTCCAGGGGGAACCACCTCTGCCAACACCTTGATTTTGGACTTCTGGCCTCCAAAACTGTGAGAGAGTAAATTCTGTTGTTTAAGCCACCCAGTTTGTGGTGATTCGTCACAGCAGTACCAGGAAACTAATCTATCTGCCTTTGCAGAGCTTAAATTCTAACATGGAGAAATAGACAAATGAAAGAAGTAAAATATAGTATGTTAAATGGTGATAAGTGCTATGGAGATAAATATAGTAGAAAAGAGAGATAGGAAATAGAAGCTCTGAGTGACCCTAGGAATAAAAGTTGCAAATCAAGAGAATTCAGTATAAGCTTGAATAATTAAGGAATGCTTCACGAAGAAGAGGCACTTCGAGTTTGGATTTGAAAGATGGGCAAGATATAGGTGGGGAAAAATGTCATGTAAGAGATTTCAAAGGGTAACACTATAGTATTGATGACTTTAAATACGAGCACAGTGCGTGAAGGCCATTGTGAGATGAGTCTAGTTGGAAGAAATGTTTTGTGTCAGACCGAGTCAAAGAATATCTTGGTTGAAAGAACTTTGCAGTTAATCTAATAAAACTTTGAAATTCTTGAACTACCTGCAGTGACAGGGACACTTCAGAAGTTCACCCTCCCACTGCACTCAGCAGGTTATAAGGATAAACAAGAGAGAACCAGGATTCACTCTCATTGAGCATCTCAGTTGGTGGATTTGTTCCCAAGAGTTCTCAGGGTTGTGTATCTAACTTCTCTCTGACGTTACTAGTTCTATTCTCTTGACCTACACAGAGTACCAATCTTTCACACAATAGTCCTTTGAGACTTGGAAGATATGTGGGTTTTCTCTTCACCAGGTTTACAATAGTCAGTTTCTTTTTTATTTTCTATCTGTTGCTTATATGGTTTCCATGCCACCCACCTTCCAGCCCACTCTATCTTGCCCATAATATAGTTGCCAAATCTCTTAAGTGTCTACCATACTCCAAGACTTTTCATGCCTTCATAAAATGGAGCAGGACTATCAACTCACATGCTTTTAGAGACTGCACATTGTTAGTGCAACACATCTATCAAAGCAGACTATGAATACAATAAGTTTTTTGGACGCTCAATACACTATTGTTGGATATTGAACTAATAGTCACCCAAGACTCCAAAGTCAAGAGATTTCTAACTAGATGTTTTGCTATGTAGCCATATCTGCCACTTCCAGTGCTAAATGTTGTATTTTGCAGTCAGTTGTTCCAGCTTGCCAGGATCTTCATAGACCATGATTTTGACATGAAAAAATATTTGCCATCATCTTCAAGTTTTTCTCAAGAAATTTAGCAAGTATGCAACTTAACGTTTTTATCTAATTCATTGATAAATCAAAGTCCAGTACAGAAAGCTATAGTTTGCCATTTTCCACCTTCATCTATGTTGACATCCACTCATTAATCATGATGTCATGATTTAAACCATTATGAGTCTTTACAGGTTATTTTAAAATCCATGTTTTTCTTGTTTTCCACAGGAATATCCTAAGACTTTGTCACTTGCTAATTTAAATCTAGATATGTTACATTTATAATATTTCCTTGGCTTGCCAGTTTAATAAACTTTTTTTACAAGAAAATCAATTTGAGATAGGTTAAATTACATTCTTAAAGCCACTCTCTCTTCTAATGATTACTACTTCTGTCTAAAAATTTATAAAGCATATGTTTGATCAACTGTAGTAGAATTATTCTCAGGAATGTCAGTGTGCTTTTTTTTCTTGACCTAATATTTTGTCAGTATTTCTTTTTAAATAGCATTTACTCTTATCTAATTTTCTGGCATCTTTCAGTTTCCACCAATTTTAAGCAGTATGTGTTTAGCAAGCTCGCCTGCAAGTCATTTCAATATTTGAAGAAAAATTCTATCACATTTCTTCTAGAACGTGAACAAATTCATCAGAAATAAAAGTAAAAATTTGAGTTAATGTTTAGTCCAGAAATAAGAGGCCCAACCCATCTGAAAGAATACATAAAATTTTGACAGAAGAAATACTTTTGTACCAAATTGCAGAAATATACTAAAGCAGACATAACCTCGGTTCCACTAAGAGAGTTATGCACTTTGAATGCAAGTTACTAAAGGAGATTCTAGCAAATTCTGCATATTACTTCAAATGTGTTTTCTTGGCAGGAAGAAGGATGGAGGCGCAGGCTACTGTTGGGAGAAACAAGGACTGTGACACTTGCAAAGCCACAGCAATTCATAGGTTTAATAGTAGGCTGGAAGAGATTCTTTCCTCTGACCAGATGAGAGCTCAGAGGAATGAATTTTAGAGGTAAAGGTACATGGAGGAAAGAAAGGGACACATTTCTGGAAGCTACTTTTGCAGCTGTGGACTTCTTATAACTGTGTGGCATATGTGTGTATCAAGTGTGTGTTTGTGTGTAAGGTGACTATGTATATGTGTATTGTAGGAAGTCCGGTGAAGCAAAATGTATGTCTCATCATCACGTCTCATCAAACAGATGTCCATGAACTTCAATATTATTTGCTGTTTCCCCCCTCTAATGGTACCTCTTACCAGTTTACTCCAAAATAGAGGTGCCACCTAGAAATGAAGGGACTTCTTTGCGGTGGGCAGAGCATGCCATGAAAAAAGAAAAGGGCAAACATTTCACTAAAGAAATTGGGTGAAGCCTCATGACACATCAGGAGCATGATTAGAATATACAGAAAACCTGTCACAAGTAGCTGGATACTAGAACAAAGGTTGTTAATGAACAGAGAGAATAAGCATACATTTCCACTTTCTCCATCCCACCATACATGACTAGAAAACCAGAATTAAAAAATATATATATATTAACAACTTTCAGACAGGAGAAAATCTGCAGAACAGGATTGGGATTCCCGAAAGAATGGCAACAAATAGGGTAAGCTTTATGATTGCCCCAGCTTACTACTTGGAGCCAGGTTTCAGGCCGTGGCAAAGGAAACTGAAATAAAGCCTGGAGTGGGGGCAATGAGTTAAGAAGACAGTGACATGAGCTCAAGGAGGTCAAGGATACGAGAAGAGTAGTGACGTGGTGGAAACAAAATGAAAAGAGCTTGGGGGTCTGCAAAAGAATCTCCTTAAGGCTTTGGTTGATCTGTTCATTTGTGAGGAAAAAAAACTTCCCTGAGTCTGAGAAAATAACCACTGGTAAATAATGAGAAAGCAGTAAGTTGAACAATTTCCAGAGTTCAAACAGGTAGGAATAGTTTCATTTCAACCAACCAGAGTGGAAAGACCTTGAAATACACAAGACAAAGGGTAGAGTTCTTAGAAAGATCACATTAAATAGTAAAGCTAAATTAGCTCCACAGAAAAAGCTGCTGTGGACCTGCCATAACAAAACTTAAAAGTAGTCTCAAAGAGATCATACTTATCCAAGAGTACTTACTTGTATGCCATAACAAAATTCAACACTTTTAAAAAGACTACAACAAAATCCAGTACTCAACAAGGTAAAATCCATTATTTCCAGCATAGAAACCAAAATTTCCAGGTATGCAAAGAAGCAGGAAAATATGACTAGGAGAAAAAAACAACAAACAAACCCCAAAATAACAGACATGATGGAATTAATAGACCATGACCTAAAAAAAAGCTTTTATAAATCTTATAAATATGCTCATGGATGTGAAGAACAAAATAAACATACTGAGATAAGGAATGAAAAATATATAGAACCTCTAGATGTAAAAAAATTCAATGTCTTCAGTGTAAAATACACTGGATGGAAATAAGAATAAATTAGACACTGGAGAAGAAAAGGCCAGTGAATTGAAGACATAGAAATAGAACTATCCAAAAAGAAGCTCCAAGAAAAAGTAGAATAAAAAAATAAACAGAGTGTCAGTAGGCTTTGTGACAATATCAATTAGTATAACATATGTGTAATTGGAGTGCAAAGAAAAAAAAAGCACAGGGATGGAGATCAAAAAATTTGAAGATATAATGGGTAAAACTTTTTTCAAATTTGTTGACTACTATAAGGCTACAGATCCAAGATTCTCAATCAATTCCAAGCAAAAGAAGTAAACAGATGATAGATAGATAGACAGACAGATAGATAGATAGATAGACAGATAGATAGATAGATAGACAGGTAGACATACCCACACCAATGCACATTACAATCAAATTCATGAAAACCAGTGATAAAGAGAAAATCTTAAAAGGAGCCAGAGGAAAATGCACATTATATAAAGAACAAAAATAAAAATTACAGCATACTTCTTGACGGAAAACATGCAACCAAGAAGACAATAGAACATTCTAAAATTGTCAATAGAACAGAATGATAGACAGAATGATATTAAACTGTTGGAAGGAAATAGAAAGAACTACCAACCAGAATTCTATGTTCAATGAAAATATATCTCAAACATGAATGAAAAATTGGGATTTTTTTTCAGGCAAACAAAAGCTGAGAGATTCATTGACAGAACTGTCCTTCAAGAAATGTGAAAAGAAATTCTTCAGGTAAAAATATAATAATACCAGACAAAAACTTGGAAATGATAAATATGTGGACAAATATAGAAGAATTTTTCTCAATTTTTAATTTCTTCAAAAGATACCTGATGTTTAAAGTACTGATAATTACAATCTATCTTGGAGTTGATAGCATTTGAAGAAATAAAATGAAGGATAATAACACAAAAGATGGGAGGCAGAAATTGAATAACAGTATTATAAGTTTCTCACACTATATGCGAAGTAGTATATTATTTGAATGTAGATTGTGATACATTAAACTCCAGAGAAACTATTTTAAAAAATCCAACTGGAATAGCTAACAAGCCAATACTAAAGATAAAAGGGGAATCATAAAAAGTACTCAACCCAAAAGAAGTCAGGAAAGGAGGAACAAAGGAGTAAAGAACAGATGGGAAAAGTGGAAAATAAATGGGTAGAGGATAAATTTAAGCCAAACTATATCAATAATTACATTAATTTTAAATGGTTTAACCCCTCAAATTAAAAGGGATAGATTGTCAGATTGGGTTTTAAAAGAAATTAAGATCCTAATATATATTGTCCAAGTGAATAATCAGACTAAATAAAGTTCACAGACTTTGTTTCCCTGGCATTCTTGAAATTTCCTCAGTTTACTGAATTAAAAATAAGTCCTCAAGCTAAAGCACAAGACTGGTAAAGGGGAAGGAGGTATAAACTGTTCATTAAAGACAGAGGGGACACAAGATTATCTCTCTAAATTGCTTAGTAAGTAATGATTCTACATGGGTACATGTGCATTCAATGAGGGGAATAGAGAAAAACTGAAAAAAGAAAACAACAATTTGCAGCTTATAAAAATCTACAAGTAAATAGAATAATATAATATGCTAAAATAGGAATAAAGGTTGCTTTTAAGTTTTTTATTGAAACATAATATACATATAGAAAAGTATAATTTGAGGTAATTTTTAATGTTATCTTGTGAAACTTACAATTATAGGCAGAAACTACTTTCATTCTAAAGGAATTAAATAATATATGAACTCTATGAAACAACAGAATATGAACTCATAAGAAAATACATTAAAAGGAAAGAAAGTTCTGGAACTAATGTCAAACTATAAGGAAACTACTTCTGGTTTCCAGTTCCTCGTGTAGGGGGCTTGGAAGTCACCACCTTGTCCTAACAAATAAAAAGCTGAGCAGCCTGAAAAATTGACAACTCTTCTTGGATCCATATGAGAGGCGAGGACACAGGGCAAACCACTTCCCCCAAGACTGGAGACACAGACAGGCGAATATAGGGAATCACAGCTTGCCTGCGCAGAGGCTCAGTCATGAGCAGAAATTGCCCTGGGAATCAGTGCCTAGGGAGGAACACCTGAACGGGAGGCTCAGGGTGGACAAGTCTGGGAGTGAAAAACTGCAGAGGAACCCAGTTATGACCATACACTTTTGTGAGTTTTACTCCCAGGAACTAGATCAGGGGCTCACAGTATATACTGGAGAAAAACCCTCTCATGCTTCGAGCAGGGGAAGAGAAAAAGGAACCATTCTGAAACATGCCGCAGCACTCTGTTCCTCTTAACAAGACCTGCCTTCGGAAACTAGTAAAAGAGAGCCTAACCTGCTTGGGGGTATTATCAGAGCCTAACTGACCTGGCAATGTGTGCATTCTCTTTCTTTTAGAAAATCAGGGACTTCCAGATGACATGGTCACTTTTCCCTACAGTTTTTATAGTTTTCACTTGTCTAACCAATTCTTCACTGTTGGTCAAAAGTACTGCTGTGGTCTGTATGTGTCCCTCCAAAATTCACAAGTTGGCATCCTAATGCCCAATGTAGAGGTGTTGGGAGTGGGGCCTTTGAGAGGTGATTAGGTCATGAGGGTGGAGCTTCTATGAATGAGATTAGTGCCCTTACAAAAGAGATCCCACGGGCTTCCCAGCCCCTTCCACCACATGAGGAGACTGACAAGTCTGCGACCTGGAAGAGGGCCCTCTCTGACCACGCTGGCAACCTGATCTCAGACTTCCAGCCTCCAGAACTGTGAGAAATAAATTTCTGTTGTTTATAAGACACCTGGTCATGGTATTTTATTTGTTACAGAAGCCAGAACAAACTAAGATAAGTATATTCAATAAAATTGTTTCCCTCATCACTTCCTATGTTTCCTGACAGATATAACCAATGCTTAACATTTAGGCAGATGGATATTCAGATAACTGAGTCATCTTCACCACTATATTGAAATAGTCATTTCATTTGATGATACATGCTTTTTAGTCTAAGCAATTAGAAATAAAGCTAGGGTGAAAAGTTGGGCTGCTATAAAGATGCTATTTTTATTATAGTAATAGTATATTAACCAGATAGGTTACCATACCTGAAACTTCTGAGTTTTTTTAAACCTTAACAGACTGCTAAAAGCTGAAAGACACTTTCATTTAAAAATAACAATATATTCTACTCTTCTGAAATAATACTTATCACGATTGTAATTATATATTTTATTTGGTTAACTATTTGTTTAATAATAATCTCTTTCCTAGACAGTAAGATTACAGAAGGCATGCCACATAAATTTTGGGTTTCTTCACTTCAATAATGCCCAGAACATACCTAGAACATAGAGTGTGTTCAAAATATTTATTCATTGGATTACAGATTAATGATATCTATAATCACTGGCTCTAATGGAGTCATGTTCTTATCTCTAAACCAGTCATGGACAGGAGCAAGGTGGAGACGGAAGATGGAATGCACTGACAGGTTTAGGTACCTGTGTCACATGCTCCATCCTTGGAACGATTAGGTCAGTCATCTTCAACCAAAGCACATCTGCTGGGAGCGGGGAAAGGTTAGTATCTTGTTTGGGTTTCCTCTAGAAGCCAACCCTGAGACAAAGTTTCAAATGCAAATAGTTTATTTGGAAGGCAATCTTAAGTAACACTGATGGGGAAGTGATGAGGTTAGACAGGAAGGGAAGGCAGCCAATAAGTGGTAACTAATTAAGCAAGTCACCACTATTGGTAACTGGAGCCTAATCCTACTGGGAAACTCTGGTTACCCCCTCTGACAGAGATAGGAAGCTTATACCACAACTCCCAACAGTCATTGATGGAGACACTCCCGGCACTCCGTCCTGCCAGACGCACAGACTGTGGAAACTCTGGAGACCAGAGGAAGCCCCTCAGGCAGAGATGTAAATGCTGGCACTTGGAAGTTGGGCCGTCCTACACTGAGATGGTAAAAGACAAGGAGACATGTGCCGGGCACCAATAGCATCTACTATAGGTGGCCCCTCAAAGCAAAAATGGGATGTAATTGCCCCAGTAAGGAGAATGGAGCCTGGGCAGCAAAACAACAAGTGAGAAATCACATTGCCTCTCTACGCTAAACACCTGGATTTGACCTTTGGTATCAGAGTATGAAGCAAACACTAATTCCATTGTTCCTTGGGGGAAACCATGACATAATCTTTGACCTGAATGCAGATGTTCTTTGACTGAAGAGTGAAGTGTTCTCTTTAGTAATGTAAGTTGCATTTGAGCCATCTCTGAGGACTGTTGCATTTTACTGGGGGAAGGTGTGATAAGTAGCAGAACTTGTATCTTTTCTCTAAGGAGTTAGACTTCATTGAATTGCCATTATCAGTCATGGGGAGATGGGTGCCAAAAAGAATATAAGGACTTGAAAGTCTGCCTTTAAATTAGGCTAGGGCTCAAGAGTCATCTTTCTGGAACTGACGGCAGTAGGCCATGCACTCAGAGGAGGGCTGGCATGCTCCAGGGCATTCAGTAAAATGGAAAAACCCTCTGTGGGCCAAGGGCGAA
Organism: Tapirus indicus; assembly: GCA_031878705.1. NCBI lineage: Eukaryota > Metazoa > Chordata > Mammalia > Perissodactyla > Tapiridae > Tapirus > Tapirus indicus. The sequence continues at coordinate 76,949,687 of CM062926.1, read as the reverse complement.
ACTTAGAATTAGTCCTATAATGACAAAAGTCACAGCTAATTGCTTTTACTGTTTTCTATGCATCAGAGGCAATAATGCATTATTATATTTAATACTCTCTATATCTTTTAAGGTAAGCACTAATTTCACTCCCATTTGTATTAGTTTTCTATAACTGTAGTAACAAATCACCACAAACTTAGCCACTTAAAACAACAAAACTTCATCCTCTTATAGTTCTGTAGTACAGATTGTTTAGGGGAAAATGTTTCCTTGCTCATTCACGTTGTTGGCAGAAATCAGTTCCTTGTAGTTGTAGGACTGATATCCTGTTCCTCAGCTCTCAGCAAAGGGCAGTTCCTAGCTTCTCCAGGCCACACATTCCTTGGTATGTGGCCATCCTCTGCCATATGCAAAGCCAGCAACATGTGTCGAATACTGCTCATGCTTTGAATCTCTCCTGCCTTTTCTTCTGTTGAAACTTTCTCACTGACTTCTGTCTTCTTCTTCCACTTTTAAGGTCCATGTTATTACACTGGATAAGTCCAGATAATCCAGGATAATTTCCCTATTTTTAAGGTCCATAACCTCAATTCCATCTGTAAAGTTCCTTTTGCTATGTAACATAACATATTCACAGCTTACAGAGATTAGGGCATGGACATGTATGGGAGAGTGGCAGCATTATTCTGCCTACTACAGTCCATATTCTGACTCCCAAAGATTCACGTCTGCCCCACATGCAAAATATCTGGTGTGGACTGAGTCATAACTTTGTGTATATCCTAAGAGACTGGAATATTCCTGATACTCAGGAAATTAATAAATAAGTGAATGACACTTTTTAGTTCTTGCTTTGAGTATTGCCCTTCATGAAGCAATCTTCTTTTACCTTCTTAGTAGCATTGGAAAGATTAACACACTGAATCACTGGTATTGATGTGTGAATTAATCAGATGGCTTCTTTTTATTAGGTGCCCAGGCACTGAGGAGCAATAGAAGATCAAAAAGAAAGGGCACTAATGGGGCCAGCCCGGTGGTGTAGTGGTTAAGTTCATGCACTCTGCTTCAGCGGCCCGGGGTTCACTGGCCTGGATCCCAGACACAGACCTACACACCACTCATGAGGCCATGCTGTGGCAGCATCCTATATACAAGAGAGAGGAAGGTGGGCACAGATGTTAGCTCAGGGCTAATCTTCCTCAGCAAAAAAGAGGAAGATTGGCAATGGATGTTAGCATAGGGCCAATATTTCTCACCAAAAAAAAAGAAAAAAGAAGGAGCACTAAAATGGAAGCCAACTTGAAGGAAAACTATATCCTTGCTGAATTTTCTGAGGGCCTCCTAGAAATAAAACTGAAGTGTTTTTAAATCAGTGTAGTTTCAATTTGTGGAAACTATACCATTCTAGTAAAACCTTACTCCCTCTCCAGGGATGTAGAAGGGGAACATAAAATTCTTTTCTCTTCTAATGACTTTTTTATGTGCTCAGGTACTCAATCTGAAACCAAGTTCTGTTGATTTTACTGCAAGAAGTCTGCTGAATCTGTTCCCTTTCTATTCCCATTGTCATTCTGCTAGTTGAAGTAATCTCACCTGGATTAGTAAAACAACCTCATAATTTTCAGATTATCTCAAATCTCCTTGCTTCTAATTTGATCCCCACACTGTGACCCAAACTCTTTTTCTAAATTATTGATCTGATTATGTCATTTACCTGCTGAAAATCTTTCAATACTTCTCCAATTTAGCATGCAATTCAAGACCCCTCCAACCTCATCTTAACTCCACTTGGAGTTCAGGCTTTAGACACCAATAGACCTGGTCCAAAATTCCAGCCCCGCTACTTATTAGCTAGGTGATATCAGGCAAGTCACTTAACATGTCTAAATGCAACTTCCTTATTTATATAAGTGATATAATACAGGATTTTATCAAGAGATTGGGATATATGCCAAGCTCCTGGCACCTAGAAAATGCTTAATAAGTTGGGGTTATCACAGCAACCTTTATAGTCTCCTTCCCCTACACCACTCGCTGTGGACCCCAAACTCTAGCTGAACTGGACTGACACTTGCAGCACTCAAAAAGATCCACATACTCTTATGCCTCCAAGCTTTTGTTCATGCAAGTTCTTTTATTCTAAAACATTTCTACCCATATTTTAATCCTGGCACAATTCTGTTCACCCTGTGAAACAAAGGAGTTTGCCATCTCTCTGAAGACATCCTGATCACTCTTGGTCCAGGGGACCAGTTACTTCTACTTCCATGCTTGTATTGCACTTCTTTCAAACCATTGGCATTTGTCACCTGTGTTAAAACTTACTGTGTGAGTGAGTTTCTTCTCACCAGAGGATGAGTTTCCTGAGGCCAGGCCTGGTGTGTCATTCATTAGAGTTTCATCACTTCCAAGTGCCATGCTGGACGTGTGGTCGGTGCTCAGCAAATATTTGTGGAATTGATTGACATAACAGTATGTAAAGACAGAGTGTTGATGCTGGTCTGTGACGCCAAAAATAATTAACCTAGTCACTCTACATAGTATTTACTATTACTACTATTTCAAGTGTTATCTTGGATTCTCTTTCTTAAAGTACAATAGACTAAATATTCACCAATTATGACTTTCCTAGAGCTTTCTGCACAAGCGAGTTCAATATTTTATTCATATTTCCTTCCCCAAACCAAATGCTCACATTAAAAATAGATATGTAAGTAAATATGAAGAGTGATATTCTTACGAACAATCCTATGTTAAAAGGAAGTTAGATGGCAGAACAATTTGGTCAGAAAACGCATTTTACAAGTATGCTTCTAAGGAGTTATTTTAAACAACACTGAGTGGAAAAAATTATTTCAAACAGATGAAAAATACCACTCCACTGTCCCTCTAATGGATGTACTTTAAAGAAAGCCAAGGGGAATTTTAAACTCCACGTATATTTTATGAACATTCAAATGAATATCTATGACTAATCTCAAGTGCATTTGAATAAAAAATAGAACAATTTTGATGTTCCAAGTAGAATTATTAAGTAAAAATATTCAGTTATCAGATAGTTAATTAAGTGGAACTGACTGTATTCATTAAAATATTTGTTCCAAACAAATGTATTTAACATTCAGATATTATGCAGAATAGGTGACAATTGCATATCTCCATGGAGATCAATAATGGGATTCAGATCATTGTGTAAAGAGTCTGCAAGTTTAATGCAGAGAGAATGTCATTATTATTTCTCTCTTAATGATGGTCATTATGCGCAAACACTGATTGAATTCCATTTGTTACCTGCATTTGAGCTGAGAGGAATAATTACAATTTAAGTGTCTCCATTAAAATTCATAAAAGAATATGAATGCAAAAATTATACTTGAAACTGACAAAATATACTTTGAGGATATAAATTGTGTTTTCTGATAGGCCTCTTAAAAGTATTAAAAATAGCTTCATTTTAATAAGATGACATATAAAGATCATGCGTTATCCTCACCTTTATGTTAATTTTAATGCTGCAATCCATGACTAATAATAAAAAGTAAAGAAATTAACTTTTAAAAAGTAAAGTCAATTAAACAATGTGCCAGTTGTCACCCATACTTCTGAGGATTGGGTCACAGTCATCTTTTTTTTTAAAGTGTTTTTAATTGCTGTGTAATATTAAAATTATGTTCTGTCATTCAATATATTGGTGATAACTTACTACCATCTACCATTGTTGGTAGCTAATAGATCCAAGGTTTGGACTGATGTCAATTAAATCTGCTGTGTTCTTTCATTTATTTGGCATATGGTTCTTTAGACCTGTTGTGCTCTGCTCAGCATCTATAATTTTAGGCGTTAAGAGTTACCACTTTATGGGCCACACCAACCCATAGTTTTCAGTTGGCTAATTTGCATTTTTCCCAGAATGAAGTGAAGCATAGTAAGATGCCATATAAGATGCCACTGAGCCTTAAAAGTCTTGCCTTTTAGTGGCCTAAGTGAGTTCTCTAGGTCTGATGAGAGAAGGTTGAGTATTCAACACTACAGAAGCCACAAGAGAAATGACGGCAATGCAGTGGTGAGGCATTTATGCTGCTCAGCAAGTTTGAAGAAGCATCTGAAGGGAGAAATGACGCCTTCTTTCTGTACCAGATACTCCTCTCCAACTCTGCATCAGAACTTCAAATTGCACTGTCTTAAATTTAAAGTGTTTGTATTACAAAACTATATGCTTTTACACCATTAAGCAAGAAAAAAGAAGTCATAGATTTTTTGCATGAGGAAGGTCTCTACATCTCATCTCATCCATTTTCACCATTTTACAGATGAG
>CM062926.1:76760390-76940390 GCA_031878705.1 Tapirus indicus | reverse complement strand
CCCTCTCCCCTGAAAAACAAATTTAAAACTGTACAAAATACGTAAAACAACAGTTTTTCGGCCTTGCGCATCAGGCACAGAACAGCGATCACTGAGAGAGAGGAAACAAGCAAGGTGAGTCCTATGAATGTCCCAGCTTACTGCCAGGAAGAGTTTCCTGGCCACAGCACAAGGAGAGGGAAACCAGGTGAAGCTCAGCCATCTCCTGGAATTGAGGAGATGATAGAGTTGGGAAGCCAAAGAGGCTAGAGTTCCCAGGATAGAACTCCAGAGAGGAGAGAAAGCTTCCAGAGATCTGCAGAAAGTTCTCTGTAAGTCTTCAATTGAGGACTCAGCAGCATATGCATGTGAGGAAAATGTCCGAGGGGATAAAAAAACTCAAAAGACGCAGAGAGCAAAATTTCTGGAATGCACACAGGGCTGGAATTAGTTTATATTCCCATGGAGAAAATGTAAAATCCTCATAATTCATAGGGCATCAGGTAGGGTACACAGAAAGATATTGACTCAGTAATGGGGAAAATTTAGCCCTAGACTAAAGGCTGCTCTGATCCCATCTATCAAAATTCAAAAGCAAGCCTTGACAGAATCAAACTATTTCCAAGTAACTTAACTGAGATCTAGAACAAACCTCAAGAGTATTTATAGCAATATAAACATATCCAGCACCTAACAAGGTAAAATTCATGATGTCTGTCATCCAATGCAAAATTCCCTGATATGCAAAGAAACAGGAAAATACGACACATGGTGAGAAGAAAAAAATCAATCAATAGAAATGACACAGATGATACAATTAGTATACAAGGATATTAAAACAGTTATAATAACTATATTCCATATATTCAAGAAGGTAAAAGAAAGAGTGAGAATCATAAATATAGATATTGATGATATGAAAGAGACCCAAATAGGGGACAGCCCGGTGGTGTAGCAGCTAAGTTCACATGCTTTGCTGCAGCAGCCCAGGGTTCGCAGGTTCAGATCCCAGGCGCAGACTGACACACTGCTTGTCAAGCCATGCTGTGGTGGCACCCCATATAAAGTAGAGGAAGATGAGCATGGATATTAGCTCAGGGCCAATCTTCCTCGGCAAAAAGAGGAGAATTAGCAACGGATGTTAGCTCAAGGCTAATCTTCCTCACAAAAAATAAAGAGACCCAAATCAAATTTCTAGAAATAAAAAAATGGAATACCTGACAAAAGTCTCACTGGGTAGAATTAACAACATATTAGACAATGAAGAAGAAATGATAAGTGAATTTGAATTGATCACAAAAGAAAATAGTACAAAAAACAGTGATAAAAGACTAAGGAAAAAATGAGCAGAGCATCAATTAGCTGAGGGACAACTTTAAGCAGCTAATGTAACTTATCAAGTCACCAAAAGGGGAGAACAAAAAAAATATTTGAAAAATAATACCTCTAAATTTTCCAATTCTGTTGAAAATTATAAACCTATAGATTCAAAAAGCTCAACAAAACCCAAGCACACAGAACATGAATAAAACTGTATTGATGTATATCATAAATAAATGGCTTGAAACAAGTAATAAAAAGAAAATTCTCAAAAGTCACCACCAAAAAAAAGACATATATGCAGAGAAATAAGAATGTCGGCAGATTTCATGCTGTAAACAATACAATCCAGAAGACAGTGGGGAATTATCTTTGAAATACTGAAAGAAAAAAAAATGATGTGCCAACATAGAATTCTATACTCCGTGAAAATATCTTTCAAAAATAGAGGGGAAACAAAGAAATTTTTTCAGACATTCAAAAGCTGAAAAAATTCATTACCGGCAAACCTGCATCACAAGGAAAATTGAAGGAGTCCCTTAGGCATAATAAAAATGATACCAGGTAGACATCTGGATATATACAAAGGAATGAAACCACCAAAATGGTTAAATGTGTTTAAATATAAAAGATGCTGCTTCTTAATTTTTAAATCTTTAAAAGAGAATTCACTGCTAAAAGCAAAATCAGGGGCCGCCTGGTGGCGCAGCGGTTTAGTCCGCGCTTGGCAGCCCGGGGTTCGCGGGTTCGGATCCCTGGCGCCCACCGACGCACTGCCTGTCAGCCATGCCTTGGCGGCGTCCCATATAAAGTAGAGGAAGATGGGCACGGATGTTAGCCCAGGGCCAGTCTTCCTCAGCAAAAAGAGGAAGATTAGCAACGGATGTTAGCTCAGGGCTGGTCTTCCTCACAAAAAAAAAAAAAAAAAAGCAAAATCAATTACAATGTGTTTTTGCTTTTATAACATACATAGAAAATATAAAACAACAATGACACAAAGTCACGGAAGAGAGAAAGTGAAGTATAATATTACTTGAAGGTAAATTGTGGTACGTTGAAAATGTATATTATATACCCTAAAGCAACTGCTTTAAAAAAGCAAAAAAGAGTGATAGCTAATAAGTCAATACAGAAGATGCATTGAAATCATTTCTGTAAAACCCTCTGCCCAAAAGAAGGGAGAAAATGAGGAAAAAAGGTAATAACTCATTCAAGATTTGAAAGCCATCCAGGGCCACCTGAGGCTGACTCTTTCTAGAACAATTTAGAAGTCATTTTCCCCATGTCTTCTGATATTGTAATTTTTTTTGGGGGGGGGGGGAGATTCACTCTGAGCTAACATCTGTGGCCAATCTTCCTCTTTCCTTTTTTTTTTTTTTCTCTCCAAAGCCCCAGTACATAGTTGTACATTCTAGTTGTAAGTCCTTCTAGTTCTTCTATGTTAGCTGCTGCCACAGCATGGCTGCTGACAGATGAGTGTTGTGGTTCTGTGCTCAGGAACTGAACCCAGGCCGCTGAAGTAGAGCATACCAACCTCTAGCCATCAGGGCTGGCTCATGATATTGTAATTTTTGATCCAACTATGAATCTTTGATCTGTAGTGAGGTCAATAGTCAATAATCATATAACCAGAACCATGTCTCAAATGTGAAGACCCTTGAATTAGTGCATATTAAAGCACTTCTTCCCAAACTGAAGTATATTTTATGGGAAACTGTTCAACTATCCATCTCTGTGTAAAAAGCTGTCTAGGAAGTAGAATTGCCAGGGTGTAATCTAATAGAGGAAAACAAACACTTCCCTAGTGGAGAGAGCATCAGATCAAGAACCCTTTTATGATCCCCTGCTTTGTGATAGTCACTGAATTCCTCCCTGGAGGTAGAGAGGAGCTCACTTCAACCTGAGCTGGCCCGTGGATTCATTATCAGCTGTAGATAATAATTGAAGATCTGATAATTGATTGGAAAGTCAGTGTTCTAGTTAATGAGATGACTTTTTCGTAGACCTAAGATGAGAGATACAGGTTTGGTTTGAAATAAATCAGAATACAAACCATCAAATATACTCACAATGTTCAGGGGAAAAACTAAGGAGATAGTACGGGTTAGTCAGTGGATTTCTTTCCTCCCTTCCTCAACACCCTCATTAATCCTCTCTGAATTTGCCTTCCTGTGAGAATACAGAGTCAGTATGACTGACTAAGAACAGCTCACCTGTTCTACAGTGCTATCCAACAGGCCCACCTGTCTGGCATCCTAACAGTTGAATTTCTGCCCAAGTGCCCTGTACCCCCTCAGCAGCAGCTACATCAGACTGCCCTGTCCTCCAGAGACTCTTCTTAACACCCGGCACATTATTGGGAAAAGAAAACTGGAACAATGCAATTTAGTTAATATGGAGATTAAACTCATGATCCCTGGCATTATTAACATGATGCAATAGCCCACAGAGCTAACCCATCCTTTCTCTTATACCTCCTTGAAGGAATGGAGTGATGAGGGAAAGACTGGAGTTAGAACAAACTGAATAATCTGTGTAATTGCCCCCCCCCCAGGTGACTTTTGTGTATATAATAGATGATCCCTGTTTGGGAGTGTTGGGAGTTCAAGTCCAAGGAGGTAGCATTTGAGGTAGGGAGGGAGGGTATTGGAGATTGGAGATGACAGGTCAACAATTTCATTTGCTAAGAGGAGAATCATAATTGTCTACACGGCAGTTACTCTCTATCTTTCTTCCTAACAGAATCCTGGTTGTGTTTGGATACCCATGATCTGTTTTGGCCATGTTCAGGGAAAGCTGGACTCAGCCCCAGCCGAGGAGCAAGACTGGTATAGTCTAAGCCAATCGTGATGGTCTCATTCTCCTTGCCAGGTAGGGGTTTAGGCAGGAGCCTATGACACAACTTTGGCCAGAAACTTCAGGGGAAGTCTGTTTAGGAGGTTGGGGGAGGGGTGCTCTTCATTCTTTGAGAGACACAGGAAGCAACGTCCCTCTTACTCCACTAGCATTGAGCATGAAGCCCACACACGTAGAGGGTACAGCAAAGAGACTCATAAAGAAACGGAGCCAGGGTCTTCATGTCTCCTTCCTGAAGCCTTCCCGTGGAGCTCTTTTTATAGGAGTCCTCCGTTCTTGGGCCAGTTGAATTGGACTTTTCTGATACCTGCGGCAGATATCATTCTAACTGGTACAATTTTTCAGCCCACTTATTTCACAAAGAAATAAATAAACCTAGGAAGAAAAGTGACTTCACCAAGGCCATAAAGCTAATTAACAGCAAAGCCAGGGCCAGGCTAGCAATCGCTGTGCACTGAGCAGTCATATGCTGAACTTTCAAGTTAGCATTGGAATATCCAATTTAGATGCACCCACATATCCATGATTAATATGTGATTGACCCACGATTAATGAATATGAATGAATATGAATATTATCACCACTTCCAGAGTCATTTGTTTTACTTGATTTTCGAAGACTTCTTGTAAATTCGTATAGTGTTAATGATAGGCACCTCCCAGGTGATATTCAACAACTAAGATGACAAGAAATCCAACTATTCAAAATGGACACTGACTATACTCCTAAGACAGGGTTCTAAGGCCCTTGTTTGCCAGGCCTTACCCATTCACTTGCTAGAATATGGGGATGTCCTGCATTCCCAAGGAAGGGAATGGGCACCAGGGAGCTTCACAGAGTGGGAAAGTAGTTCAGTATCTAAAAACCAGGTTGGCTGGACCACTGCACACTGGCTGGCTGGCAGTTCTGTGTTCCATACAACTTAGCACCCAATAATATTGAGTGTGTTTTTCTTATTCTCTCCTCCATATAGACTATACATTCTTTGAGACCAAGAACAATATCTAACACCAATTTTTGTTTTGTGTTTTGTTTTACCAATAATACTTGTTGTACTTGTTTTGTTTTGTGTTACCAATAATACTTAGTTCCTGGAGGTTCAAATAATTAATGAAGAATCTTTTCTCTAAAAGCTAAAATATGCATGGAAAAAAAAAACCCACTGTCTAGTCTCATTCATTCATCCTACTAATTTTTATTAAGTGTTACCAGTCCCAGCCCCAGAACTGGGTGCTAGAGATAGGGAGAAAAGACAGATACAGCTTCATAATAGCCATAGGTTTATTTCACAAGCACTCAGATCTTGTCTACCTAAAATCTTGGAAAAAATGCTGGTACGTATGAGAGCATAGGCCTAGGAATACAGGGAAGGGCGTTTGGAAATTACAAATTTTGAAGAAACTAGAGGGCTCTGAAACAGTTGTGCTTCCTCTCTTTTCAAGGTCACTATACTTCCCAACAGTAAACTCTTCATTTTCCTTGCTGCTCTTCACCCGCCTTGTTCTCTCTGTAGTATTCAGCACTGGTGACCACCACCTACTTCTCTAACCACTTCACTGATGCTTTTATTGGGTCCTCTCCTCTTCCTAAGGCCTAAAAAGACCCATTTCCTAAGAGTTTAATATAAGCACCCTTATTTGTGCATCCTTTCTTTTGATGATCCACCCATCACTCCAGCATCAATTATCAGATTTTGCAGTTGGCTTCCAAATCTGTCTCCCATTCTGAACCTCAGTCTTTCCCCTCAGTTCCAAATCTTCAACACTGTCTTCCTTCCTGACTAGTTTATACATCCATCCACCACCTTCAAGCTAACCCTCTGCCTGACTAAACTACTTCTGATCATGGCACTGCCACCATCGAGTCATCCTGTTTTGTAGCTTGAATCATCTTTGATTCCCCTTCACTCCTTCACCAGCGTAGCAAAGTGGAACACACCTGAGAGCGGGAGTCAGGCAGACCTGGGTTCAAACCTAGGAGGCACCACTTGCTCGCCGAGTAAACTTGGGTGTGTAATTACCCCGGAGTCTCAATTTTATCAATTATAAAGTAGAGGCAATATTTCCCAGCTATGGGAACTAAATGAGCTCATATATATAAAATAGTTGATGCACAGCAGGTGTTCCTGTCCTCATACACTCACCTATGAAATCCATTGCACTATCTAAATGGTGCTGCTTCATCCTTCAAATCTACATTAAACTGTTGTTTTAAATTGTTCTCAATTGAGATATTTCAATTCTCTGCGCCTTAACGAATTCTGTTTGTACTTATCTAGTAGCATTAACATTATTTTGAAATTGTTGGTACTTATCTCACCAGCTAGATTTTTCGATTTTCCAGATTTGCTCTGTCCAATATAGTAGTTATTCAAATTTAAATTCGTGGCTATTCAAATTTAAATGTGAATAAATATAATTAGAAACTAAACTATTCAGTTACTGTAGCCACATTTCAGGTGCCTAACAGCGACATGTGGCTGGTGGCCACCTTAATGCTGTACACGACTATGTTTGAGAACATTTCTGTCATCTAAATTTTAAACTCCTTCTTCGACAGCAGAAACTATACCTCTGCATTTTTTCATTTTTGTATTCTCTGTGGTCCCTTGTACTTGGTAGGCACTTAGACATACATATTGTAAAATGCTTGTGAATTTAAAAAATTTGTAAAAAATGAGTATGCGAATAATATCTAATGGGTGCTTTTTAATATCTCTATTTTTATGTTCTATTGAGTATGAATCAATAATTAGCTGTTTGCTTTGTGTTTACCTTCTGCTGAAGAGGACCAGGACATGGCTTCCACAGGTTCTTGCCCATCCCACCCCCTCAAAGGTAGATCCTGCTTGACCAGGCTGACTCTAGAACTTTTGAAAGAGAATGGGAGGAAAGAAAATAAATACAGTGCAGGTATTCAAGAGTAACAGAGGATTTTTAGAGGACAGCAGTTTAAAGGTTGCTGAAGTGTGTGAGGGTAGTAAATTAGAAAAGAAAAATGGGAATTTCAACAAGTGTTGCAAGGACTTATGTACTCCCTTCCCTATATGGAAGAAGTAGGAGGCAAAGTCTCGAGATATTGGAGTTATCTATTATTGCATGGACTTTTCTTTTTTAACTACAATACTATTCTAGGTCTGAAACTATATGGATCATAGTTTTATAAGCATTATAATTATACAACATCACTTTACAACTTTTTTCTTTGATTTTCATAGATTTTTCTATTATATGACTTCTATTTAACATAGTATTAAATATTTATGCTCACAGTGCCCATTTCATATTCACAAAATAAGTCTAGAATTATATGAGGTAAAAATGCATGACTTCTCCATTTTCATGCCATGATTTACCACAGATAAATCTAAGAACCAACCTAAAGTTATATAAACATCCATACATGATACTGGTTAACATTGGCACTCAGAATTTCTAGAAGACAAATGGACTCCTCTCACAGCAGGCCGACACAGGTGCATTCTCTAAGAGGGGCATGAGGAATAGAGCCCCTTGACTCCTTCTGACATTAATGGGCATCCCACAGACAGATCTCTGTGCCCTGCCTTGAGAATTTACCCAACTGTAAAATTACATTCTACATAGTTTCATGTGGGAAGATGACGCATGTCACTCCAGGAAACTATCCCATATTCCCTATAAATTACGTCGCTAAACAGCCTTTACCATGGGTAGTCAGTTTGGGCCTTAAGATTATTTTACCTTCACCTCAACCTCCTAAGAATGGGAAGGAAATGTTTTCACTGCTATGAAATCTTTAATATGAAGGTCAAACAAACATTGAATTACTGTCGTTTTAAGATTTTTTTAGTGGTAAGATAATTGGCATATTATTTGACCTGATGCAAAATCAATCATTAGCAAGCACTTTGACAACTTCTAACTGAACAGATTACTGGGCTGGATGCATTAAATGCTCTGCACGGCAACACAAATGTTTTATATGGTCAGTTCCTCTTTATCTGGCCTTTTTGTTTGGGTTAGGATGATGCCGATCAATGTTATGATTCTCATAGAATCAATTTTCAATTAATGAAATATGGATTCAGTTAAAATACATAGAAGCAAAACAATGTGTTCAGACAGTTCATGCCGCTGTGTATGTCTTCTCTATTTAATGGAGTCTATTGAAAGCTCAGGTTGATTTTCACCTTTTTTAAAAATTTTGTTCTACAGTCATTGTGACATGACAGCTGTGTTCTTTCCACCAAACCACCACAGTCATTAACTAGTTGTATGACTTAACTTTTCTAATGTTCATTTTCACAGATACAAAATGAACATTGTATTAACTACTCCACAGATTTCCTATAAGAATTTAACGAGATAATATATAAGGAAACACTTAACACAAGATCTATTATATGAGAAGTGTAGTAGGCATTCATTAAATTTTAAATCAGCTTGTATTTAATACACATGGAGAAAATCTCTCAGTCAAACTCATCTTCTTATTCCTTTTCTAACTCCAACTACCTTTCTTCAACTTCACTTCAGTGCTCAACAAATGTTTGTAAGCTTTCTATTATTTTGTTGATTCTTTCTTTTTTTCCTTTGGTTGTATATTCACTTTATTTTGACACACATAAGATGACACTTCAGAGGAAAACATTAAACATAAAAGCAACGCAGATTTGACATCCCATCAACTTTTGGAAGAACTGTGAAATTCACTTAACTGTTATGATATCACCAAGTTCACAATGAATGGACTTAAAGTGAGGACTGGCAAGAGGCCAGAAAACTGTCCTCTCAGGAAAATGGAGGAAACATCCCTCTCCACAGCAAGACCTGCAAGAGACTGAGTAGTTCGGATTGATCTTCAGTGAGTCAAATTTCTTTGGGCTTCATTGGAAGAAGCAATTGTTTCCTAATAGCTCATGTATTTGTTGTCATTTCCTTCAACCTAAATGTAAATGACAGAATCTGATTCCATTTCATACAGCATCTAAAATTCTGAAATAGGAATGGGAAAAGTCAGGGTATAGGGGTGGGTAATTATCTGCAAAAGATACTTGTTAAGGAAACATCACAAGATACCTCCAAGGCCTGGTAGAGAGCTAGTCTTTACAACATACAAGTTGCTTAATAAATATGTATGGCACAATGAATGAAGCAGAACCAAGTAGTACATTCTGCCTTTCTTATCTCGCAGTACTCAATGAAATACTAAGTACAAAAGAGGTGCTCAATAAATACTTGATGAATTTAATGTAAAGCTTGTTGAGCAAACCATATTCTTTGGTTTATTCCACTTGAGACCTGAGGCTGGTGCCTTCCGCCAATTCCACTGAATTAGAATTGAGATCTTTAGATCAAGATTTGTCCCGAGGACCAGGGAAAGCCATGTTCATTAACATACATCAGTTAGCCTTCTTAAAATGGAAGCCCAATTCTGAGATACTTTGTTTCCTCAACAAACTTTCTATCCTGGACAAACCATCCAATAGAATCCTTCAACTCACCTACTTCCCGCTCAGAACACACACACGATTAGAGGAGCCATGAAGGTTTGGCCAAATTAATTCAGTCTTGGGAATATGCTGAGTCAAACTCTTTAAATCTTGATGTTCGGCTTGAATTAAAACTTTCAACGATTTGATTTCTCCTCTTCAGTACAGATTTATCCCTGATGATGCATCATAAATTACTCTTTCCTTTAAGGAAGTCAGATTTCTCCTTTCTCCCCAATATGCAATAGTCATCCATATCTTTTGTCATTCCTTTCCCATGGCCTGATATAATCTCCTTTCTATAATCTTTCATTCCAGAGCTTCAAAACTCATCTCCAATATCAACTCCCATGGTACCTTCCTTAAGAAGGTAGATCTTTTGTGATTCATCCTTGCCAACTTCCTTCTCCTGGTCTGTAATACTTCAGAATATTCTGACTGGTGTAAATGCTATTGTGTAAACCTTAATAACCAGACTGAATGTTCTTTGAGGGCATAGTACACATCAGATACTTCCTTTGTTTTTGCATAACTCCCATATCACCTAGTAGAGCACCCAGCACTCTGAGAGCTTAATGGACACTTGTGAGTTTGAATAGAGTAAAACAAAATTGAGTGGCAAGATTATTTAAGGACAAAAAAGAGAGGAAACGTTTGTACAGACCTGTACTAAAATTATGCATAATAACTAAAAAGGCTAAGTTTAAGAAATATTATGCCAAATGGCTAAGATGGCTATATCTAAATACCACATATCTGACTTTACTTATTTATTTATTTTTGCTGAGGAAGATTAGCCCTAAGATGACATCTATTGGCAATCTTCCTTGTTTTTCGCTTGAGGAAGATTAGCCCTGAACTAACACCTGTGACAATCTTCCTCTACTTAATATGGGGTCATTGCCACAGCATGGCTGATGAGTGGTGTAGGTCTGTGCCTCGGGATCTGAACCCACAAACCCAGGCCATCAAAGCGGAATGTGCTGAACTTAACCACTATGCCACAGGGCTGGTCCCTCTGACTTATTTTTTTAATCATAATTTTTGTCCCACCACAATGTAAATTTCACAAGGGCAAAAACTGTTGTAGTTTTGTTCATTGTTTTATCCCCAGTATGGAGAATAGTGCCTGGCACATAGTCAGTGCTCAATATATATTTATTGTACGAGTGAATGAATAAATAAATCTAGGAAAGTAATTTAAAGATAAAAGGTAATGCTTCCTCTTGGCTTATTTGATGGTATACACATTCCCTTTGTCATCAGAATAAAGTTATTCAAAGCAGATCTCACCCAGACCCCTAGCCCTTCTTCCTTACAAGAACTCTCTGGATGCAAAAGACTAGAAGAAAAACCTAGCAAACAGGAAAGAACATAGGTTTTCCATGAACAAATTTTGAGAGGGGAAATGAGAAAAAGTAGTCACATGAAAAAGATGCCATCTAAGGACTTTCATAGCTAGAGAGGAAAAGTCAATACCTGGCTTCAAAGGACAGGCTGACTCTCTTGTTAGGGGCTAATGAAGCTGGTGACTTTAAGTTGACGCCAATGCTCATTTATCATTCCAAACATTCTAGGACCTTAAGAATTATGCTAAATCTACTCTGCCTGTGCTCTGTAAATGGAACAACAAAGCCTGGATGACAGCACAACTATTTACAACATGGTTTACTGAATATTTTAACTCACTGTTGAAACCTACTGCTCAGAAAAAAAGATTCCTTTCAAAACATTACTGCTCATTGACAATGCACCTGGTCGCCCAAGAGCTCTGATGGAGATGTGCAACAAGATTAATGCTATTTTCATGCCTGCTAACACAACATCCATTCTGCAGCCATGGATCAAGAAGTAATTTCAACTTTCAAGTCTTAATATTTAAGAAATACATTTCATCGGGCAATAACTGCCATAGACAATGACTCCTCTGATGGATCTCAACAAAGTAAATTGAAAACCTTCTGGAAAGGAATCACCATTCTACATGCTATTAGGAAAATTCGTGATTTATGGAAAGAGGTCAAAATATCAACATTAACAGGAATTTGGAGGAAGTTGATTCCAACTCTCATGGATGACTTTGAGGGTTTCAAGAATTCAGTGGAGGAAGTAACTGCAGAAGTGGTAGAAATAGCAAGAGAACTAGAATTAGAAGTGGAGCCTGAAGATGTGACCGAATTGCCACAGTCTCATGATAAAACTTTAACGGATGAACAGTTGCTCCTCATGGCTAAGCAAAGAAAGTGGTTTCTTGAGATGGAATCTACTCCTGATGAAGAGTCTGTGAAGATTGTTTAAAAGATGTAGACTATTATATAAACTTTGTTGACAAAGCAGTTGCAGGTTTGGATAGGACTGACTCCAATTTTGAAAGAAGTTTGGCTGTGGGTAAAATGCTATCAAACAGCATCACATGCTACAGATAAATCGTTTGTGAAAAGAAGAGTCAATCAATGCAACAAATTTCATTGTTATCTTATTTAAAGAAATTTCCACAGCCACCCCAACCTTCAGCAACCACCACTCCAATCAGTCAGCAGCCATCAACATTGAGGCAAGACCCTCCACTAGCAAAAAGATTTTGATTCACTGAAGTCTCAGATGATGGTTAGCATTTTTTTGCAATAAAGTATGTTTAACCAAGATTATACAGTTTTTTTAGACACAATACACTATTGGACACAAGTGTGCTATTGCACACTTAATAGACTACAATACAGTGTAAACATAACTTTTTATGTTTATAGTGTA
The DNA here is from genome assembly GCA_031878705.1 of Tapirus indicus. NCBI lineage: Eukaryota > Metazoa > Chordata > Mammalia > Perissodactyla > Tapiridae > Tapirus > Tapirus indicus. Next base: position 76,928,011 of record CM062926.1, on the reverse strand, counting down.
AACATAAACATTTGTGCCAATCTTCCTCTATTTTGTATGTGGGTCGCCGCCACAGCATGGCCTCCGACAAGTGGTGTAGGTTCGCATCCAGGAACCAAACCCAGGCCGCCAAAGTGGAGTGTGCTGAACTTAACCACTAGGCCATGGGGCTGGCCCCCTAAACATAACTTTTATATATCCTGGGAAATGAAAAAATTCTTGAAACTGTTTTAATGTGATATTTGCCTTATTGCGTCTAGAACTGAACCTGCAATATCTCTGAGGTATGCCTCTATACACAAAGTTTGAAGAGAAAATACAAGTTTACATCTTTGGGGAGCAAAGCTGGTAAATGATTAGTCCATTGCTCAGAAGAAGTAAAGTAGTGTTCAGATTCATAGTTTCCCACACCCACTACTATCTACTCTTTCTGGAAAACATGGCAGATGATATTCAGACACCCTATCACCATTGCAGTTACTTTTCATTGACCCTCCAGCCCCATTAACAGCAACAAAATCTAATTAAAAAAATGAACATTAGGCCATTTACAAAATTTTTACTAAAGTACAAGCCACTGTAAGACTCCTTGCAGAGTGGGGTGGGGCAGAAAAATCAGATCAAATTGATATTTAGGGCTGATCTTATCATTTCTAGCCTTTTTAAAATTTCAACTCACTATTAATTATGTACTTAAGTCTTTGTCCCTATTTCTGTCATATTATTTTAATTTCTCTCATATTATATTAATTTAGTTTAACATTGACTCACAGGTACATACTGTGTTATTTGAGAGTATTTGGAGAAAAATTATTTGTGGTTATTTTGAAGCTTATCAGCTAAAAATGAAAAGAAAGCAAAAATGTTAATATATTTTATAAGTATCAAAATATTTCTATGTGGAGTTTTATTTTAAGAGGTTTTCATTTTCTTACTTGTAACCCAGAGTGATTATTTGATGAGTCATCAAAACTCATTTCTCTAAATATAGGTTATGGTTTGTGTAGGTATGCTTTGTTTCTTGCACTTATGATAATACATAGCATTATTTTCTTAAAGAAACAGTTTCATTAAAAACATAATAAAATTTAACTCAACATATTGATCACCTATCATGTGACAGGCTTTTGCATTTCCTATCATACTTTGAATTTAAATTTTTCCTTCTTTTATTAGATACTTTGCAACCTCCCAGTTACCATGCACTGCCCTTTAATACTTGAAGAGGTAGAATGTAGAATTACCATTATTCTAGGCTCTCACATAGGGCAAGAACCTTACAGGTCATCTCATCCAATCTCCCATCCAATGCTTAACACATTTCTACAACATCAATAAAAAGTGAATCAAGAGAAACATATCCTCTGATAATAAATTCATATTCAAGGCAGCCCACTGTATAACTGAATAACTCTTGTCATTACAGAGTTCTTTCCTATATAGCTAGAAAATAATTAAGTTGCCTTTTATGTTCTGTTTTGTTTTGTTTTTGCTTATATTTCTTTTCTTTTTCCCTTTCAAGAAGACAGCTCTATATTAGTATGACTTCAGGAAAAGTTTATGGCAAAATAGAACCTAGAAATCTTTATGTCTTTATTTTTCAAAAGCCTAAGACTTTAGAAGAACTTAAGTTAAGGTCTTGAAGAACATGAAGGGAGAAAGATTTCCCCCACACTAAAAAGAGATTTCCAGCATCTAGGGGAGAAGAAGAGAGAGAGACAACTCTGTGGCTCCCAAAACCAGAGGAGACCTGTACCCCACTTCCCACTAGGACCACTTGTGAGGCAGCCAGATGCCAAGCAGAGACAGTTGAGTGGTCTATCAGAAAATAATGCCAGAATCAGCTTTACTGCAGGTTTTCCTGCCCCAAGGTGACAAAGAAGCGGCCAAGCGTAGCTAAGCTGAAAGAGGCACATGTCTACAATGACTATTTCCTCGGTTACCTGTGGGATTGATGACTGAAAAGTGTGTAGGCCCCACCATCAATAGCAAGGGCAATGCCTAAGACCCCAGAATTGAATAAAAACTTGGGGTGGGGGGGTGCCCTTAGATGGACCAGGATTCTTTTAATCAACTCAGTAGAGCAACTTTTAGGGCATCAACACTAAAAGGCAGAAATTATAACAGAGGATTAAGAAAGCATTTTTTCTTTTTTTTGCACACCTGAGTTGTGGATTGAGTCATACCTCGACCCATTATATTAAGCTTCTTCCTATGACATGGTTTTCTTCACTGAATATAGTTTTCATCACCAGGGTGTGATTTTATGAGTAGAGGTACCCCATGTCCTTCCTTTTTCTGGTTTTATGTTTCCTTTAATGCAGTCACAGTTAGTTTTCCTTTGGCAGCCATATCACAACGGCGACCCAAGATACAGACATTTAAAACCCCAAAGCCTTTTTCATTCACATCACCATTAATGAATGGCTTCTCAGCTAGATTTGTACCAACATTTTGGGCTTAATGTTAATTCTAGTGAATTCATTTATTTTTCTCTCTTTTTCTTTTTTCTTTGGACCTCAAGTGCAAACTGTCGTTAGTCATACTCTTCAATTCTTGGCATGTTATCATTATTAAAACCTATAATGTCACTCTTTGGTTTTAGTTTATGAATATTCCTTTGTCCCTGGCTTCTCACTTGCATGCCCCCCGATAGGCACCCATTTAAATGTGTATGATATAAATTCTTAGATAGGTATATATCCTTGACAACTACATAAAGTTGTTTGTGTTTGGGTATATGCAAAGTGTTTTAATGTCCATATATTTTCAATATATGGTATTATGTAGCCTTATAAATTCAAATCTGTTATATTAGACCCTCTGATTTCAGGGTTTCTGATTTGGTGTGAAGTATATTAGCTATCTCACCTTGCTGGATGGTATCTGAACATCTGCCAAAAGGTCCTCATGGTGTACCATTGAAGATCTTCCCAGAGGTCAGTGTCAATTCATTAATCCTCACCCTTTGAGTCTGAGCATCCCAGTACCTACAAATCCACCTAAATGTACTATCATCCAGTCCAAGTTATATGTGATGCCATTGGTTTCTTGATTTGTGAGATCCTCAATTATGTCTATGTGCAGAAGATAGAACCTAAAAGAAATGATCCAGTTGTAGAATACACTCTCAGAGTTGAAAACAAAGCTTCTTGGGTTATGCATCTTTGCTTTAGGAGCAAATCCTACCTGAGTTCCCAAAAGACTACTTCATGCATCGTACAAGCAAAAAGAGACCTTTTTATTTAATCATGTTAAACATCTTTCCTACCTAAGACATATCATAAATGACACAAGATCTACAGAGTGTGTGCATAGAGAAACAAAAGGAACTTCCTTCTGTTTCCTTGCCTATCCCAAGGAGCTTGTCTGCTAAAGAAACTTGATAATACCAGAGATAATGCTAGTTTAATTGGTGTTGTCTTTGTTCTAGGACTCTGTATCTTTGACCAATTCCTTTCTTTTGCTTTTTCTTGCACTAAAATTGGCCACAGGATGCATTATTGAGCTCAAGGTTTTCCTGATTAATCTTAATCCGTCCCTACCACAAATACACAGTCATATGCATACAAATACACACCAATACCAACAAAGCATCAGCAGCTGAATCTTCAAACTTCTCCACAGCCATTCTCCAGCATTATCCTATTAATTGCCCAGGTATTCACACACCCCCCCAAAGGTGAAACTCCTAGTCAAGATAATGGGAGAGAGGAGAGAAGTCCTCAGTAGCATTTTGGAACCCCCACAAGATGCCTGGAGAGCTATGAGCAGCTTACTATGTCTTACTATCAGGAGGAAAAGAGACTCTGCTGTCTCACGTCATTTGCATCCTGATTTTGATAGGGAAATGTTGCTCAGAGAAGTTAAATCAACTCAATGGAAGACAATGGATACAAAGATGTTTACATGGTAAATGCTGATATTTATTGATTTTAACTGGGGCAGAGATAGTCATGGAATCGGTCTACATGGGAAAATAATTGGAAGTGATTACAAAGAGCATTTTCTTAAAAGTTAGAATATTCCCTAAAAACATCACAAAGGGATTTTCTGGGCTATCTCACCTAAGAATTCCCAAATGACTAAACAAAATCAGACCTCTAATCAGGAAATGTCACACTTTCCCTTTTATTCTGCTGTGCATCTTGATATGCCAGGCTTGATCATTGGCCCCTAACCTAGCTTTGGCCCTTCGAACTTTACCTGCAGGCCCAGGATTTTGCCTATGGCCACTGTCCCAATTGGCGCTCTGATTTTGCCTCAGGCCTCCTGGCTTCAAGCCTGAACTTTGCCCTGTTCTTGCCCTACAGGTCTTTTGGCATTCCTGGGCTGACTCTGGAAAGAGTCCAGGCTTTCCCCGTCCTCTGGGACAATTTAGCTAAGCCATGTTCTTTCTTTCCAGCTAAGAGTCTTTTTTACAATTCCATGGAACAGTTTCATTTTATTCCCGTCCTATTTTATTTCTGGGAACTAAAAAATCATTCATGCATTTATTTACTCAATCAAGCAAATATTTAGTGAGCAAATTCAATAGCCCCAGCACTGTTAGTCACATGTGCAGAATATGCCTTAACAGAACATATGGATTTTTTCCAAATTAGCTTTTTATAAACTAAAAGTTGAGTTTATGTTCCTTTAAAAATAATTTTAAATTGCACAGTTCAAAATAAAAAGTAAAAATATTTTAACAACTACTCCCACCCCTTTGTCACAATCCTACTCCCCAGGAAAAGAAGTTAATGACATTAAGAAATGTACATATACCTTGGCTTTCTTTGAAACACATAAACAGAATTTGTTTCTGTGAAATTATTTTAAAAAGAAAGTTCAGGAGACATGGAGTGACATATCTCACATAGGCACAAAGAATATAAATCACAGTGTGAAATGAAAATTTTTAATTAAAACTACCTCCTTTCTCCCCATCTCACTCCAAATCGGATCGATAGAACCAAAACTACACTTCTCATTAAACAGTGATGAAATCAGGAGAAGGGAGAATGGAAGAGGTTTGTTATGTTCAATTCTTTCAGCCATGCTAAGGTAGGTAGAAAAGAGTTGATCCCAGTTTACTTCACGGATGCTTACACATTTTACTTTTCCTTCAGAGCGTTATTGGATTAAAGAACAACCAACTAATGAAAGCCACAAAGACTTGTATAGATTTTATGGAATTTATATATGTGACAACAGTCACCCCTCCGCACCCATGGGACAGCATATGTCAGATCTATGTACCAGAATCTTTTATTTTAAAACAACATTGAGTTTTGCTCAAGTGGCTTATTTAATAGGAACAAGTTCATTGTCAACACAACGGCTGACTCAGATTAAATTTGTCTTTGTCCTTTCACACTAACAGGCTTGGAATACGAAGATTTCTTTTTTTCTTATTTTCCCATGACCCTTCATTGAACTTAATGTTGCATTCTCCCTGAAGAGTGTGTGTTGGAACTTACATTTATTTATTCATTTAACAAATATCTATTGACTACTAACCATGTCTCAGGCACTGTCCCAGACGCTGGGGAGATCTCAGTGGAAAAAAGTGACAAAAATTTCAGTTGTCGTGGAGCTTACAATTTACCAGGAGGAGATGGGGAGATAAATAAATAAATGTACAGTATGTTGGGTGTGTTGAGTACAAGGGAGAGGGGAAAAGCAGGTAAGAGGCAGGACAAGTGAGGGGTGAAGATGTGCAATTGTAAATAAGGTGGTCACATTTGAGCTGAAAAAGACAAGGAAGTGAGCCATACAAGTGTCTGGGTGAAAGAGTGCTCCAAGCAAAGGGAACAGTGATGCAAAGGTCACAGGGCGGAACATGTCTGGCTTATTCAAGGAAGAGCAAGGAGGCCAGCGTGGTCAGGAGCAGAGGTCAGGAGCAGGTGGGGCAGGGATTTGTAGATCCTTTGAGCTTAGAGCTTTGGACTCACCTCTGAGAGAGATGGGACGCCTCTGGGGACTTTTGAGCAGGAGTGACATAATCTAACAAGTGGTAAAAGGATCAATCTGGTTGCAATGTTGGACATAGACTCGGGGGTTGGGAGTTATTTCTAAGGGCCTTCCCAGTGCCGTGATTCTAAAATCCATACTTTTAAGTGATATCATAAGCATCTAGCCAGTTCAACATGAAATACATATAGAACAATGATATTTTCAGCAGCTTCAGATATTAAAATCACAACATTCTAAATGCAAGTCTGAGTATAAAGTAAGTAAAGGAAAGTCTGAGACTGCCTAACTTTGACAGTGAGATAGAGGAGATTAAATGACAAGAAATTAAGCAGAGTAAGAAACTGTATATCCAAACCATAAAGCTTCAGGATTCAGAAGGCAAGAAACCATTTGGAAATGAATACAGTGTATTATAGAAGGACACACTTGGAAAAAAGAAACTGGGGCAAACTTGGCTTTAAAAATGCTAGTTGGAATGCCTTGGGAAAGTTTCCCTATCTGTGCCTCATTTCCAAAACTGAGGAAATAATATTCACATCATAGCATGTGAAGATTAAATTAGACGTTGTGTGGAAAGTACCCAACAGGGAGTAAGTGCTCAGTAGATGTTGGTTCCCTTCTTCCTTCTTTTGACTTGCCAGCAATGTCAAATTTTGACATGAATGTTTGACCAATGGTGGGACAAAAACTCTAAAGAGAGCTTTTGTTGTGTATACTTACTTCAAACCAAATATTTTGATACACTGTTGAATAAAACCAAGCATGTACACTGAAGAAGAAAAAAAAGATAAATTTGCATCTGGCCCTGGTGAAGAGTAAGTTGTAAGAATGGCAATTATAAAAAACGATCATATTCCCATGTAATTACCACCTTATCCCACCATAATGGATGACAATCCCCAAAATATGAATGATTTATTAAAATTAAAAGTATTTACTTACATTTTGGAAGACTGGAATTTCAATCAGTTACACAGAATGAAAAAATCCTAGGATTCACAAATTTTAATTATTGTAAAAAAAATATATGACATGATTTCAAAGATTATCCCTTTTTGAAATTCTTAAATAAAATTAAAAGCAAGTCAACCTTTTAAAAAATATATCTGAAAGCAACAACATATACATATTAGAGACCTAATATGGTTATTAATATAGGTGCTGTATAGGTCACTATATAGGTGTTTACCTCTTCTTCTCTTTTTATCTATTTGTTTGTTATTAAAGTTTTCCAATAAAATAAGTAGGGTTCCATATATTTAGAGGTGATGTCTGGAGAAATCGGTTTGGTTTCAATTGAATTGGCTTCTGTTTCAAGCCTTGTAACATCATTGTCAGATGTACCAATAAGTTATTATTTTCAGGAAAGACACCTACACTATGGTGGCCCATTCTATCATCTTGGTTACAACAAGGGGCAAGTACAGATGGAAAGGATAAACAAATCCATAGAAGCCCCATGGACAACACTAAATCAAAGTGATTTGACAAACAAAACGTGGTAGAAAGAGAAAAAGCATCTCACCTGTTTTCTAGGCTTCAGAAGATTCATAATTTGACATATTCCTAAATTCTGCTGAAAATTTTTAGAAATAGAAATAATGCAAAACACCATATAAATATTAGACTTCTCGGCGGGAAAGATACAACAATGAACATGTTGCTGAATGAATACAAAATGCATAGTCCTTTGCAAATGAGAAGGCTGTCAAATGAGAGAGAAATTGTGACATATCAGAAAACTTACTGGATTTAAAATATTAAATCTGATGAGTGAATAAACATTAGCTTTCTTGTTGCTTAGTTCTTCTCTTAGGCAAGAACATTTTCTCCATAAGAGCACACTAAATGCATCCTCTAGTTGACTCATTTTCACACTAGATGGCAAATGTGTGGGCGAACCAAAAAAAAAAACAAAAAAGAAGAAGAAAAAGATGCCTCTGATTAGATTAGTGAGAGGGGGAAATCTGATTCATCCATAAAATGATAGAAGCTATATTTGTTCTAATGATGCATCTAAGATTGCATTTCCAGTTGCCTGATTTTAGATGGTGCTTTTGGAGCTCCTATCCAGAAAAATAAATAAAACTCTTGAGCTGGAATAATCCTTTTTTCTGACCTTCATCTGGAAGTCAAGAAACTTTCTAAACTGTTAAATCGGGTGGAGGAAAGTGCGTATTGAAGGGGACGGTGGGGGAAAGGGTCAAAAACAAAATAGGCCACATTCAGGGAAATGCAGAGGGCCAGGAAGACTGTGGGATTCCAGAGTTTGTACTGAAGTCCTTCTGCATGAACACGGAAACATGGAATCTGTATGCGGTTGTGCAGGAGATCTGCTGGTGCACATTATCTAGGCTGGACTCATTTTTCTTACTTGTACCTTTATACATTTTGTTGGCCCAGTGTGACCTGTTGAAGGTTTCTTAATAGATCACAGTGTTATTAAACTTTCTAGCCTAATACGCTTTTTTACTTCTCCCTCTTCCTTTTCCCTTGAGGAAACACTGAGCCAAATCACGTTCGCTATAGTTACTGAGAGTCTGCAACAGGATATGAATTTAAGGATATTTGAAATTTAGCATATGATAAATAAAATAACTTCCCAAGTTACATCTCATTCCTGATATTGAATTTTTGTCTGTCTTATTAAAATGGCAACTGGTGCAAGCATAGGAATGCAATTTAAAGGTAGAATAAACATCTTTTCTCTGTACCACTAAAAATCCAGTGCTCAAAGTACATAGGCAAACACTGTACATCTTACCTCCAAAGATCATTGACATAGATTATGGAAATAAAATTCAATTTAAATTTAACATTAATAGCACCTTATTCAACTGCACTGATTTATAATGGTTCAGACTACAGTGGCTAGTCTAGCATTTGGCTGTTATTCTAGCAGGTGTGCCAATGACAGGAATAAGTATAAAGAATGACCGGTTTTCTCATTTGAGGAATATTAGACAGCTCTGAAATTCTTGCATAAAATGAAACATCTCATTTCACCTAGATATGTGATGCTTCTTATTTTGGTCTCAAAGGAGTGTCATATACAGACTATGTCTAAATGTGACCAAATGTCAAAACAAAATGTGAAGAAGTCTGGATTATTTTAGTTTTCACTTATCAATTTTGCTGCAGTAAACTATGCTAATATAAAAATTTCTTAATAATTTTGTTCTAAATATTTGGTTATATCAGATAATTTAATGAGAGAATCAAGTTGACTTGATGATGATCTAATTCACCACTGATGTTGGACTAGGAAAATTGAAAAGTCCAATTTGATTCTTTTGTGGTTGATTTGGTCAAGGGAAGGACCTAGGAAGGAAGGTGCTATAATAATAAACAGATTGTTAAATCACTCCACTCTATATAGTGAACAAGTAAACAAGTAAACAAACACACTTCAGGAAGGAATTCTCACTTCAACTTTTGCAAATGTCTTAACCTCTCTGAGACTCAGTTCTCTCAGCTGTAAATGGGGATAATAATGACCACTTCATTGGGTCGCTGTGAGAATTAACTGAGATAATATAAAGCATTTAGCACAGAGCCAGGTAGCTGTAAACTTTTAACAAATGTTACTTTCTGTTTACCCTCTTTTGTACTAAAGAAACAAAATCCACTTTCTTTCAAAGCCTTGTATCATGTTAAATATCAACTTTGCCTTAATGATTAAATTCCTGCTGATCTTTTATGTCATGATGTTTGTGCTTAATTGAATAGTGACTCAAGATGTCTACACAGTACAATTAAAGATAACACTATAATCTAATGTCAGCCTTCTCCTCTTTAGGGATGGTTTGCATTCCAAAAGCCAATTTGTTAATCTGCTATTGAGAATTCAAAGCCTATATTCCCAAGGAAACAATGCTTATGCAATCTATCATTTACCCAATATATTACATAAATGACGCTGAAGAATTTAACAGTGTTCAATAATATTCTATGGGAAAATGCATTCAAAATTCCAAGTTGAGATTTTGGTAATATATGCCCTCCACAAGCAATGAGAACAGAATTTCTCTGAGCTGCAGGCTACTGTGAGATCTTGTGTAGGCTGGGATGGTAAGACTGGTCAGAAGACTCCTTCTTGCCCCCTCCATTGCCATTGACTTTTTCAGTCACCATTAGCATAGCTTTCCTACCTTTAGTCTCATCCCTCCACTCCTCCTCTACACACAGACACACACAAAGAGGGACACACACACACACCTTACTCTTTTCCTATATGAACTACTGACTCTCCACTACTACCCCTACTGACCACTATTTCTTTCCTTCCTGGTCAGTATTAAGTTTGGTCAACTTAATCCAAACTCATGACCCTACATTCACCCCCTGAGTCCCTCAAGTAAACACATAATCCTTTTGGTTTGGAGGGAAGGAGGGAATAGTTAGGGTTTATAGCCAGGAAACTCACTGAAACTATTGATCTTTAAATATCCTACCTTATATATTTATTTCTACATCATGCCCTGACCTCATCACATTTCTCATTTTTTCATTTAGTCCTTGGAGAAAATTAAAGACTTACAAAAGATTAAGAAAATAAATCTATACTTCATACAACAAACTAGAATTATAGGAGCTGAGATTTGATGAATGGGATGGGAGAGGGTATAAGGAACAGGACTATATATCTAATGGGGATAGGAGATCAGGACCCCGGCAGAAAAGGTCTCAGTGACTAGTTGTTGAATAAATGCATGCAGGAATAAACAAATGAGTGAGATTTCCTTGAGTAAATGTGCTTTGAAAACTATAAATGATATACAACTGGATGTTGCCTCTCCCTCTACCTGGTCCACCCTGGCAAATGGGAAGGATTGGGGATTCCTGGGGTGTACAGTCAATACCATGGCAGACAAACAGGTATTCTGACACTCACAGTATTCATAGAGGTAGTGGGGTTTGCTGAAAAGAGCCTTTAAATGTAAGTCATTTGAGTTTAAGGTCATGTTCTGTCACTTCCCCAATCCAGGTGACCTTGGGTAATTCTTTCACCTTTCTGGGCCTCTGTTCTAGCATTTGTGAAGTCATGAAACGGAATCCTAAATGAAAAATACCTAAGTACATTTTTTTTTCTTTTTTTTTTTTGTGGGGAAGACCAGCCCTGAGCTAACATCCGTTGCCAATCCTCCCCTTTTTGCTGAGGAAGACTGGCCCCTGGGCTAACATCCGTGCCCATCTTCCTCCACTTTATATGGGACGCCGCCACGGCATGGCTGACAGGCAGTGCATCGGCGGGCGCCCGGGATCCGAACCCGCGACCCCCAGGCTGCCAAGCGCGAACTAAACCGCTGCGCCACTGGGCGGACCCCCTAAGTACATTTTTTTAATTAAAAAAAAAAAAAACTATGGAAGCTGGCCCAGTGGCATAGTGGTTAAGTTCACACTCTCCACTTTGGCAGCCCAGGGTACACAGGTTCAAATTCTGGGCACGGACCTATGCACTGCTCATTAAGCCACGCTATGGTGGTGTCCCACATACAAAATGGAGGAAGATGGGCACAGATGTTAGCTCAGGGCCAATGTTCCTCAGCAAAAAGAGGAGGATTGGCGACAGATGTGAGCTCAGGGCCAGTCTTTCTCATAAAAAAAAAAAAAAAAAACCCAAAAACTATACAACTCAGATCATTAAGAAGTTTGAACATGGGTAACTTTTTTTAATTGTCCCAGCATTGTCTACGCAATGAGGAACACCCACATGTATCCAAGACATTCAGGCAGCCATCTGGACAACCCCAGACACAGAGGTATGTGGCATACCGCCATCAGAGCATCTGTAGGGCTGATATTTTCCTTTCCTAAATGAATGTTTGGATATTCTGGTGACACGAACTAAGAAGTACCCAATTAGTTAGTACTGTTTTGCCACTGCTTACCTTATCGAGAGCCTATCCTGCATAAAGGATATAATAATAAAATCATTTTGCCTGCACTTTCATTCAAACCAAGTCACCGAAGGCATTCACTTGAACAGAGCACATCCTTTATTGAAGAATAAGGAGATGAACACACTTTTTTTTAGCATAAAAAACATTGGTGAGGGTCAAGTAGCACATTGCTAGCTGAGTTGTGGCCCAGCATGGCTTATTATGACTATTTGCTGAGAGAGCTTGTATCAAGTCACTTGGCTCATTTTTAAACTTGTTTTTTTTTCCTCCCTAACAAGTGCCAGACATGTGAGGCCATAATGAGTTTAATTAAAGTCAATGGCAGCCAATAATTCAAACCTTATAAATGTAACTTGGGAGCAAACAAAACATGAAATGTTCTACTTAAGTCGAAGTTTTAATCATGTTCATAAAATAAAATCACCAACTATAGTATAGGCCGATAGAGTGCAAAGATCGATTTCCAGTGTTGGATCTACCTCTAGCTGACTGTGTAATTTTGGGCAAGTAAAAATTTTAATTAAGAGGACTTTTTCTAGCACCTAGAAACATTCTTGTACATAACTGGTACTTAACAAATATTTATTAAACACATGAGTGTTTAAAAATGTACAATGCTAGGAGAAGTAAACAATAAGGACAAAATGAAGACAATAAACAGCTAGAGAGGAGAAAAGGCAAGGTGTGGGGGAACTCATTTCATTAACTCACACTCCTTGCAATTCTCCTATGAAGCTACATTGTCACCCCTTCCTAGAAAGACTTAATGTGAGTTGTAATGAGTTGAAACATTATGCAGAAATTATCAGTTTTGCAGGATGTACTATTAAGTGTCATACATAATTAAAATAATAATTTGGAAATGATTCATTTCCAAAACAAATGGATCAAGTCTACAAAGGGATTCAAGACTCTTGATTGCTGTTCCTAGGCTCCCTGTCAAATGTGCAGCCTTTAAACTCATTGAGGTCACTCTTTGAACAAAATAGACATCTTACTACAAAATCAGTAGCTAAATATTTGTACTATTTATATATCATATTAATAGAAAATTTTTATTGAATCCATTCTCATTCTCATCCAAGTCTTTTGGCTTTTATAGTCTATTGAAATCAACCCTCCTGTTTGAGAGAAGTTTTAAGACTCCAATGACAAATGAGGACAACAAATCAAATTAGTCACAGTGCTCATGCCATCTCGACTTGGACCACAATAGTTTCCATTCTCACCAGGTTCTCAGACCCAATATTGATAATCACCTTCTTTTATAAGAAACCAAAACACGTTGTTGAAACACGTAAGATGAGAAGATGGAGCAAGCAAACAATTTTTGAATTGAGAAATTTTTGTGGTTAAATTCTGACAAACCATCCACCTAGCCTTTCTCTACCATTAAAAATGATAGTTTCCTTGGATAAAGAATTAAATACTCACTTCATTGAAGAGTACCAGAGCTCAGACTAATCTGCTTGAAAGATATGTGATTAAAGATCTGAATTTTGAATTATTTAAAATTTGGCTCCATGTCACAGAACTCCAAATACCTCTTTGATTACATATTGATATTTTAAGGTAAATTTATTATGTGCTGTTTATATACAGGAATATTTTGAACACATTCTTCATATTCCATCATAAAAATATTTTACATAATTTTTGAATAATAAATGATGAACTATGATCCTCTTCATGCATAGTAAATGTTAAATGCTGCACTGTTTGCAGACATTAAGCCATAAGTGTTATTTGAGATGTTGCAAAATCCTGACCCCTTTAAAAGCCAAACAGCACTACAGCAGGCCTTCCCTAGCAACTGTATTCATAATGGCAATCCCTGACAGTCAGTCAAACTAAATAAACCATCAAGAATTCCAAGCTAGAAATGAGTTGTTGAGGGCTCCCGTTATCATGTCGGGACTGAGGTCATGGAGGAAACCGGAATGTTATTTTCACTAGTGCTGGCCTGCCAGTTAGTGCTGGAATTAGATTTTAGTGAAGGTGAACTTCACCATTGCTGATACTGGCAGAAATGCACTCAAAATCCTTGTAAGGGCATCAGAAAGGTTTGTAGATTACAGGGAGGTGAATCCACCCGCTCTCCTGTTTCTCTGTTCCTTGTCTTGAGTGCCTCCTGTTGATCTAGAAAACCATTGCTGTATGCTAGGGTTTATGATCCACAATTTGTCTGCCAATGCTGGGAATCAAGTCAAAATTTCCTGAGCACAGAGCATCAACACACTCAAGGGCATAAGCCTTAGTGCGCACCGGTTAAGTGGGACAATCCTTATCAAGATATTAAAGTGAGATGCTCAAAAGATGATGTTCTTTGCTTTTAGAGTGTAGTTGTTTTATTTTACCTTAATGGGAAAGTTTAGAAAATGTTACTGTGTAATCACATTTTGGATCAATAAAGCATCTAGCAAGTGAAAAATGCATGCAGTGAAGGTTCTGACAGTCTTCCCAAGCACACGGTCCCCGCTTCTCAGACCTTTCTGGAGGTGGCACAGGACTTGGGGATAGATGAGTGGAGAGTGTAAATTTCCACTATGTACACAGAGGTTGGAAAATAACTGTGCACCCAGACTCTTACTGTATTTCCTTTCCTTTCTAACAATAAAAATTGATTCAGTCATCCTGATTTTATGTCAGTATTTTAACAATGGAAACTCACAGGAAAAGATAAAAATCTACATTTATATAATGTCATTGTTCAACAGCCATATGTGATACAGGTTGCTGTTAGACTACATAACTGAGCTAATGGTTTTTAGTTATGAATAGAATATGTGGCTATAAGATGATAGAGCTCATCTACCCAATTTTTTCTTCTGCCAAGAGAAAGAACACGGGGATGGAATTTAAAGTCGCTATCAAGTCCATAAGAAAGTTTTGCATTTCACTTCTACAAGATCACCCGTGAAGCAGTGAGGCAGATGCAAACAGCCTGTATTTTCCTTGCATTCTAGACCAAACCCCAAGACACTATTATTTTTACAGAGATAAACCTTCGCAAGAGAGCCTATGAATTCAGATTAATGATGGTCTTTTCTTGTAGCTATATTAGCTTTAGTAGTGCTTTCATACAAATAGCTTCATTGTATCATCAGGAATGCATTATTTATCACAGTTCCAGATATTGCAAATACATTGGGCAAGATGGAGAATCTTTATTGACATATTGATGTAACAGAGAGAATTAGTACAGCTAAGATGCATCTGGTATGGAATAAGAGTTCTTGAAAGAATGTGGCTGAAACTCTGATGAACCCTTGGTGAGTAGGAGTGGACCTTTCCAGGCAGCTGAAATACCAGGCCAGAGGCAGGAGCCTATGTTATACCTGCTGGGTTGGCAATAATAAGCCAACATATACTTGAGGCCTTGACAAGTTATAGTATTTTATATTCTCATTTTTGACAATATTTCAGAATTATTTATTACTTTCTATTTAGCTTGGTGGAAATAACCTTTGTCCTGAATTTTGAGCACTAAGAGACATTTTCATATCAGTCTAACATCAACATTTGAAATATGCTGAAGATTAGAAATAGAGCAGCCTGTTACATCATTTCCTCAAAAAAATTACAGCCTGAGATGCAAAAGGTCTTTTCTAACTGATTTCTGAAGGCTATGGTAAAAAAAAAAAAAAAAAGAAAAGAAAAAAGGAATCTAAAGAAACAAGTGGTCTCTCTGACAAACATCATTCTCTCTTCCTTGGTCCACATGGTCATCACAGCACACAGAGGTTCCGCTGCTCATGTTAATGACCTGGGCAATGGGTCAGTAGAGTCGATTTTTTATTCTGTGAATAATGTTGAAGGTTGTCTGTGGGATTGTTGTCTGAATCCTGCCATTGGTCCCTTTTCACCTCCGCATGATGGCCAATAGAGTATGTACACAAAGAGTTCAGCCATAGAAGGCAAGATGCAGGTCAGCTGTATTGTCCAACACAGGGAGCTGCCTAGTAAAGCTGGACTAGCGAAGGAGGCAGAACTTCCCCCCTTCCAAAGGCAGAAGCCCTGCCCTTCTAAAGATCCAACAAAAGAGGAGGAAAGAGAGATACCTTCTCTCTTATAGGCTAGTGGTCTAAGAGAGGAAAAGAAAATATAGCCTGTTTCCAAATTTGGGCATAAGAGTAAGCTCACACACTAGTAAACAGGATAAGGCCAAATCAGAGAAGTCATTCTTGCCTCTGGGGGAGAAGCAAGTAATCAGATGGAGAAAGGAGCCAAAGACTTTTCCCCTAGCATATACTGGAGGGACAAAGTGGGACATCATTAGCTATTCCCTCCCTGTATGGAAACTCTAGAGTAAACAAGTATTACCCTTTTAACACATAAAAACTTATTAAACTCTGCATGTTCAAGAATTAATTCTGCCTTTCTCACTTGTACAATTTAATACAGAGTTCCACAAGAGGTAATGCCTCTAACTTAGTGTTTTCCAGAGCATGCTTCATGGAACATTAGCTCTTTGTGATATAATTATAAAGGAGAGGGGAGTTCAATAACCAACTAAGTGTGGCTAGCAGTGAGTTACACAAAATATTGAATTAAAACATTTTCTTTACCAAAGGACTTCTTAGAGCTCTTAACATGTGAATGTGTATTGTGATCATTTGAGAGGGGGTATATAATGTATAGTTTGTTTCCCAAAATTATTTGATAACCAGATTCTGTTTTTTAGGAATATCTCACAGGACCAGTGTCCTTAAAAACATCCTCTGGGAAACATTAGACCAGTGGGTATTCTCTTACTTCTCACCTCCAGAATACCAAGGCCACCGGGGGAAAATTGATCAAAGAGAATGACAGCAGGCCTGAGCCATGAGAAACCAGGGTCATGTTGGGTCTGGAACTAGACAGGTTGACGCCAGATACCAAGGCTGTGAACTGGAGGCTCTAGATCTGAATTCAGTTCCAGGCTGGATAATTTAAAAAGCAAAGATTATAAAGAAAATATGAATGATAATGCTTTTAGAGGGGCACCTTCTGTCCAAATTTGTTTCCAAATAATACCTCATACCTGACATTCGTAATTCATTTACATTGCCTGCTAGACCCCTGAAGGCATTTGAGTTTGTAATGTCTCTCTTAGAAAGTCTACAATCTATAGGAGGAGAGCTGAACTGCCTAGTTAGTTCCTGAGTCATCCCAAGCTCTGAAATCTACAGGATGGACTATGACTGCGGGCTTGCCACGTGGACCACTCTTGATGGGAAAGGTGCTAGAGCTTATTTCACTAAACTCACCTAACTCTGGAGCATAGTCAAAGTCAGTTGTGTTTCCAGCTAACAAGAGGCCAAGTTCTCCTGGACTTGTATATTTGCTTCATCTATGACCCTTCCATCCCAGCATTTTTATCTCCTCCCTCTGCACTGAAATTCTAAACACGTATCCGCCACTCATTTGCACTTAAGTAAAACCTGCCAAAAGTGCTCATGGACTGTATCATTGCAGATTGTTTTGTAAATAGATTGAGTTTTATCATTTAATATTTTTTAATGATTTTGGAGTAAACTCTAAAATATGTTACAAATCTGCTTTAATAAATAAAATATATTGATCAGAATCTAAATGTTCCAAGATTGTCTCTACACTAAGTGATCCCAGAAAGTAACAAATTTTCAACTCTCCTATTAATTCTCTTTTCTTTCATCTCTCTTCTTCTGCTGTAAGGTTTTTTAGTTGTCATTCTCACTGCTCTCAGGATGTCTGACTAAGCTGTGGTAGACTGGAAAATCGAATGGATATGATTATTAAAGTTATATGTTGCATAGGAGTTAATAGGCTATTATTGAACCACTTTTCTATAAGGAAATTACATGCACGTTGTGCACAGGCTCTGAAACCTCAGTTTGGCATTTTTGTTCACTTTTTGGTCGTTGACTGTGTTTTAAGGTGAGAAAATGTTTCTCTACTTCTTTCTAAACAGGTATAATATCCAAAAATCCTTCAATTCAACTGTGAACTCCTTGAAGATAAATAGATTATCTGATACTTAAAGAATATTCTATGTGGTAGCATACAGTAAGTGCTCAATAAATATCTGTTAGCCGAGTGATCCTTTAATTCTCTCCTCCTTACCTGTACTCAAGAACACTGTCAGATTTATCCTGACTTTCACTAGAATTACTTGAAAATTTATTTTACCTAAAATAAGCATTGTAATATATATTATAGAATAAACTGCGTCCCCCTAAAAGATATGTTGAAGTCTTAACCCCAGTAGCTCAGAATGTGATCTTATTTGGAAATAGGATTGTTGTAGATATAATTAGTTAAGTTAAGCTGAGGTCATACCAGATTATGGTGGGCCCTTAGTCCAATGACCAGTGTCCTTATAAAAAGAACAGACATACAGGAAGACGATGGCCATGAGATGACAGAGACAAGAGACGGAGTGATGAATCTACAAGCCAAGGAACACGAAGAATTGCCAGCAAACACCAGAAGCTAAAAGAGGCAAGAAAGGATTCTCTCCTACAGGTTTCAGAGGGACCATGTCCCTACCAACACCTTGATTTTGGACTTCTGGCTTCCAGAACTGTGAGACAATAAATTTGTGTTGTTTGAAGCCACCCAGTTTGCGGTACTGTTACAGTAGCCCAATGAAAATAATACAGTATATTTTTATTTCAACTTCTTAAGTGTGAGAAGGGAAATGAAGTAAGACTAGCTCCCTCTGGTTGTTACCTGGGAATGAGCAGAGATCCAAGTGATAGTTCTTTACAAGGCAATAATCCACTCCAACTGTTGTCACAACAGCAATGGAATCCTACTGATGCGGACTCACTAAAGTAAAAACTAAGAGCAACCTATTGTGCCACAAATGGATTGGGAGAGATACAGATGGTTACTGTGGGGGAGGGCTGGGGAGGGTGGTAGAAACGTCCAAAAATCTGTAAGACTTCATGTTTAAAATTGTCCTTCAGCATATTCAGTGACAGCACTCAATATTCTCAGAGAATGACCAGAAAGAACTTACAGTAATGGAGGCATTTCAAAATACTAATTCCTTGGTGCACCTCCTTCTATTTGTGGGTAAGAGAGAAAGAAGAAAGGGAGGAAGGAAGGAAGGAACGAACGAAGGAACAAAGGGAAGGAGGGAGAGAAGGAGGAAATACCATAAGAAAACAACCACTACGACATAACAATAATAGCTGTGCTTTAGTGGGCAAATTTTAGGTGCCTACACTACACTGAACACGTTAAATCCTTTTTCCAATTTAATTCATTCAAAAACGCTGTGATACAGGTATCATTTTCCCCCATTTTACAGATGAAGAAATTGAGAATCAAAGATATTTTGTGCTCTGCCCCTATCACACAGCTCTGATAGGAGCTGCACTCAAGCCCAAGTCTGACTCTAAGACCATGCCCTTAACTGTGGCTCTGTGCTGGCAGCTCACTAACTGTAGGCTCTAGAAATCCATGTTCCATTGCTTTTCTCAAAAGAGATAATCACTAAAAAAAAAAAAAAGAGAGAGAGGATTTGTCAGATTAGCAGAGATTTATTGAGCACTTGCAATAGTTCAGGCACTGTGCTGTACCTTATAAAATATTCAGGGAAATATTTGTCTGTTCTTCTGGTGTCAAAAATAATAGTAATAAGGAGTTGACCCCCTGGCCTAGTTGTTGGGTTTGGCGTGCTCTACTTCAGCAGCTGGGTTCGGTTCCTGGGCACAGACCTACATTACTCGTTGGCGGCCATACTGTGGCAGCGACCCACATACAAATTAGAGGAGGATTGGCATAGATGTTAGCTCAAGGTGAATCTTCATCAGGAAAAAAAAATAGCAATAAAACGCTATCCCTTTTATATGTAATAGCCACCTCATTGTCAAAAGCGTTGAATGATTGCAGGCATGCTCATTGTGTTCCTTGGCAACCCTTCCACCGCAATCTTTTTTTTTTTCTTATTTGGCTTGTAGGGTCCCTGTCCAAAACCCAATCTGTTCAAAAGTTCGACTGTAGGAGCAATACCTTGCTTGTATATGGCAAATTTCTTTTACCTGTTTATACAGAATTTTTTTTACATTTTTTACTAGTAAAATTAGAATTTTCTAACTTTAATGAACTGCTGGTTATCTCATCTGTTTCCCATCAGAAGCTTATGATATAAGTACGGAAGGAATATTATCACAATTTTATAAAAGAGGAAATTAATACTTAGAAAAATGGATTCCCTTTAAAGGGAACCTATCCACCTATAGGAAATTGGATTAGGGATCTAAATAAATCAGAACTCTTCTAAAGGAGAATTTCTGCTATTCCCTTTCTCATTTGGCTTTCTAATGCCAAATCCTTTCCTTGAAATTTTTCTCTTGCTTCATGTTACACTATTTTTAAAGTCTGTGGGTCTAAGGAGCAATGCTGAGCAGTGTTGCTTAAAAAAAAATCAAGTCAAAAGTCCTACACAAAAGGGACACATTTCAGAGAAGCCACAAATAAAGATATTATAGATTGAACTACAAGCACTCAATAGTATTTTTTGTTGCTGTTCAGGAAAACATTTTTTCCTAGAACTTGGTCGATACAAGAGGAAAATGACAGATTTTTCTGGGTCTCCCTGTTTGCATGTGAGTCAGAGAAAATAGACAAGTCTGACAAACATTTGGGAAATGTGTAGAGCGCTCAGAGTTTTTAACCCCCTGCATATATTGCCTGGAATTAACAATAGTGTCCTCTGTCTTCTAATGTGATTGGTTGCAACAGTTCCAGTAATTTAAAATACAAATAGTGCTGAGAAAGCATGGTAAGGATTGGCATGTTATAGTTCTGGAAACACTAAATCTTATGAATGATGTAGTGGTAAAAGGAAAGAAATATTGCTAGAAAATATTGATAGTGGATTGGATCTAAATTCACAGGAGAGGGATTGCCTGGCAGAGATGTGCGATCCCTACTCTTTTACGCTGCAGCATCCTACCTACTGATTTCCTTTAGAAAGAAAAAAAATGCTTTTTGCTTTTAATGCATACCATCCTTTTTCACTACTTATCAATTAATGTTGTGATTCAGAGATGTTGAAACTCTGTAGTGTGAAGCTCTGTAGTTCAGAGCACAGACTTTGGAGTCAGATAGACCTGGGTGAAATCTCAGCCCCTCTACTTGGGTCTCTCCCAGCCTCAGTCTCCTCTTCTGCCAAGTGGGTAAATATTAATACTTCCCTCACGCAGTGGTCATGAGGAGCAAATGAGATAATGCATGTCAAAGACCTAGCAGAGGGCCTGGCACTCTGAACATTCATAGTGAATGGTGACTTGCATTTATTTTTGACTTTGCTTTTGCTCAACCTGGATATGCTTGTCTAGACATTGGGAACCCCATGAGTATAAAACAACATCTCAAAATATAGCTGAAAAAAATCACCTCATTAGCAATAATATACTGATTACTAAGGATTCTACACATTGTGACAGCTAAAGACAGTAGGGCCATGTGGAAATGACTAAAATAATTTCTCTTCTAGTTTTATGTTTAGCCTGTAGAACTTATAATGAAAGTCAATAATGCATCTCAGGATAATGGTGGTCTCTTGGTCCATAGAAAAATGAATTAAATTTGTCCACATCAAGGAAAACTCTAAGATACCAAAAACAACATAAGAATTTTGGATGGAGCAAAACTAATCTCAACAATTTGTGGGGGGGACACAATCAAATCTTCAGGTGGATTCACCGGGAGGACTTGCAGAAAAGCAGCTGAGAAGAGGAATAACCTTGGGAATGTCCCTTCTGATTGTCCCCACACTTGATCTTCTCCACCACTCCATACCCAATCCAAAACTGGCTCTGGAGCAGAATGAGGATCAAAGGTTTGATTTAGTAATTGGAGATAGATTTCAATTATCAGAGTATCTCCATTTGAATTTAGTTATTGACATGAATGAAGTTCTTAAAACAGGAAGGTAAGAATTAGACACATCTAAGAAATAGAGAATAGAATAATTCATGATGGTTACCCTTCTTAGTTAAGAATAATTCAACATTATTAAAATGAAAAGCCAGGATCTGGTTTTTTTTCTTTTTTTTTAGGAAAACTGAGATTCCAAAAAGGATATGGTTGCTTTTAAGCCAATGAAACAAACAGAATCAGCTCCAATTTTAAATTTCCTTTATTAGCTATAAATATGTTTAGGGTAAGGAATAGAATATATGTGCATAATTAGGTCATAAATATACCTAATAAGTTAATGGGAGGGAGAGCATGCTTGGAACACAGGATAATACTGAAGTTTATAAAGTAGCATTCCTATCACAATAATAGGTCATGCTGTTTGATAAGATTATATGAGTGCTATCAACCCAAACTGTCTGATTTCTTGTTTTTTTTTCTTTCAGAGATTTAAATTTTATTCACGTTCTAGAGTGCAGTGATTCCGCATTTTTCAGGTAGGAAGGGTTGAGTACACTGAGCACCTTCTCCTCGCTCCACATCTAAGCCCTCCGGAAGAGAAGATGAGTCCACAGTAGCCCGAGGGATGTGGAGAAAGAGACAGGACGTCAGAGGTGGGGCAACACTTCTGCTTTGAAGGGCCCTGAAAATGCAACATCTGGACGCCAGGATTTTCATGGCAGGAATTCTGCAGCTGGAATCTGGGGTCACCTTGATCCCTCATTCTGTACCTCATGCACAGGTAAAAATCAAGGTTTCCTTCCTTTCTCTGAAAGCTGAGGGAGATTTCTTTAAGAAGTGTGAGAACTTAATTTTCTTGCTCTCCCCACTTTCCACCTCCACTCTCATCCTCCAGTATAAATGTGTACACACACACACACACACACACACACACACACACATACAGCAAAGAAGAAGAATCCAGAAAAATTCCAATGGTTTAAAAGAAAAATAGATTAAACAGCAAGTAACTCCCAGTTTTAAATTGTCCCACTATTTTAATGACTGAATAGGTATTGCTGGCATATAATATCCTAGAGTAGCAAAGCCAAATACTATAATAGTTTAATACCAGGTCCTACTTGACTTAGATGTTATTCATTCACATGAAAGTATCACCAATGACACCTTTGTTGGCCAGTTTCAGCAAAACTACCCAGCTCTTAATGAGCACTTATTATTTATTTGACCTTCAGAGGTCTCAGGGTGCATGCACAGTTATAAAGTCATATGCATAAAACCATCTCTGCAATAAATTAAAATTAAACTAACCATGGCAGCGGTATTCTAGGAGCATAACTTGACTTACTTGGGTAGGCCAGGTGGAAGTGATAAGTTCTGCTCCATGTCCTGAAGGTCAGGAGGATTGGATTCTGTCAAACAAGGAAAGCCAGAAAACTGCAGAGTCCAGCAAGAATCCCCCTCGAGCCCGCGGCCCGTCAGTGGCAGAATCTAAGCAAGGGGCACCATCAAGCCTGTTTGGGAAACTTCAGGCGCAAGTCCAAGCATATTAAAAGCATATTAATGTGAGGCTACAGGAGATTTGGGGAAGGACCTCCACCCCCGCCTGTTTACCTGCTCTGTAACACAGGACAACCTTCTCCAGGGATGTGCATCTCTTCTCCACATAAAAGACATTTTCAGTGGAGCATAACAAAGATGATATTTTCATCATTTGAGCATCCTGACAGTGAAGAGCATCAAATACGCCTTCCCCACTTAATAAGGGCTGCCTCTCTGAAGAAAGAAAATGCCTTCCAAGACAAAAAAAAAATTAAAAAAGCATAGAAATTAATTGAACTAGCTTCCTGTCATGTATGCACCACTAAGTATGCAATTGAATACTGAAACTAGAGCCATATTACATATAGTTGGATGATCAAGTGGTCAATTGCAAGGTTAGCTTCTCTATTGAAAACAGCCCCACGCCTCCTCTTTTGAGGCTCAGAGGGCATTCAGGAGCAAAGTCGCTCTGCCTTACCTTGAGCTCACATTGTCTTCCGGTGTGCGGTAATGGGACCAACAGAATAAACCAGAAGTAGCTGATTTGCTGAAACACTCAGAAACGCCCGTTAGGATGACAGAGAGAGTCATGAAAGCTCACCATGTCCTACAGTTGATAGCAAAATAGCACAAACTTCCGAATACTGTTTTCCCAGTGTTATGATTTTATTGACCATACTAGTGCTCAACTAGCCAGCTTCAGAAAAGACAAGGCTGCCTTCCCTACTTAAGGTATTATTTTAAGCTGGTGCTACAGAGCTATATATTTGGGTTCCCTATGCAGTACAGCAAATGTGCAAATATTTTTAGCAACTACAAGATTTGGGGGAGGGTGTTTTAATTCAAGCATAGCAGCACTGTGCAATATCGAGACCTCCATTACTGTTAATATTTCCTCTGCACTGAGGTAGAGTTAGTCAGTTAAACAGTTCTGAACTTCCAAGACCAATGGGAAGATGAGACTTAATTACCCTCTATGTTACTTCCCTTCTTCCCCTTCCCCCAAACTGTCTAAACACCACACTTGCTTTTTAAAATTTCCTTCCAATGATCATTTCATAATCATCTAGTTCTCAAAAGCAAATGCAGAACGATCCAAAGCAGTCTGTGAAAATAGAACCTAAGAGAAAGACGATTTTCTGGACACTTTATTCCCCTGGTTTGTTATTTTTAGGATGAAAAACTAAAAATGCCATTATTCACAGTTACACAATGCAACACAACACAATAGAATGCATTAGTTCTGGACTAACCCTTCATAGTGTCTTGCTTCTCTGAATTAGCAAATTAATATACAAATTAAGAGCAATTGGAACACCAGGTAAAAAGGCAGGTGCCTTCATTTTTAAAAGCCAGGGAAGCTGAAGAAGTAACAATGACTATAAAAAGTTGTTACTCGTCTTGAGAGTGCCAGAGGTCCTCACTAACGCCTGCAGTAGCCCTCCAACTACACACCCCCTTCAGTAAGGCGAGGCTCCTCACACCCCCTCCTACACCATGCTCAGGACCTGCTCTGCAGCTTTACTCACGCACTCTCCGCGGACGGACACGTGGGACCTGCACACTTTCTGACCACTCATAGCATCCTGTTATCTCTACCTCTGCTTTGGCACTTTATTAGATTATACTTAGCATTTTAGTATATACTGACTCTCAGACGTTTTTCTTTCATCACAAGCATGTCAGGAAAAGGGCACTGCACATGGAAAGCTCTCTGGTGGAGAGCTTTGGGATATCAAGTCAGACAGCACTGAATTCAACTCTGGCTCTACCACTGCCAGCAGTCTGACCCATAAAATGGGGGTAGCGGTAGTGCTGACTTTGCTCGCTCGTTAAATGAGACAACGCATGCACAACACCAAGCACTGGGCTGGTGCATAGTGAGGATTAGAGCAATTGCAGTGGTGGTCATAATCGAAGTCCTTGAAGGTCTCAGTGCCACAGTTATGGGAGACCAGAGCCTGCATCTGCTACTATTTTATTTGTGTGGCACAGTTCCTCAACCTTTCCGAGCCGCAGACTCCTCATCTAGAAAATGAGAAAGTAGGACTAAACCGGCCTAGTTTATAAAATCTCTGGTCCTGTCATTGATTATACGCAATCTCATTGAAGGCAAGACTCGTATCACATTCTTTTGCAATCGCCCTAGCTCCTCACTTGCATTCAATAAATTATATAATCGAACTAAAAATAGTACTTTAAACATACACGTGTGTGCATATCTGTCTGTATATCTGCACGTGTGTCTGCATGTGTATGAAATCTTTATCTGTGGAGCATGAAGAACTGTACTTAGGCAGAATTTTCCCCAAGGTGTGGTAAATTAGGAGCTGTTTTGGTCAAAAGACAACCGAGAAGATTCATCGTCTAGCAATCTAGCACTCCCTTAGATAAACGAACGTGGTTTGAGGTCCGCTGCGACGCTCTGAAGCTCCCTGTCTTGAGGAGTGAAGAACAAGCTGCCCTACACTCTGACCGGGGCTTCAGAACCAGCTTTCCCATTGACAAGAGCCTCGGAGCTAGTCTGGTTTGGACCTCAGGACTCGGAAGACTCTGGCGCCATCCTAGTCTGAGGGATCTTGCTCACATTGGTCCCTTCAGCTGCTTAATGATTTTGATACTCAGAAAGGCAATAGATTTTGGAATGATTCCTGGTGATTCTGGAGGCCACCAGAAGAGTAGCTCTTGGAGGGTTATTCTTGTAAGTTATAAATCCCCGGTCATTTTATTTTAATTAATATCTTTATATTAATCTCTAATTTTCTCTTCTTGCCAAAATCATTTTTAAAGCAGTGTGGGGAAGTCTGAGAAGAGCATAGACAGTCATTTATCAGCTCTTTGTGCTGTTGTTGCCAGAAATATTTGCCTGAAAACAAGCTTTTGGTTGCTTATGAGTGGGTTGGCTCCTGCTGTTTCTACCTCAGCTGAAGTCATTATTCTCTATGACATCACAACCCTCCCTACAGCAAGGGAGGTGACCTTAGGGACAGAAGACGAAGTGAGGTTGATGAACTCTTAAGAGATAAAGATTACATTCTCCAATTTAGCAATAAAAAAGGAAGACAAATGCAACAACCATCCCAGAAATGATATACATTTATTAATTTGAAATTTAACCAAAATGAATTTAGTATTTTACACACTCTGTCCTATTTGCTGCACACACATTCATACTGTAATGTTTCTCTTCCACCTCTAGTTGTGATGGCTTCATATGTTTAGAGAAAGTTATTCTTTGTCTTTGTTTACTTTATATGACATAATATATTTAAGATTAAAAAAGCAAGTCCAAGATTTTTATACATTGTGGCTGATTATATTCTAAAGACCAAATATGTTTCTAAATGTGAAATATCTACAATCAACCAGATTTGGCTACTTGGTAACTTCAATGAGATATTAATATTGTGGGTTCCAATGGTACATAAGAACATTTTCCTGAGAGAACTGCCAAAACATGCAAAAAACCTAAAGATACAAAAATTAAAACGATTATATGAGAAAGCAGAGAGTTTCTGCATCAATAAATAAACTAAATTAAAATATTGGCATCATAACTCAGACAGCACTACTACTAATTGCACTATAAGTGAAAAAAATTCAGATTTTTAGTTATTCATATTCTCTAGAATAGATGCTTAAATGGATTTCAATTACTTCCAATAGTTTAATTAAGTGCCATACTGAAACATTTTGTTTTCATTCATTTCAACATTCACTCAAAAAGCTTTTTGTATCCCTCACTTCCACATTCATTCCAAGAGCATTTTTCTAGCATCTACAGAGAATAGAGATGAATTGAAATTTATTTCCCTTGAGAAACTTGAGAGACAAGTTAAGACTTGAGGGAAGTCAAAACGCACAAATACACAAATGACAATTAGTAAACGTAACACATGATTGTACCTGTTAACGATAACCAATATTTATTGATTGATTACAAGATGCCAGGCATCATGCTAGGAGCAATACAGTAATATGTTATTTTGGTTCATCCTCACAGCTCTATAAGGTTGTTACTAAGAGTTTACCCAGTTTACAGGGACTAAGATGTTAAATGTCTTGCTCAAGGTTAACCCAAGTGTGGGGATTCAGACCCAGGCCATCTGACCCCAAAGCCCTTGCCCCTGAGCACGCTGCAGGGGAAAATGGGTTAGCACTGGGGAAAGCCTGGGATTTAGGCTCTGTGCCACTCACAAAGGTATGGGATCTTAGAAAATTCACTTAACTCCCTCAAGTCTCAACTTCTTTTTAAAATAAAATAGGGTAGATGAAGAGGCTTTGTAAGCCCTAAAACACTCTGCAAACATCAGCTGCTAATATTTTCATTCCAACCTGCACATGTCTAGCGAAAGAATACCATGTACTGTACTATACTAATAAAAAGAGACTTCTACAAAGAGATGTTTCATGTGGAATCATAAGAAATTACTAGACAGGAGGTGATGGAGAAGTGTCAGAGTTCATTTATTGCTTAGAACAGTACAGCCTGAGTCTCATTGTCTACATGGAAATATACCACTCAATATTTACAATGAAATTATAGTACTAAGTCTACATACATTTATGCTATTCTAATCACTAGCACTGACCCACCAGTGGAGACACATTAAAATAAAAATTTGTTATTAGAACAGTTAGGAAGATATTGGTAATGGTTATGTCAATATGTAACCCATGTCAAAACAGCTAACTGGGAGGGAAGGAAATATACAGAAAGAAACAAATGCTTTCCCTCTCCCCCAGATTTGCAGAATTACTTATTTCATAAGTAGTCTGACACATAAAAAGCTCATTGCTTAGATTTTGTGAATAAGTTGGGCATATTTAAATTATTTTTATTATTATTGTTGTTATGCTTTCCTGAGGGAACTCTTAGTGGCAAAAAGACAATTAATGTGTCAAACCAGAAAGTAAATTGATATGTGATGTCAGTTTCAGTGAAACATTCTCTATTAGTATAGTTTTAATCTCATTTATTTTTATTCCTGTCATAAGAATACTTCTAAAATATTAATCAGTGCTGTTTTACTCTAAGTATATTTAAAATTTTCCTAAACTTTAGAAGTTAACATTAATTCAATAATTAATAACATTTTTATTCTCCAATCTAATTAGTTCCCTAAAAGAGGAGCTGTATTGTTTCAATGTGAAATTCCACCTATTACCCCAATGAATGTATTTTGCTAAAAATATTGTTGAAAATTTTTAAAGAAAGATAATGAATTTGAGAAATAACATTATTCAAACACAATCACCATTTGGATTCCCTGGTCTCAGATTAGCCAGTGGCAGTTTATCAGCAGAAAATTTACTCATGTTAAACAGAGGTGAACTTAAAATACAGAATTTTTTCCCACTCTTGTCTGCCTCAGATATGAACACTTTATAAAGACGAAACAAACCAACATAGATTTAAATTGATATATAAAATAAAAATGAGAAAAATCTTAGAAAAAATGAATAATATGATTCTGATATTTAAGAGTTTTGTGTTTTTTGAAGTACATGCCAATTTCTCACTGTCATCGGTCACATATTGGACTTCACATTGGGATGAGCTACACCAATAAGAAGTCACTTTTTCATATTGTACCGTGCTTACAGACCTTTGAGGGGGAAGCCCTTCATTGTATTTTTCATCTCTTCTCCATCACTCAACAGCATAAAAATGGCTCACTGGCAGAAGAAAACGTAAAGAATCCAGTCTACAGTAACCACCAATGCATCTTGGTGGTTGGTAGAGGCAGTAGAGCTTGGCAGAGGCAGTAGTTTTATGCTTTCTATTATTTAACATCTATGACCCAAGTTGTGCAATGATACCATTCTCCTCTATGTTAATATACTGAGTAAATTACATTACACACGAAAAGTGTAAAATTACTCTCAGGTTGCTTCTTTTTATTTTTCATGTGTTTGTTTTTTAACTTTTAGTAGAATTCAAACGGAACAATGTGAGAAATTTTCTGGGCACAAAAGGCCAAAACCAATATGAAGCAAAGGGCTGAGCAAATACACAGTCGACAGGCACTGCTCCGCGTCGGGAGCCATTCTAAACAATTTATGCTCAGCATTTCACTTTGGGACCCAAGTGGTCTAGATCAGATGCCTATAATGTCTAAAGTCACCAGAAAAAAAATCTCAGCTCTCCTCTTCTCTTGGGCAGCATAAATGTGGCCTACAAATTGCCCGACTGCTTCTCTGTCCAGTGAAGATTCCACGAAAATCTAGCTCTTTCCCATCTAGGAAAAAAATTTTGCCAAAATAGAGCTCACTCTTAACCTCTCGTCAGCAACTCAGTGGCAAGAACCTCTGATGCCCAGATTTAATCTTGACGTTCTCTTCCTCAGAACTGCAATCAGCTGGGCTACTAACAGGTCAAAGAAAAAAAACAGCTCACAACTATCATTTGAATGGTACTGTACAATTCACAGAGCACTTTCTTAAGCAGTGTCACATTTCATTTGCACAATAACTCTGCAAGGTACATAAACAAATACCTACACTATATAATTTGTTACCTCGATTCACATCTTATAAATGATTAAACTTAGGTTCAGGGAGTTTAAAAGTGATTTGTCCACGGTCAACAAAGCTCGTGGTATTTCTCCTGCATCATGCCACTTGAGATATGACCCTAGGTGTTTCTTAGAACAAATTCCCAGTAATTAAATATGACACCCTGATGGTGATAGAAAGATCAAGAGAGAGAGACAGAGGATCTATAGCTGCCCACCTCATAATATCTCCATTTCAGCATATTAGAGTACTGTCTATTATCTGAGAAGCTCCTGAGTGTGCTAATGTTTTCTCCAAGTGTGTTCCAAGCTCAAAAGCTGCATTTAAAATGTCATAGATTTCTGGACACTAATACTCAAAAATGATACACAGCCCAGGTTTCTGGCATTCTTTATGCCCATCTGTTAGCATGGCACCGTGCCCATTCACAAGGTAACAAGACAATTTCAGGAGAACACAGATGCCAACCATATCAAGGCTTACAGTGATAACCTGCAAAATGAAACAAGCAGTTCTTCTTTTTCTACAATGAGCAGATCCTCCTGAGTCAGAAGCTTCACATCATACCTCTGCATCTCTCACATTAGGTGAGATCACATCGGTTAACACAGAGTAGAACACACAGTGGAGACTGCTGTTATTAGTTCAAAACCTTGACTCATTTCTGCTCATAGGTTATCAAGAAGAATTAAGGTACAGTTCTATAAAATAAAATCCTGCCACCTTCACCTCAGCTCAAAGACAGGCATTTACCTTGGAGATAATGAGTGCCGGATGAAATTCCCAAATGCCTTTTCCAATGTTAGGAAGCTTCGTGGCTTTGTTTACTTGTGACCAGTCAAATCTCGAGTAGCACGAGGCTCAGCCCAACGAGAAGGTTCAAGTGTTGGGACGGAATTGCATTTTCTGTAGATGGAGATATAGAACCTCCATTGACTCATCTGCCTGAGAATATAATGATAAGGAAGATACTATAAACACAAGGTCCCTTCTGAATTCTAGCAAGCATACTTTGACTAGAGCTGTTTACATGGACCCTCACTAAAGGCACATGATTCAGTCATTATTCCTTCTCAATAGGCTTTCTGTGTATATATTCGAGGTGAAGAGTTGTTTAAAGAGCAAGAGGAATAGGGGAAAGGAAAGAAAAACAGCAGAAGAAACTACAAGGAAAGGAAAAGAAACGGAGGAGAAATTTTTGACAATATAAATATGTTAATAGCTATCCTACTATTTTTATGGTCAATTTGATAGTAATTCTAAAGAAAACCGCATTTGGACATTACAAAGAAATATGTCAATTTGCTTGAATTTCCTGTAGCTCCTGAAAACTACATAGCTGTTTTCCTCTCCTTTTTGTATTCACACACATATACATATATATTCTGGAAAATCATATGGCTATGTGTATACATATATATATATATATGCATGAATATATGTATATGTATATTTATAGATAAATATGCACACACAAATATGTTATTAAAAACTACACAGCTATGTGTATACGCGCACACACACACACAGCCACAGAGTCATTAGACATCAGATTCCACATTGCGGTGGAATCATCCTGAATGGTATTTAATAGGTAGCTACTTATACATAAGATATTTTCTCTTTTCTCAGTTAAAAAAAGGAAATTAAGTATAAGATGTTTCATAATAAAGTATTATGAGAAAATATATAGGTGTGAATATGTGTGAGTATATGTGTTAAAAGCATTGGTTTAACAGAATGTGATGACCCTCATGGTAAACTGAATTTAGTTACATTTCTGAACAATTTATTTATTGGTTTAATATTTACTCAACAGATATTTATTGAACACCTACAATGTTCACAAATAAGTTCCTATCCTCAAGGAATAACAGCTGTAATTATAGCAATACAAACTTGCTTTTATTTCAAATAATTTTTCTTTAATCACTTACTCAAGAGGGTTTAATGATTACCTACCAGGTGTTAGAAATTGTTTTGGACTCTGATGACATCATAACAAATAATTTCTGTCCTTAAAGTGTTTGAAGTGTGAGGTAAGATAGAGACTAGAAAAGATACTAACATAGTGTGTTTAATGGCAATAAAGGAGAGCACAAAACATAAAAGGGACAACGCCTTTAGATTTGGTGATCTGGGAAGACTTCATGGGGTAAATAATGTTTAAGCTGTTTCACTGGAGGTCTACTGATATTTAGTCAAAATTGTGTGTGCGTATGTGCATGTAGGAGTAAACAAGGGTTACCTCTGCGAAGATTGAAGATCATCACGTAGGTGATCTCCATCTCCACCAGCCACGGAATCCATGTCTAGCTAAGAACGAAGGCAGATAAAAGGGTGTAGGTATCAAAACAGATAATAATACTTTTAAAGCCAGTTATGAAATGCCCTGATAAAAAATACAATGTTGGGACCAATATGTCTCTTCAAAGTGGTCTCACGCATTTTATAGCTCTGTGGACAATGTTGGTATTTATTAAATGAGAGAAAAAGAGATCTTGAGAGGACATTAAGAGAGGAGCCACTAAGACAAGACCTTCATAAAGAAGCAAAGCTTAGCTGTTCCTAAAGGTCTTGCTGAGTGTAAGAACATGGAGGATCCTTCTCTACTCAAAGCAGGGCAAGAGGAATCATTAAGTTTCAGGAAGGAGGAACCATATTTGTTTTATCTGCTAGCCTATAATAGGTATTCTCTCTGTCCATTATTTACATATCTGTCTATCAATATATCTATATGGTAAAGAAAGAAGTTGACGGAAGGAGGGAGAAGGGAGGAAGAGAGGAAGGGAGGGAGGGAGAAAGGAAAGAAGGAAGGAAGGAACAAACGAATGAATGAACGAAGGAATAAAGGAAAGACTGACTATAAATGAATTCAATCTCCTTGGAATTTTAAAAGTGTGATTCTCACTTGAAGGTGGGGGTGGTCTAGACTTATGCCACAGGGAAGAAGTCCTCAAAGTTAACTATGTTAATTATCACAGGGGCAAGTTAAAAGCAAATTCCATGATTCTCCCCCCAAAGATTCTGATTCAGTTGGTCTGGAATAGGATCCAATAACCTCCCTTAGATGAGTCTAACATAGGAGGTTGAGACCACACTTTGAAAAATGTTGTCTTAAGGAATATTAAGTATCCCTTTCAGCCTTATGATTTATCTACAGATAGAGATTTAGTTCTGCAGCTCCACATTTGTTTTGGTGGAGAAAGAGAAGTGCCCACTTTTCTAAAGCATATTAAAGTTACCAAAGATCTTAAAAACACACTTTGAATTTGTATGTGTATATTATAATACATTATCTTACATGTATAATTCTGTTTCAATTTTAACCTCAGACCTGAAAGAATTCACCATTGCACATCTATTTTCTGAAAAGGATGACTGTGATTTAAGAGAAAACATCAGTTAAAGGGAGAAAAAAGGCAAAAGAAAAGTAGAAGAGGGAACACAAAAGTTAACTATGAAAAGAGTTGAAGTCACTCTCAGTGTGTATCATTTTTAGTTTAGCCAAAGAAATGAGTGAAAACTTGAGTATTATAAAATTCACATATTTTGAATCATGAACATTTCTCAAACAAATGAAAGAAAGTGGATGTAAAAAATAGAAATGCATTTGGTCTGACTTATTGTCCCCTCACCCCCATCAATTTAATAAGGGGTTGACATTTTAAAAAAATGTAGTCTAGATCTACCAGTTGAACTGAACAATAAACAAGGAGCACTCCACTGCACAGTGTTTCAGCTCTGCTTACAGCATGAGTGAGTAACTTCAAATCTAATTAGGATGGGAAATTTTGCCTGAACAAGTCTGAAAAGTATTGAGCAATTTCTTGCAGGCATGACACTGATTCTGGGTATGTACATACTAGAGTGGAGTTCAGCAAGGCACAGGGCATACAAGTGAGGCACTAAAAGTGAGAGGACAAGAGCAAGATGTAATAAAATGTGCAAAGACTTTGGAATAAGATAGAACTGGGTATAAGTTCCTAGTTCTGCCATTCACTAGATTTCTGCCCTTGGTGCAAATTATTTATCCTCTTTCAGACTCAATTTTCTTATCTAAAAATAGAGACGAGAACAACTCCTTACCAAAAATTATGTGAAATAAGTTAGGTAACAAGCCTAGCTCAAAGGATGACAACAGATTCAATTTTGCTCATCCATAGAGATTACTTTTAGAATGTTGGAGATACAAACACCCAAATAATCAGCAGAAAATGGAAAAAATGTAATGGAGATGTTTGTTGTTAGGTTCAACACTGCTCTGTAAATGAAATATCATCCAACTATTGGTCCTAAACGCTATGTTGGCAAAATGTGTGGGAGCAATTAATACTGTGCTATTTTTCTGAGAGAATTGAGATGTTTCTCTCTAAAGACTTCTTTCACTCTAGCATGATAATATGATGGATTAATAAGATCGTATTTTGAGATATTAACTGATGTTTCTTCCCCTGGACATCCTCCACATTATATCTATTACCCTTACTGCACCATTAATTATCTTCCAGGTGAGGGTTTATAGAGTTTAGGAAGAAAAGAATCAAAATCTCAGCTTTGAGTTCCAAACATAGAGACAAATAATCTTGAAAAACAAGGAGAAACAAAGGATTTGGGGAGAGAACTTTTCTGAAAATTACAAATAAAAAGCCTTAAGGATGTAGAGGAAGAGAGTTTATACCAAAAATAACAGTTGGAAAGGATACAAGATGAAGTAAAAGATTATTTTTCCAATACAGAGAAAGCTTAAAAATGCCATCTGGATTGAGGAAAGGAGGAGATGGAAGATGACAGCGGTGGAAGGGGAGGGGTTTGTGCATAAAGGGAGAATGGAGGAACAGGGCTTAATACAGATATGGGGTTCTTGCTGCCCTCTCCCCATCCTGTCTTCTCAAAAATGTCTGTGCTAATCATGATGTCCCTATGCAACGGGAATGACTGAGTAAGAAATCTATAGGATTAGGTCTGAGAACACACTCTCAGAAGGCAGACACCAAGCATGGTGTGGGAAAATATCCAAAAGATTATGGAGCCTCCAAAAGAGATACAGAAAGGCTGAGAGAATTTCAGGGGATAAGAGGAAACATGCATATGTATTGACAGGACACACTGACCAAATGCAACTTGGATCACACACACACGAGCTGAAGACCACATGATACATAGGACAATAGACACCTACTGCAGATGTATCGGAGATAAAGGTTGAAGTACCAAGATTGAGTAGAATGAATTAAATCTCAGTGAAGACAGGCTGCGGACCACAGCCTCCATGTCAAAAACAGGCCCTAGGATGCCCCTCCTCCACAAGAAGGGAAGGATAAAGGGAAAAGGAGGATTTTTGAATTAACTGAATGCATCCCCAAAAGAGCCAAAGAGAAATACAAAAGACTGACATAACCTTGAACTAGCAAGGTGATTATTTTGACAGCAAAGAAATCACAGAAGTTCCATTGGTTCCTTACAGAGTTTGCATCTATATTTTGTTGTTCTCCAGTATTACAACCACTGTGACATAGCCAACATCGATCTTATGGGATACTGTTACCATAAAAGTAGATTTAATGTGCGTTTAATCATGGAAATAGAAAAAAATCAAGAATATTGCAGGGAAAAACAAAAAGAGGAAGAAGGAAAGAGAGTCACTATTGCTATGGCAGCAGAAGCACAAATGGCCTTCATTACACGGTGTCTGACATGAGCATGATGCTCAGTTGTTTAGTTTTTAAAAGTGTTAATTATAGTAATTAAAAGAATGGTTTTTATTTTTGAAACAATATTTACAGGTAGGTATTTCTTAAAGTTGAAGTCATGCTTCTACACATTTTAAATTATTCAGTGTTTATACTATTCCTCCCCCTCCTCTTCCTCCACCCTCGCCTCCCTCCCCTCCTCCTTCTGGAAGGTGAACATTGGCAATGACCCTATAGAAAATTATTGGAAGTGAAAACTGTCATTATTTTTCTCACTGTCTGTCAATACAATGAAATGACATTTTATGAGTTTAAGTTCACTGACTATACTTGAAGTCATCACCAGGAAAAGTTAAGTCTTTCTTCAAAATCTCCCGATTCAATAACTGAACTTGTTAATGGCCCAATGTTTCGCTTCTTTTCTGGTACAACAGTGTCTATCCCAAATACTTTCTCTCCACGTTTTAACTCCCTCTTATCTCCAAGATGCTAAGAATGGCTAGTTAGACTATCAGAAGTACCTTAATTTTACCTCTTTTGTTGTTTCTTCTCTAGGTGGATTTAACTCCATCCGATAGTCCCATCATTCCGCAAGTATGTAGTGAGTGTCTACTATGTGCCAGACCAAATGATTTATTACTTTCAATTCTTCAAGAAAGTTGATATTTGACTGCTTTCATTCATTTTACTATCATATTTAGCCAGTCAGTATCTCTATTATTTACCTAAGTTGGAAAGCATTTAAATGTTTTAATTAACGTGCAGAGTAGTAGTTTCCACGTGTGGACTCCTCATCACTTCTGAAATGATGGCTTCTGTTCTATGAGCCTTTGAAACTTAGGAAAATTAGGTTCTTAAAATAAAGATATAAATTAGATCATAAAAAACTAATTCATATCCATACAGCTGGACGAGAAAGTATGGCAAGTGAAATAGACTCTATTTGTTGTTCATACACAGGTTGTAATGTGCAAACACTTCAGTTGTGCAGTGCAACAACTCCAGGGGTCCCATTCACAGCTACCATGGTAAAAATGAGATTCCTGGTATTGTACAGAATGGTGGCCCTACACAGCCATTCTACAAACCCTGCCACCACCACCACCTCTGTTCCTTCTTTCTGGATGTCAGAACTTCAAATTTATTTGTGTGTTTATAAATAGGTGACCCCTTTCTCAGTGCAGAAACTGATTTATGATTGATCTAAGCCAGTCCTAGTGGTCTCCCTTCCCTGACAGTCATGGTTTAAACACAGAAATATGACCCAATAATGGTAAGAGTAAATCCCCTGATGGCTTCTGGGAAAGGGTTTTCCTTAGAAATAAAAAAAAGACATGTGGAACAACTTTCTCTTCTTGTCTCCAGTGATGGAGTCTTGTCTCCAATGATGTCTGAAGCTGTTGTACCCATAATGTGGAGGAAATATCACCCAAATGTTCAAAATGTAAAGCAGAAACCCAAGAACTGCCCTACTCACAAAATTCTATTGAGAGATAAATTTCTTGGTTCTTAAGCAATTTTAGTTGTTCCTTCTCTTATTTGCAGCCAAAAGCATCCTTAATAAAAGTCATGAATTTGGCCATTCCATTCATCAGTATGGAAATGGAGGGATAGAATGACTCTATAACTTTCTAGTGACCAGGACGTGTATAAAAACCCAGCTTTCTGGTACTCCTACCTGTCTCACTATGAGACTGCAAGTCAATGACTCTGAATTTACCAAGGACGTAGTTAACACTCAGTGTTTACCAGTTATTGTGGGAGGGTGGAGAGACTGCAGTAAATAAATCAACTTCATTGCTTTTATTAAGTTAATTGGCTATGATACTTAGGAGATCAGAATATAGTCTGGTCTCCTGCACTATATTCGATCCATATAATACCTCCATCTACATCAAGGGTTCATTCTTTCTGCTCTTCCATAACTAATATCCTGGTTACCCACGGTTTTCTTTACCCCCTCTTCACCCAGATAGTTGAAAATCTGATTGTTCTGTGAATAAGATACCTCATTGGAAAATGAAGGACAATATTTATACTTATTAATGATAAGTATTAAACTACAGCCCAGATTTCTCCAATGCAATACAACCTGAACTTGTCATTTGGGGAAACTATAATAATAATAATGATGGCCACAGTGGAAGCAGACATTTTAGGCAGTAGACAGATTATATTTAAAGATGCCTTTGTCTGATTACCGGGATACCTATGCTAATGAGAAAGAATGACTAAGATTGCAGTCTATTTCTATGTTTTACATGGTTTGGGAGTCATTCTTCATATCTGTTGCCCCCTAATAGGACAGAGTACCAAAAGGGGGACTTTTGAGTTTTAATGCTCTACTCAACCAGCACACCAGGTCACTTGATAATGGTTGGCTTGGCAGGGGTCCAAGGCAGGGGATACTTCACAGATATTCTGCATGTCTTCACTCTGGTGATGACTGGGAAGTATGGTGAAGCATTTGTGTATCAGAAAGAAGGAAAGGGAGAAGAAAAGCATTAAAAGAAGAAAGGAGAATGAAAATTACTCTCTGGGAAAAAATACCACAGTATTTAGTGTTCTCAGGAGGAGAATTTTATTTTTCTTCTTTTGAATTTAAAAAACGCACATGGCTTATGGCCTTAAGGAGAGAAGCACGGGAACAAGGCTGCTTTTGTACTCTATTAAGGTTGAGATTAAAGTCCCTACTGATAAACTGAACATTCTTTAAAAGTGACCAGAAGCAAACAGTGTCTGTTTGCTGCTACTTTATTACAAAGACACCACTGAGAATAGCTAAGAATATACTATTTGATCTTTAACAGGTTGACCAAATGATTGCAGTTGGCTCCAGTACATGAGATGCTTTCTGCAAATGATTGTTTCTGGTTATAAACCTTTATAATATCTCAGAATGAATTATGTATGTATTTCATGTTTTCTTTTCTGTTATCAGCCTTGATGTTCTCATTTCAAGTTTCACCCTAGCCTCCTAATAATGCAATATTGAGGCCATTCAGACACTAATTATGCCTCCGTGGCTTTTTTGAAATGACTAAATCAGCATCAGTTCTATAATTATCATTAGCAAGTTTGTATCAGTAGCTCACATCACTTGAAAAGCTCAACTTAAATGATTTGTGAATATACTCATCTAATACATTGAACACTCTATAGATACACACAGGTGCATGCCTATTGCTTTATGTAAAACAGAAAGTCTGTACATGTACACTGTATGAAATATATTTCAACACAATATTAAAACATTATTTCCATAGCTTAAAATAGAGACACCCAAGATACCTGTGCTTTAAAAGCTCAGTTGGGGTGAGCAGTGTGAGGAAATAGAAAACTATTACTCATACTTAAGGCTAGATCTGATGTCTTCCTCATTTTCAGAATGTTCAAATAGGAATCTGGCATAGATGATTGACAGGAAGAAGTATCCAAATGCAATTTCTCTATTTTCATTGTTTCTGTTCTTGAATTATTGATATTGCCAGTAGTCATTTGCCATGAAAACAAATCAAGGTATATATGATAAGCGCTTCCTTGAATGCAACACTTTTATATTTTAAAAAATGTTTACCGTATACCATTTCTATAATTTAACAAAATGGCAAACTGGTAGGGAAGATAACTACAGCAAAACAAAAGCATAGTGCAAATTAAAATCTTATTTCTGTGACTAAATACATAAATGCTGTGTGGAAAAATATTACAGAGAAAAAAAACCCCAGCTACTAAGAGGAGAAGCTACGAAGATTTCTTTGTATCACTTAGAAGGAAAAGACTCACCTTAAACCAGGAAAACCTGATAAGAATTTCTGAATTTAGGTCTCTTTAGGAATAGTGGGACATACATCAAAAGCTCAGCCATTGTACTTCCTAGTGACAGTCTTTTTTTTTTTTTCACACCACCTAATACTAGATCCTTGTTTTGTACAAAAAAACTTGTGCCAGGCTGTAGTATTTTATGACCTACATTATTACCCTCTGGGTAGCGAAATGATGGTGCCAAACTAATTATTGCTTTGTCTAATTTTAAATCCAGGTCTATGGAGATTAACAGCTTGCACATTAATTCAAAGCACCAACAGCCCACCTAACCTAATGCCGTTTTAAATGAATTAAAATTCCTATTTAGGAATCTTTAATATACTTTAAATGAAAGAAATGTGCATCTATATTTTTATTCAGTATATAAAAACCAAATTCACTTTGCTTATTTTGCTTGCTCAAACATACTCCAGGGAGGAACTTTTCTTATCTTCAGGCATTACTTCTCTTGAAAATGAAATACCTGCTAAGCTAAAAGCACAGTCTGAATGGAACTAATTGTAACGTGGTAGTGGTGGTAGGAAAAGGGAGGCAAAATAATGAGAAGAAAGACTATGTTCAGGTTGAGGAAAAAAAACATTCAGTTCCAGCTGTTGTCCCTTTTTATATCTTTGACATTAAATGAATGCCTTTAAACACACTGACATTTTGTAATATTGCAAAATGAACGTACAGTATTGAGCAATCAATACAAATAGACCATCTATAAAAAAGGCAAGGAAGCATATCACCAAACCTATGAGAAGGATTGACAGTTTGAGGGACCAGAAAATGATAGACCATTGCAATAACTTCCCAGCCAGTCTCCTTATTTCCACTTCCATTAGCTATATCTTCTTAAAGCAGGGCTCAGACCATATAAATCTCTTGCTTAAAAACCTTCCAGAGCGTTAAGTTACTTACCTACTGAAATGCAAACTCTCATCCAAGGACTGAATGAAGCTCCTCCACAATGCATCCCCAATTCTCATTTCCATCCTATTTCTCCTCCTGTGCTTCTGTAAAGCAAAGGCTCAGCCAAAGTAGATTATACGCTGTTTCCTTCAAAGTCTCTCATAACTTCCTTCCTCACTGCCTTTGCGCATGCCTATTTCCTCCACATGTCAATTTGTTAATTTCCTCAGTAAACATGTATTCAGG
This sequence comes from Tapirus indicus, assembly GCA_031878705.1. Classification (NCBI taxonomy): domain Eukaryota; kingdom Metazoa; phylum Chordata; class Mammalia; order Perissodactyla; family Tapiridae; genus Tapirus; species Tapirus indicus. Next base: position 76,887,591 of record CM062926.1, on the reverse strand, counting down.
ATGTCACTATTTTAAGCATTGGGGGAAGAGGGGGAGCAAAAACAAAAACAAAGATGGAAGTTACAATGATTGCCTACTCTCAAGAAGCTTACAATCTAACAGAGGGGTCAAACACAAAGATACTTTTAAAATGATGTGAAGATGCAGAGAGAGAGAGAGATGGAGTCTGATGGGAGCCCAGGGGAAAGATACTGAAGCGCCCCTAGGAAGGCTGGGAATTCTTTTTGGAGGAGGCAAGTGTTGAGAGTCTAAAGGGAGTTAGCCCACAGAGGAAGAGGGGAAACCAGAGGGTGCAATGAAAACCAAGGCGTGGAGGGGACAAACAACATGGTGCATGCAAACTAAAAGCAGTCTGTTGTACTGGAGCATAAAGATTGAGACTACAAAGGCCAAGAAAACTGCCCTCTCCTTCATGAAAGAACCCATATCTTCTTCTGGACAGAACCTCTTTATGAGTCACTTATAACATTCACTTTGAACTATATTTATCTGGCCTCATCCATAAAATGTTAGTCGGTTTTCTTTAAATCCCTCAGAATTTTTGGTGCAATACTTTTAACCACGGTAAGTGTTCAGTGTGTACTTTCTAAATGAAATTGAGCATCATGCAAAATTAGGCAGAGGTTCCAGCAAATATATGAACACTATCACCATTTAAAGAGTTCATGAAAAGACATAATCTTCAGGATATTAGAAGAAAACACTTTTGCATAACCAAGAAACTAGCTCAAGTGAACTTCTCACAGATTTTCCATTTGTCTCTCCACTGTAGGGTTAGATCACAGAGATGTATGGACCACTCTAATACCATTTGACAGTACCTGTATTCAAGTGTAATTCTAACAAATTGAGTAATTTTACTAAAATTAGGTCAAGATCTTCACTAGTTTCTTTGCGGGGGGCATAAAGACTTCTCAGTGGTCTTAGTTGAATTGAAGTGCAAATGAGTATCCTTAAAATAAACTGCAATTTTATGGAAACATTAAAAAATTATTGTATCAGTAACTTGCATTATTGTAAGACCTACTTCAGATTTTGTGAGGAATATGAAAAAAAGTCTAGGTCTAATAAATAGCTACTAAATCCTGGAATGTTTTTTGAAACACAGTAGTTTGGAAGAAGATATTACTAGTTTAATGTTTTATTAAAATCGAGTTTGAAACTAAAAAGTAGTATTTAAAAATTAAATTGTGTTTAGTATTTCTTGAAAAAGTAAACATTATAGCTCCCCAAACTTGTTTTTCTCTTTAAAGCGTCTTGTCACACTGATCTCCTTGTCTTTTCTTTTTTAAAGTATAATTGACATACAATATTATTAGTTTCAGGTGTCCAACATAGTGATTTGACATTTATATACATTACAAAATGATCACCACAATAAGTCTAGTTACCATCTGTCATATATACAGTTATTACAGTATTATTGACTATATTCCCTATGCTGTATATTACATCCCCATGTCTTATTTATTTTATGACTGGAAGTTTGTACTTCATAATCTCCTTCACCTACTTTGCCCATTGCCCCACCTCCTTCCCTTCTGGCGACCACCAGTTTGTTCTCTGTATCTATGAGTCTGTTTCTCCCTCAACTTTTCCGTGCTGTTTACTCTCATCTTTTCCTCTCCCATTGCATAGGTAAAGCACATCTCTGGGTCTAACTTGGGTCAAATTATTCTTAGTCCTGTGCAGACAAACATTTGGTCATCTGCAAAATCACTTTCAATGTCACCTCCCTTATTTCCTTACCCTTCATTGTGGTTCCTGTTGCTTATATGTGTATTGAGAATCAGAATAGGAAAAAGTAGAATTCTTCTTCCCCTCTGAGTTAGCTTGAGAGGAACACACACACACACACTCCTCCAAAAGGAAAAAAGAATGGTTATGTTTATTTTTCTTTTGATTTTCTTAAAAAGCCCAAGTCAGAATATACATTGTATTAAAAATTCATTATATTCTCCTCTCTACATTAAAAAAAAAAAAAACAGAATTGAAAGAACAAAATAAGCAATGTGATTAATTCAGTGGGAAAAAATTTAGTCCAGTTTTTCACTGAATTAACTGTTTCCTTGAATAGCCAGTCAACTTCCTTTGAAGACTCAATTTCTTATTCTTGTGTCATCACAAGAAAAATTTCATAAAGTATATTATAGAGATAGGTATCAGTTACAACCAGAATAAAAGTTTTAGAAATGAATGTAGATAGAATCTGGTGACTGTTAAAATGCTACTTAATCATATCACATCATTAAAGTTAGTTTTATTAAAACAACAAAAACTGTAAACATTGTGCTAATTTTGCAAACAAAGAAAGAATCTTTTTGAAAAACAAAGTCAAGTTTCACCTTTCTTTGCAAAAAAGTAATTGGAGAAAAGCAACCTTTACCCATATCTAACAAAAGAAGCTAAAAATAGTGGGATGACAAACTCCACTGTGGATCTTATTAGTCATGCAAATCTCATAATGTATATTCTATTACTTAAGCCTTTTCTCCCAGGAGTATATGTAATTTTGGATAATTTTGAAACTCTGTGTAAAACAGTGCTCTTTTGAATAGTTTCCCTTTCTTTGATTCCAAAGTTAATTATATTCATTTGTATGTTGAACGATGACTTTTATGACCTGTATTTCAAATGAATATATAAGGGAATTGAAAAAAATACATGATAATACTTATCTGTTAATAAACTCCTGCTAACCACGCTTTTTCCTGCCCCCTTTTAAAAGTAGGGCTTATTTTCTTTTAGATATTGGGGATGAATTGCTTCAAGTTGATCATCAAAATACATTGTTTTTCACTCAGTGGGGATTCCATTACGTATATTTTATTAAGTATTTTGGTTTACATGAGGAAGTGTATATTCAATCCTAGGAATTGAGTGTTCAAGGTTGATGAGTTCTGAACTTTTTTTTTAAAGAACAAGGATGGAGTAGTTTTGCTTGAATTGCATCTGCTCTGTGTCCAGAGGACTTCTCCTTGTCCTTCTCCAAATGCCCAATAACTGAAATTATAAGCTCTTCACAGTTGTTGTTTTTTAATTCATCTGCACTCAATCCAACAGTGACCCATAGATATTTTCCTACACTTATTTCTTTGTGATGAAATCCAATGGGCAACTTTTCATAATATCATTTTCAAAGCTATCTTGTAAAATATAACTAAAGGGGCTTCAGTGTTCTCTGTCACATCAGAATAAAGTTCTTCTGTTTTATTTTGAAGCCTGGTTTTAAAAAATGCACGGAAAGGTCAAACCCATTCCAAATAGAAATCTCATTCCTTCGAAGTATTTGGTAAGATCTTGAATCACTTTTTTTTGTCTTTTAAATTCTGTCATCTGCATAGATTTAACTAAAATAATTTTTCTTTCTCATTGTGTAAGCTAAATGCATTCATTCAATGGCTATCCGTTCAAAGGTAAGAAAATCATAAAAGGAGAATTAATTTCAAAGTATATATTTGGTATTTTTTAAAAGCTGCATTTCATCATCCGGAGAGCTGCAGTTTAGTCTATTAAATCTATAGCAGAGAAGAAGGGGGGAAACGTGGACACCATTACCAGGAGGGTCAGTCCTAAACAAGTATATTTTCAGTTCCAACCTTCAGGTAACATTTTCAGCTTGATGGACTCCTGGTTGAATATATAATTTGCCTCTTTCATTCTTAGCTTAGTTGAAATGTAGAGGACTGGATGCCCACCAGGGCAAAGTATAAACTTACCATTTATCTATTAAAGTCATATTTAATGAAAACGAAGAGAACTGATTACCCCACTCACTCTCTTTCTCATTACAATTCCTAAAGAACTTTGCCGGGCACATTATCTCGTAGACATCATGATCAAATGTTATTGTTTGCTTTATTCTCAGTTGGATGGTTGGCTAGTCTAGAATGAAATAGGTTGAAGGCAATCCTCGCAGCCTAGAAGTCTGAATGATGTTCCCATTCAAATGATCCTGGTTGTTTGGGGGTGGGGCGGGGTGATTAGTAAACCAACTGAGCTTACACTGCCTAGTGAGAGTCTGGATGCAGCACATTTACATCTAACAAGAGACCCCAGAAAACGTGTGTGTGTTTCTTAAACCTTATGTTCCGAACAAAAGGCTATCTCAGCAACAGACAATCCGCCCTGCACTGCTCCCTGGGATGCGAGCAACACACTCAACTGCACATTTCATTCTTCCTCAGCTCCCAGCACCACAAAGCCCCTACCTCTTCCCACTCCTGGGTCCCCAGACTGCTCCATAGAAAGGGGTTGGGAAAGCAGAAGCCTAACGTCTATGCCTGCGCACCAGCAGCCCGCACCGGGGGCCCCCGGGCGCTGCTTTCCCCTGCCCGAGCCGCCTGGGGGAGGTAGGGAGGGGAGCCAGGGAGCGCGAGAGGGGACCGCACACCTAGATACTTAGGATTTTATTTATTCACAGGGAGTCGGGGGGGGGGTGGATCTGGATTAATTCGGATTTTTCCGCCGAAGTTGCCTCTTCTTGGCAGATAAAGTCATTTCTGGCGGGTGCTGGGGGCCCAGGGGAGAGTGCGAGTGAGGTCCCGGCTCTCAGGGCCAGATATTGTCCTGTGCGCGGAGTCGTGGGGGGTGGGGAAGGGCGGCCGGGCCGCAGCTGTCGAGAGGGCCGGGAGCGGGCAGGGAGGGGTCCGCGGGCCGCAGAGCCGTGCAGCCCTGTCCCGGGCCCTCCAAAGCTGGCTGGGGAGCGCAAGGGCCGGCTGGTCACGCGTGGGAAAGAAAGGCCCCATTCCCCCAAGGCATTGCTCCCCTTACCCCAGGCTGCGCCGCCTGGGAGTGCGGGCTGGGAGAGCTCTGGGTCCCCGCGCGCGTAATCATGACCTCGGGGCCCCCTCCGGGCCGCGTGAGCGCGTCAGCGAAGCTGGGCGGCCGCCGCGGCCCCGGCCGTGTAACATGACCCGAGCGGCCGGCCGGCCAGCGCGGCGCGGCCATTGAGCCCTCCCTGCCCATGAATCTCTGGCGCGTCTCTAGCTCCCTCGCCTCCCGCCTCTCTTTCTCCCCCTCCAGCTCCGCGGGCTCCGTGCGCCTCTCCCTCTCCCTCCCGGTCCTCCCGCTGCCCGTCTCTCTCCACTGCCCGCCTCTCGCCACTGCCTCCCGTCTCCTCTCCCTCTCGGCAGCCGCCGTCTCTTTCTCCCTCTCTCCTTTGAAAACTGATCTTTGGCTCTTAGTGTGAAAGTGATTTGAATTTGGCTCGGCGGCGCTCTGCGCCTGCGCCCAGCCTCTGGCATGCTGGCTCCTTCCAAGCAGCTGTTTTGGGTTTGAAATTCCAACATGGCAGAGGCTGCAGTCCGTCTTCCCTTCAAAAACTTGGAATGATTTCAAATCATAGGCACCTTCACTTAACCCTAGCTTCCATTCATCAGCAAACACATCGGATCGATGCTACGCTAACCTATCGGGTTTTCGCTCCGCGCTTTCAGGTAAGAGGAGCTTCGTAGTTTTCTACCATCTGTTTAAATTTGTTTTTGTTTGTTTTATTTTTAAAGAATATAAATAAATCCAAGAGCTGTGATAAAAGAGATCTTCCAGTTGTGCCGTAAACATTAAATTTAATTTGCACTCGTTTCTATTCTGTACGCCAACCTGCTGTCTAATTTCTCTGTACAAAGTAGCCGTGAAACATTATAATGCATATTTTTGCTGCTTAATCATTGTTACAATAGTACGGGATTAAGAGTTCGCGATTGCAAGAATCTCGTTTTCCACTGTATTGAGCTTACTTATTACTCTCTTTTTACTTCAGAAATAAAAAATAAGAAAGCGGAGCCATAGGGTGGGGCTAGACTTTCTTCGGGAACTAACTTCTAAGTAAATAAGAAGTGTAAATAAGAATCTTGCACACACAAAAAGTTGAGGTTAAATTACAATCTCGTGGCTGGGGGAACGTGAAGATGTCAGAAGATCGGTTGCAGAAAAATGTAAGCACATCATGTTAGAGGGGGTACAGCGTGGTGGGCGTATTGTTGGCAAGGAACGGGAGAGAAAGATGTATAATTTAATGGTATATACAATCCACTGATCCTATTACCGTCCTCCCCGGAGCTCTTGTTAGTTTCAATGGGAGTGAGTGAAATTGACATGGACTTGCATTCCTGGTCATGTGCTTTTTTTCCTTTCTTTCTTCTCCTGTGATCTGAGATCCCCTTTTTGTTGATGTTGCTTTCCCCCTTAATTATATGCATGTAGGTTAAATGAATACCTGACGAAAGGGCCCACGTTTCAAGGCAGTGACATTTGATAGCTGAGAGGAAAAGTGGCTTTAATGAAAAGCAACCTTTGGAATTCCTGCTTGTGAGAAATCCAATTCAGCTTTTTGTGCTGCCAGCAAGAAATGATCAGTAGCACCAGTGTTTATGGTATGTCAGTTTTGGAATTTACTTCCTTTGCATCTAAATAGGAAAGACAAATTAAATAGCATGATAAAACCGTTGAAGACTCTGCTTGGGAGGCAGATGCTCATGATATGTAATTCCTTTAAAATATATATATACATGTATATTTTAATCTGTCAAAACGCTTGTTTGCTTTTGCTATCACTTGTTTATGTATTTCAGTTTTGATTAATAGATTACTGGAATCCACTTTTATCGGTTTTAGCTGTAATCCCAAAGTTGCATGTTACTAGTAATGCACTATATAACTGCTGAAGTCAAATGGTATGTAAATTAGTTAAACTCAGTGTGGGGTTTTTTGGGGGAGGGGGGTGGGTGGAGAGGGGAGAGGGCGGGAGTGTGGGGAAAGACTGCTTACTAATGAAAGTATATATATATGTACACACACAGAACTGGATGAAAAATATTTTTCTCAATCTATTGATGCAGTTTAACTATCTGCTTTCTCGATGATTGCACTTTGTGGAGTAATCCGTTCTCCCGAGTGTGGTTTTTTGGATGAGTGAGTGAAGGGATATTTTTTACATAAAAATAAAAAATATATTTTGATTGCTTAAAATCCTTAATGCCTCTCAAGGAAGAGTGGTAGTTTTGCTTTTTTTCCCCTTGCTATTCACTTGTCTGTCTGTCAGCAGTTTTTACTTTTAACCTGTGACAGAATTAAATAATCAGGCACTGAAATTGACTTTGTTTGAAATCGCTCTTTCCTCTTTCTTTACAAAAAAAAAAAAGGTCAGATAAATGGAGTGAGAGGGGGTTTTCAATAGCTCTTGTGACCATGCCGTGTGTACACTTTGTGATATTCAATTAAGATTAAGAGGAAACAACAACAAAAAGATGTTAAAAGTATTTTGTATAGCCAAAGGATATGTCCACTTTAAACTGTTTGTTGTTGTTGTTGCATTTACCCCACCACCCTGCATTCACCCTGAAAAGAGAGGGAGAAGCATATGAAAGAAAGAAATAGCAGTGGGGCAAAGCTGCCAGGGGTCTGTAATGTGGCAGGGGTTACTGCTTTCTCATAACACAAATGTGAATGCAAGGAAGGAACTGACTACAAGAGCCGTTGCGCGACATACACTTCTGGTTGGACTCTGGTGACTAGTGAGCTAACACACACGACTCTTACACGATAGGAAGAATTTGATTGAATTTTGCATTTGGAACTTGTTGACTTTGAAGCGATCAATAAGAAGACTGTTTATTTTAGATGCACATAATTTGCCCTGAGAAATGTTTTAAGGAGGAGAGAGCACAGCTTTTTTTCCCCCGGAGCTGTTGGAGCGAATGGGATTGCCAGATGGGCGATTTCCCTCTGTGATGTTAAAGCTGTAATATATATTCAGAGCAGATTGGGCTGCTGCCTGTGATGAGGAGGATATTACATTTATAAATTTTAAATCGGAGCTTGGACAATGTGCTGAGAGCAGAAATTGGATGGTTTGACTGTTCACTGTATTGATACTTAAGTGTGATTTCTGGGTAGCAGCAATAATAATCATTGCAATAATATGTAAAAAACATGTTGGGGTAGGCAATCATATAATTCATGACATTTAACAGCAGATTTAAATGTGTAAATTTCCCCCCCCAGCCTCTGCTTACTATTAAATAGTCACATAATTTATTTCCCTGAGTGTCTAAATGCCCGTTGTGCAAATGATGTTCACTCAGGAGCCTTGGTATCACACACTAGAATTCTGGGGAGGAAAAGTTTAGATATATATCTATAAAGTAGACACTTGTGTATATGTATAAAGTGGCATTAGTGGCTCCTATTTTGTAATTCTCTTACTCTGATTATTTTTAGATTTTGTTTGTCTCCAAAGTGTGGCCTAAAGGAACCAGAGCTACAAACCTAAAAGGCTGGAAAGTGGGCAAGTGCTCACACTCTGGCAGCTCTGCTGTTGCAAATTAAAAGTGTGTTGTGGTCAGGAAATGAAAGCTACAATGTCTCTTTTGAACAAGTCGTTTATCAAGAGAAACATCTATCAGGGACTGCCTTGTCACATTGATCCTCTAAAAGTTAGGTCCGAAGTGGAAGCTGCTTTGATGTTTTTGATCCTAAATTTAATACAACAGAAAAAAGCAAGGATATTTTGACCAGAATAGATTAAAAAAAATGTTTCCTGGAACCAACGAGATCTGTTTATTAGTATTGTACTATGTGTGAAGTTTTCTGGACATCACAGTTGAAAGGTTTGAAGGGGAAACTCTGGCCTTTATAAATTGATGGTTGTTAAAATATATATTTACAGTACAGTTATGGCTGGCTTCTTGGTTCACATGGACATTTTGAAGATAGATTGTTTTAAAGGGAAAATTATTTTGAAAGAGTGTTTTGGAGCAGTATGCAGAGAATCAGAGTTTTCATTCACTCCAATTTTAGAGTTGCCCTCTTCCCTTACTCCTCTCTTTTAGTCTTTTATTTCTGTTTCCTATCTTCATTATATGTGTGACATATTAGCTTTTATTTGGGAAAGAAACTTTTTTCCTATAAAAACCATTTCCCAAAACATGCTCACTCACATCATCTCTGTTGTTTATTAATTGTGCATGTGGATGGTTATCAATATAAACTACATGGACTCACAAGTCTTTCAAAATTTCAGCTTAAAAATATAAGTAGGTAATAGATTAAATATGCCATTATTCTTGAATACTGAATATGTTTATGTATTATTCAAATTTTAAAAGATACTGTTAAGAAAATGACCAAATTAGAAAAAAATTTTTTGTGTGAAAGCTGTTAAAAGCAGCCTGCTTCATTTTGGGAGGCAGAGGTATGAGAGAAGTGCTCCTTCCCTGAAATAGAGTTTTTGGTTCCTTGTCTTATACTGCTAGTGGCTGCTTGCTGTTTCATGTGGGTCTATCAACAACTAGGCTGATGGACCACAAAGAGTGTGGTGGGAGTTTTGAGAATTGTAATACTTGCTAATTAATCATGTCTGAAATGAAAGAATCATAGTGGGGTAATAAAGTCTCATTGTTTTCCTGGAAGAGAGTAAGACTTCTGTTTGGAAGCTGTGTGAGTTGACTTGCTTTTCTCTTCTAAAAAGACAGTTTATAGGATCTCTTTAGAATTATTTCAGAAACCATCTTTTTTTGAAAACAGAGAATATTTTTCTTTCTCCTGATGTTACTGAATCAGTGAGATTCTTAAAATTGTCTCTAATATCTTCTGAGGGAAAACATAGTTTTTTTCTTAGTTGTGTTAAAGAAACGGCTGTGTTTCCAGGACTGGGTTTTTTTTCCATAAATAGAAAATCTTTTTTGTTGTTTTTATTCATGTTAGGCAGGAGCTTTGAAAATCTTTTTGTAGGCAGGTATTTCTGATAGACATACAAGAGAGCAGAAATTTCATTAATTACTTTTAGATAGTACAAGACTATGACCAGAGGGGAGAAAAGGAGTACTTCCAAGAATCTGTAGAGACAATCTGTATTATAACTTGACATTTCTAAGATAGTTTAAAATATTAGCCACCTGAAAAGGTAAATGAGTAATATCATTATAGGCAAATTCTTTTTTTTCCTGAGCTTCGAGCTGTCACCTTTTACAATTTAATATTTTGCTTAGTTTTTGCATGGGGACAGATCCCGAAAGTTTAAGTGTCTGCAACATTTTTGAGAATCCCCATCTCAAGGTGAAGACGCCTATGCTAATGACTCCCCGTTTTTGTCTGTGAGTGTTTGGATGTCTTGAATGATTGCCTAATTAAGTAATCAGTTTTAATGGTCCCAAATCAGCAGAATTGCTAGGTGTATTTGAAACAATTGCAGGCTTTTATGTCTTGTACTTTCTAGTTTGTTCGTAGAATCTTGATATAACAGAAATGTTTGCTGTTTTGCCTTTGACAGTATATTTTTGAGTACAAATTTCACAGACTACGTTTATAAAGTACCACATTTATTGTTGTAGGGCTAGTAAATTTAATTACCAGGAATTTAAATAGATTTATAAATTTCTGATTGGGAGAATTGTTCTGCAGACATTTGTGTGAATTTGACGTATGCTACTGATCAATAAGACTTGATTAATCAGCATATCTGCTTTTTTATCTTCAGTCATTGATAAACCAGAATAAACAAATGGCACAGGAAACAATGCAGTTTTTTTTTCCTTCAGTTAAAAAAACTTAATAGAATTGTCTCTTTCTTTTGGGATATATAAGAGCTAATGTTTTATTAAAATCAATTGAACTTAGAAATTATTTTGGGGTACTACTTGGAAGACTGCGAGTACAAAAATTGTTCCACTTTTCAATTAACGCACACACACACACACGCACAGATTATAGCTAAATTTTTTGTCTATTAAAAATGAAAGACTTTTTTTTGAAAGACTGAAAATAAATGCCTGTTTAGTAAGTGCTTTTCAGGGTTGGATTTTGTCATTTTTTTCCCCTAAACTTGAATTTTTATCATAAACTTTTTCGTGTAGTGTATGGTAGAAATTTCAAGCATAGCTGCTTTGACATGATTGCTGATTACTGATCCTTTTGCTATTTTTGACGTTATCATTTAAATGGCAATTGTATTCGAGTGATGCTTGCTACAAGAAATGCAGATCGTGGAAATAAGGGGTAGGCAAGGATATGGGAAAAATAAATTGTACTGATAAGTTTGAAGCAAATCAAAAGCAGGTGGGCATGCGAAGTTTCCTTAGGCATCCCAGACGCCTGCTCAGGAGCTCTGCCTCAGCACGTGCGTACCCATACGGTACCTGTTGACCATAGTCTTAGCCGAGAGATTGAGGCAGCAGAAAAGATAGGTGACAGAAACCATCCAAACACGAGACATCATATGATATTTTCTGTTAATAATATTTACATATTTTATGCAAGAAATCTGCTTGTTGTCTCGTCACTTGAATATTGACACTTTGCTTAACGTTGCATATGGTGGGCTCTCGTTTCAGGGTATATTAGAAGCAGTAAATTCGAAGAATTTCAATTCAGATGTATTTATGTTAAATATATGTATATGTATATATTTGCGTATATTTGAGCTACTATGACTTTCACAATGCATCCACAGTATTACTGCTTCCAATCATTTTAGAAACTGATACATCTTCAAAGTAGAATGCATGATTTATTATATGAAGGCCCAAGGTTAAACTGTTTTTTACGCTGCAACCCAGCTTAAGTATTTGTATTTTTATGTCAGGAAGTCTTTTTTAGAAATCTTTTTTTTAATAATATTGCAAAATTGGCTTCTTGTTAGGATTTTGTTCTCATTTTCATATCATGAGTAGCTTTTATTAAAAGTTATTGGTGATACATAACTTATAAAAAAGGTTTTCTTACTACAGAATACATAATGTGAAATACCTGTGAAGCATAATGTTTTCTTTCCCCAAAAATCTTAATGTTGAAAATCCCTTTCTTCAGTTCCTTTCCTATGAGTTTTGATTTCTGCTGGTAATTTGTATATTTATTCCACTCCACTTGTGGATATATTGCTGGCAAGAGAACAGAAACCGCATTTTACTTCACTCACCAAAAAAAAAAATCTTTTTTTCCCCCGATTCAACTAATGTTTGCCTTATGTCAATTGGATGCTTTTTAAGCAACTGACAATTGATTAAATGCCATATACATATGACAGTAAACTCTTCTGAGAATGAATGACCTCTACTTTCATGCTTTGATTCCTGAGGAAATAGCATTCATGGAAACAGCAACATTCAAAATCAAAATTTAAAAGTAGCGTAATGCGAAGGTGTTGGTTTCTAGACATTGCTGTAAACTCTTTGCCTTTCTTTTGATTTAGTATCCTTACTGTCAACACACATTGTCACCTTCACCTAGGACTGGCTACATAATTTCTGGGGCATGGTGCAAAATTAAAATGTGGGGCACCTTGTTCAAAAATTATTAAGAATTCAAGACAGCAAGAGCAGGGCATTAAAGCGAGTACAGGGCCCTTCCGTGTGGGAACCGGTGGACCTGCTCAGGTTGCAGGGCAATGAATCCGGCCCTGCCTTCACGACCCACAAACTTTTATCGAGGGCCTGCTTTGTGGGAGTCACTGAGTTTCCTTCTTGGAGACTGACTGTTCCACAGTTATTCCATGTGTCTCTGCCTAAAGAAATACTAGTGGCTGTTGAGTAAGACAATCAATAGGAAAATGGACCATTAGGTGTCTTCTGCTCTTTCTGTACACGAACTGGTGACTGAAATATTTGCCTTTATCTCACGTTGCCCTTTGCCTGATATATGTTCTCAAATACCACAAGAATTTTTGTGCCAATATTCTTAAAAGGAACTCTATGTTTTATAATTGTTTGCATGCAGGTACATACTTAAATGTGTATTCCTGAGGCACAGAATGATTGGGGGTGGGAGGATTTTAGTAAGATTTGTAATAAGAGGGTGGGAGTTTCTCTGTTGCCATGCCCCGCCATTACCCTATCTAAGTTTCAAGCACAAGTAAAATGAGTACTTGAATGTAGCATCTTAAATTATCTAAAAATATAGAAAATCCTGACCATTAAAGAAATGAAAGCACAACACATTGAGTACCAGTCAGGGAGGAGGGGCAAACACAAAAATAATTACCTTGTCATGATAGTAGCAATATTGATATTTTGACATTAGAAAGTGGCATTGTAGCTATATAAACATGTGGTGACAGCTGTGTTAAAGATGAAAAGTAACTCTTTTATGCGGTTACATTAACTTTGCAGTATGTTATATTCAAATTGTGAACTTGGTTTCTGAACTTGAATTGAAATAACCCCCTTCTCCCTGAATAATGTAGTCACTATCTAAGACTCCTTTCCCCTTTGGTTTGAACATTCTCTGTTTATGGGTGTACAAAACATTTACGTTGTTGCTTCCCAAGACACTTCTCGATGAGATCAAGCTTCATACCAAGACACCTAAAACTAAATTTTGAAGTCAAACAGCTTTTTCAAATCAAAACTGAGATACGATGGAATGTCCAGCAAGAAGTGGATCTGAGTGCACTTGAAGTTGCACCATTTATTTTCAAAAGATATTTCTCACATCAGATGACTCTGCCAGGAATGGAAATATCAAAGACCTTAGAAAAGTAACTATTCTTTTATGTAATCCAAGACTGGAGTGAGGGTGGGGGGCTTTAAAGATATTTCTGAGGAAGAAAAAAAATTGAGCTTATTTTGAATGCCTTGTTAGACTTCGTGGAGGGAAATACTGTGTATGAGATCTGCTAGGAAGAAAAATCTTTGCCCTGTGTAATAACAAGGCATTGCTCTCTCAGCTGATATGTACTTTAATGAAAGGAGGCTTGGAAATAACTATTACAACAGTGTCCCATTTAATTATAAATTCACCCCACATTTTAAGAATCTTTTGCGTTTAAGGCATTGTAAACTTGAAATATTTTAATAGGTAGTTAGCCACAGTGCATATTTTTTAATGTTCTATGTTGTATATCCTATCTACAAATTCTGTGGCATAGTTTAAATCGGGACCCTTTTCCCACCTTACTCCTATCCTTTAGTATGTTGCATTTTCATATTAAATGTTTGGCTTTAAAAAGGATTAAACTAGGAATCTGGGTAACATGTGGCAATGTTATGCTCAAAATAGCTGTTTTATTTCCCTTCTATTCACTTCTTCTCTCTTTCCATTTCAAATTGAAGTTAAGATTGTAAACTCTTTCTCTTAGATCATATACCTGAAGGATGCTAAATTATGAATCTTAATTAGGCATGATTCACTGATTTTAATCTTACAAGATAATTGTCTGAGTAGGATAAAAGGTTCCCTTAAGATTGAAGGCATTTTCATTACAATCCCCATTTAAGATCAAACAAAGACCAGTAAATAAACAGAGTACTATTATTCTTTTAAGCTTAATAGTTAATACTTTTGAATTTAAATGTATAGATGAGGAAATAAGGATATGGATAGGGCAGTTTTACTGTTTGCAAACTTTAAGTGCTTTTGATAAATTTTGCTGCTAGGAATTACATGGATCTAAAGGAGTTTTTAAAGTAAAAATTACAGTTTTGATCATCTAAATGGACTATGCTCTTGTGCATGTGCACAGATACATTTCTGTGTGGAGGTAGCGATGTCAGGGACGCTTTTGGTATTTCTTTATGAGTAATTAGGTTAACGGGGTTAGTTAGAAAATGTATCCTTTCCTGGAAAATGAAAAATTACATTCAAGCAGAGGTAAAAGAGTGGAACATATTCATGACTTTAAGTACTTAAAATGATATTTTATGAGTCATTTTTAAGAATAATACCCAATATGTAACTTGTTAAGTATAATAGCCATTTTTACTTTTTAAAGCACGACTATATTAAAACTGACTTTCCATTCCAGTCACAAATCTGGAGTCAATTTTAGGCCTCACTTACAAAAGATGTGGGTCTAATCCCCCGCCCCTACCCTGGAATCCTGCGCCAATAGTGTTGGTGCAAAGTTCTCCTTTAAAGAGAGGTTTTCATTTGCATTATCCAGAAGAGTAAGCAACATTTTTGAGGGGAATACTGATATGATCCAAATGTAGACATGGGGACCCCAAATGGCCTGTATCCTTGTCTGACAAACTAGAAGGAAAAAAATATCACCAGCTTTGGAATTTTGTGTGCCTACATGAAGAGTGCTTGTTCTTGCTATGGGAAGATTTTAATGTTCTAAGACTATAGTAAGTGTTCCCTAATTGGAAAAATATGTTTTATGTAATTCTAAGAGTACCAATCAACTAATCATCAATATGAATTTGCTTATGGATGGTAAGATGATAGCACTGAAGAATCTCATTCAGAAATAGATGTTTAGATTGGGCTAATGTCCCTCTAGAAAGAGAAAAATTCTGTACATATGCCAAATCCCTTTTGGGATTTTTTTTTCTTTTTTTACACATGAGTGTGAAATCTCTATCAATAACATTTAAGCAGTTAAAGTATTAGGAAAAAATCTAATATTGAAAGTTCTTTATTATGCTTTGTTCTTTTGGTAAGTCCTCAATGAATGTATACAATGTATTAATGCGTGTTTTGTTTGTTTTTTGATTTTTGTCTTGTTTTATTTTGTTTTAGTATCAAAGTGAAAAGACCTTAAGAGGAAACAATTTTGTACCGTTTATTTTTAAAAATACCCAGTGAGAACAGTACACGTGGTATAGGTTTCTTCATAATGATCTACAAAAATCCACAGTTTTACTCCAATATAATTCTGTTTTCTTGAAATCTACCCTGCTATACCAAATTGTCACTGTTACTGAGTTGTCACCTGGGAGGTGTTGCTGGTGAATAGTTGTAATGCACATGTGTACCTAAATACATATATTTTTTATATTGATCTATAATTTCCAATAGCCAACTCTGCAGGTGTCCTTATGCTTGGTGCCAGGAAGAAAAAGTTTTTCTCCCTACTTTGCTATTTGCAAACTCACCAGGAAGTTTGCTCTCTCATCCATCCTTCTCCTGGGCTCCAGTCTTACCCACACCTTATGTACTGTTTTGAGGGACTGGGTTTTTGGTTTTGTTTTTTAGTATTTATCTGTAGGGCTGGTTATTACTTGATCATCCGGAAAATCAAATCTCAGTTGAGCCCCTGGAATATGATGTTTAGATCAAGAGGAGGTAGTTTAAATTAATTAAGAGGATATTGGGCTGTGTAGTGGGAGGAAAGTATAGCAGCATTTTTTGGCATGGACAAAAGGTGAAAGACAACTTGTAGGAAGGGGGAAATAAATAGCTAACAGGAAAAGAAATTAGGAAGTTGTTGAGGAAAGCATAAGGACTGTATTCATGTGGCTGTTGCTAAAAATGATATTGGCAATTTAAAAAAGTAAATCCTAATATAATTATGTGAGAAAATGGATCATTTATTAAGAATTAGTGACTAGTGCGCATTAAATAACATGCAGCACTATAAGCTAAACAAATTCTATTCTTTTATAAAATGGCAGGTTTTATATCAAATCTTGAATATGTGGAATTTGTCATCACCCAAACTAAAAGAACTATTCCTCCTGTTACCTCTATGATCTAATCTATTTTCTCCCCATCCCTTTCTTCACTCCAGCCACACTGGCCTCCTAGCTGCTGCTTGAATACCCAGGCACTCTTCTGCCCCAGGTCCTTTGCACTTGTTGTTCCCTCTGTCTGGCTCCTTCTTCCCCCAGACATCTAGATGACTACCCACTATGCACAATTCAGTCACGTACAATATAGGATGTAAGTTATGTGCCTATGTTAAGGTGAGCAAATTATTTAAAATCACTCAAGTGATTATTTCTGCCATACCCATTCCATGGGGTAAGTAGTTGTGCTGCTTCTTCCCCCATAATTTGAGAAAGTATGAAAATTATACATGCCTTTAAAGATGATTCGTATTACTCTTAGATTCTTTTTTTCTCCCTCAACATACTCAGTTTGGTTAGGTCATAAATGAAGTTATAGAAGAAAATCCATTGAGGATTGGAGTATATCTTTTTTAAGGCTTCTTTTGGAAAATAATGCATTTACTCCTATTACAGGAATTCAGACCATTAAGGTAGATAGATGTATGATTTGATTTGATTTGAGCAAAGTTTGATGATAAATTGTGTATCTACTCTCTAAATGCTAGCTGTACTCTAATGATCCAAAACCAACCAAACAAATGAGACAACTTGCCAAAGCCCTACCTCAGACCCGTTAAATGGCAGTTGGGGGAATGACCCATTTTTTTTAAGCTCCTCCAGTGATTCTCATGTAAAGTTAGTCTTGAGAACCCCTTCTCCCAACCAAAACTTGGTACATTTCGTGAGATCTTAAACATTTTGCTCTCTAAAACATATCATTCTGCTTGGTTTGAAGTCATAAAAATAGAGATATCTATTCAGAATTGAAGATACTAATGGTATGTATTAGAGACAGCTCACTATCTGGCTAAAGTATGAAAACAATCTATGAAGAATCTTAAGAAATTGCTATCATGCTGGTAAGAATATCTCAGGAAAGTGACAGTGGTGAAGAAATGTGTCAGAGAAGCCAACAGTCTATCATATTTGTGACCTTGGATATGTTACTCAACCTCTCTGAGCTTCAGTTTACTATTTTGTAAAAGGAGAGTTGATCCAATGACTATTAAGATTTTTTCCAGTTCTGTATAATCCATGGACTAGTGAGCTTGAGTAATTTGGAACATTGCTAGTGGCCAATGGCTGATGAAAAAGATTTTTTGATTCTCTTTAAGAAACTCCAGAAATTGTCTCGGAAACAAGGAAGGAAACTCAAGGACCATTTATCACGTTGGTAAGCCCTTCAGGAGGGATGGTAACCATTCATTAAATATGCTTACCAATTGGCTGCAAGCATATGTGTCAGCAATTCTAATATGTTGAGAGTTGATGAGTATTTGTTAGCCAATGGTTTTTCCCAGTAAGAGATATAAATAGACTGGCAAGCAGATTAATTTAAGCAGTAGTGGAGTTAGGGACTTCAAATCTTTTTAAAAATATATATAAATTATAGGTCAGTGTGAAAGTTGGAACTTAAACTGGAAGCAATTCCATCTTTCCTCTACTTCATCCCTCACTTTTCTTTGTTTATCTTCCTTTTACTCCCTGGAATGCTCTTCTCCACCTGTTGAAATCCTACCAGGACTTTGATATCTAGCTCAAATGTTGCATCATCTATGAAAACTTCTTTCAGCCACCCCAGTCAGGATCCATTTTGACATCTACTTGATATTCCTTAAGCACTTTTTAAAAAAAATCCCCTTTCGATCATTTGCCATCATTTTTCTTCTACTATAGATTGCTGGGCATGTGTGTTTCTCATTTATGAAATTATAAACTCCTTGAGAGCCGACCACATCTAGTTCATTTTTTTATTTTTAATCTCCTCAATATGCCTATACAGTGTGAGCCTACAATAGGTGTTCAATAAATGTTTGGTGAACTGAATTGATAAAAAGCATAGGAGATTGTCACTTGGTTAATCCTTTATTAATCTTTAAAAAAATTGGAACATAGTTTAAAAAATATTTAAAGAACAGATATATTAAAATTCTGTGTTTCATTTAAAAAATGAAATTTCTATATTCTTCATGTAATTTAATTACCAAAGAAAGACTTTATAACCCTGGAAAATAGTTTTATAATTATATACCTAAAAAGGAGCTTACAGTCATTTATTCTATTTTCATATCTCTGGATAGGAGAGCATTTAAACTATTTTATAAAAACAGAATATCATAATGCTGTCTTTAAAGTCTTATAAAATGAAAATCTGTAGCCTATTTTGATTATAAGCAGTAACAAGTGGCTTCAAATCACTATGCTGTACATATTTAATTTTTTTCCTTGTGTGTTTGCAGTCAGAAAAATTTGAGGGTACAGAATCATAAAATAATAGATGAGGAGACTTCCAAATCAACTTATTGCCAGCATAGAGTTGATTGACGGTTGGTTATTCAGCCTTTGGTTGAACATGGAAATCAGCACCTCCTAAGGCGTTTCTTTCTGTTTTGTCCTTTCTTTGATAAATCGGCAGTGTGCAACTGTGTGCCCCAACGGTACTCAAAAAAGATTTCCATGGGAATATGATGGTACTTAGGGTGATAAGATGTGAGATGCAAACTAGTTGATCTACAATTGATATGATATGATAACTTTTGTTGATTCTGTAGATTGTGAATGTCTTTGGTTAATATATATATATTTTTTTGGTGAGGAAAATTAGCCCTGAGTTAACATCTGTTGCCAATCCTACTCTTTTTGCTGAGGAAGATTGGCCCTGAGCTAACATCTGTGCCCATCTTCCTCTATTTTTATGTGGGATGCCTGTCACAGCATGACTTGGTAAGCGGTGCATAGGTCTGCACCCGGGATCCGAACCTGCAAACCTGGGGCCGCTGGAGCAGAGTGTGTGAACTTAACCACTATGCCACTGGGCCGGCCCCTAGTTAATATTTTAATTGGCATATTTTTTTCTATATTTAGTGTCTGACACAATTTATTTTGTTCTAAATAGTGGGCAGTAAACAATTTTCTGGGGTTACACCCAATGACCTTGTCTTCTAGTGGTTTAGTTGCCTTGCCAGTTGGGTTTGTGTGCATGTGGAAGAGTCAGTTTCTTTCTCAAACTTGTCACTGGTGTTACAACAAATAGCATTACAAAATTTTCTAAGGGAAATTCAATTTGATCAAATGTTGAAATTATAATGAGTTAGTCAACAGTATTTTACAAGGTTTCTATGTTATATTTGTGTATTTGAACCTAAAAATAGATGTACCAGAGAAAAGCACTTGTTGACATTGCTTCATGAAAGAACTCAGAAAAAACAAAGGCTCTATTGTCATTCTTTTAAAAACACAATTTTACTAAGGAAACCTATAACCTTTACTGAAAGCTCACGAGTTTCTTCCAATCTGGGCTTTTCAGATCTGAAAAGTTGTGGATGCTGTCTTACCACTTTGTATTGAAATCTAGGTTGATCTCATACAGTTTAGGTGGAAGTAAACATCCGCGGTGCGGCTGTTGAAGCTGGATTATTATAAAGATATGCCATTAAGTGAGCTACAGTGGACAAATGTTGCTTAGTCGATTGCATGAAAACACTGCATCTTCAGCAAAGAGATTCAATAGTAAAGAAGGATAGTACGGTGCGGGTAGAATAATAAAGACTGTGAAAAAATATGTTAAAAGTAGCCAAAACATTATTGCAGTTTGAATACAACAATCTATTTAGATCCTTGGTTAAATCAGCTCTTCTGGTTTTCTGGAAACCATTCGGTAAACTTCAAGCAAGTTAAAATTGCTTAAATATAAATTAAAATACAAGAGATTAAGAGTAACAACTATGAATTGTAAAGCCTTTTGATGGTGGCTTGCCAACAACCGAACTGAATCAAGGGCTTAAAAGACATGGGCTTAAAATTCTACCTGGTTTATAATCAGGAAGTTGTGGGGTGTTCGACTAACTAAATAAAAATATCCATGCAGATTCTTCACACCTAAAATGTCAGCCATTTTTCCTTTAGTCCTCTCATGGAGGAAAGTTTGGTGATTCTCCAGAGAGGGTAGTAATGTAAGTTTGTGGCCACAAAATATAAGCCATGATTAAACGTCTGTGGTCAGTAGTTTATTTTGTTGTCCTTTTTTGTTCTTGCCTCATAAGCATAGTTGACAGCTGTCAGTAATTGAATTTTTTGTTAAGTCTAGCCGTGGCAGTTCTTGCGGAATATGAAGCTATATTTGTCCTCTTGGCTTAAAATCTGAAATGAAACATAAAATTATTTCACGTGAATACAGCTATGTGTGTGGGTGTGAGTGTGTGTTTGTGTTTATGCAGTAGAGCAACCTATGAAACAGATGACAGCATTGATAGCTCTTTTATTCGGAGTGGGCCAGTTGGTAGCTCCAGACACCATCTAAGTGAACCAATTTAAATCTCGCTCCAGATTCTTAACTAAGTGGCTTAGGTCTATCTGGGAGGTGGCCCTTATTTGTCCCTTAGGAGATAGGTTTGACGTGATATTCAGTTGAAGATTCAGTCAACAAGATTTATGAGAAATTAGTTAAAACTGAAATTGAAAAGGGATATTGTGGTAGAGTTCACCCTCGAATGGCTTGAATATATTTGTCATATGTGCATAAAGAGGATTTTTTTAGATGGATTCTTTTGATTAGAATAAAAACTAATCACAAATAAACCCCTTAAAATTTTGCTTTCCTGATCTGTTTTCCTTGAGTGACCACACCTTCTTTTAGCACTCAGTCTTTGTCCAGGGTTTAGTTTAGCCAGGCATATGTCCTTGAAGAAATGTAGCATCTTTCACAAGATTTTATACAAGCGGAATCAGATACCAGTTTTTATTGCAGAACCGAGCCTACAAATGTTTCTCTTTAAAGACGTTTTTAATAGAAACAGTAAGGTATAAATCATTTAAGCAATTACCTGGACATTGTGGAAATGGGGCTTGGCTTGTTCTGTAGCCCCAGATGTTTCCAGATTCCAATAATAACCCGGTCCAGATATTTACAGCTTAATTTTCTGTGCATGTGTACTTGTCCACAAATGGCTCCTATTTCCCATTTTCTGTTGGACAACTGGGCCACTTAGAGGTAAAGAAAGTGATTTCAGCTTGGGTGATGACAAACATTAATGGTTATAATAAGTTGCTTCTAGAAACTTTGATCACTTTAAAAAAATATAGAGGCTAAATCTTAGAGGATTTTACACTAAGAAATAAAATAAATTATTCAAATGGCATTTTTCTTTATGGATGGGGATAGGGCAAGTAACCTTCCCCATCCCTCAAAATTATATTTAGCCTTGATATACTATGTGATAAAAGTGATTTTTTTTTATGTGTCTTCTGGCACTGGTTGGGTTATCATGCAGGCTGCTAGTTTTCTTTGCATCACTACTCCACAGTTTTTCTTGTTCTTACTAGAAACTAAACAAATGGAAAATAATGATTGGGTAACCATCTGCTGTGCAGAAATTTCACATATAAGCAGTTAACTCTATTTTATAAAACAAGACCAAATGAGTGAATTATACTGTTGCCAGTAAATAGCAACATGCAATAGAGCTTCCCTTGAACAAAGCAGGAGCATAGGGAGCCAGCATTTCATTATGGGAAGTCGGTTGGGCTGTGGGGCTGAATGTGCCCAGGCATTTATGTGTGTGTTTGTACATGTGTGTGTGTCTGTGTATGTACCGGGTATGTGAAGAGAATCGTTGTGTCCTGTCTACCTGCTCCTTGTGTCTCCATTCTTGCCCCCATAATTCGAATCGAGTAAATCAGAGGAATGTAGATGCAAATAAATCAATTCAATCACATCATCCTAGATCATTTTATTTGCTTAAAAATAAAGTCAAAATGCATAAAGGCATATGGAATAAAGATCTGTGAAACTATGTCAGTTACAGATCAGAGTCATGGTTTCCTAAGCTGTACATATTATAATGACTAGCAGCTAGCCAGTTTAGCTTTAAATCATTCTCTTGTCTTATCCTTGGCCTAAAGAATACCTTAACTGGAAATCAGATTGAGTACATATCCAAAAGATATTGACAGGCAATGATTATTCATGTAGTTGCTATTGAAGTATGGATGCTGTATTGAGGGAAGACATATAATGGAATAGACAGAAGTAAGTGGTTACAAAGAATTTATTCAAATGGATCAGGTAAGACCTGATTTTGTAGTTGTCCATATAATCAATCCATCAATCTCTCTTTCCTTCTCTCCCTCTCTCTCTAAAATCTGTTTAATCTATCAATATACTTAGATGCTCAAAACATACATATTCTCTCTAACTTTCACTTATTTGATACTGGGATTTTGCCATACAGCAAGAAAAGTTGTTTAAAATGGGCAGTATATTGAGTTCAAAGGACCCATACAGTTCATAAATTCTCTGGTGTCTACTGGATTTTTCATCAGGGAGACTTCCAATAAAAATGATCTATTTTAGAAATAATATTGTTTAGTAGGTTGAAATGTGGTGTAATAAAATTAGACCTTCAGTCTTCTAAAGTTACTACTTAGATGGCACCCTTGGGATGGTAAAATGGCTGTATAAGCAGATGAATCAGACAGTTCCACTGATGGGTACATTTGTCAGTCTCTGTTACAGATATAATATATTCTTATATCTGTAATCCTGACACTGTTACATCCAAATGAAATCAACATGAGGTTGTCATCTTTAAGCAAATATGTTAAGTGTTGTCTTTTGTGCTTTGGATTTGAAAGAAAGGGGCCCAGGGGAGGCAGCATCATGCAAATGGAACAAATCCCATTTCTTCTGAGCTGTGCTGTTTTTCCCCTCCATGGCAGCTGGCTGTGTTATCTTTGTGTGTTTCTCTGAGTGCTGACAATTCTTTCAGTGATCTAAGTTAGGGCACATTAGAAAGTGGAAGCAGCTGTCTGTCGCTATACTGAGAGACGTGTTTGCTCTACTGCAAAGATGAAGGACCATGAATCCTTGACACACTCCCCCCCCTCCCCCCTGTACTTTCCAACATGATCAACATTCAGACGCACAGATTGTCTGCTTGGACAGTTTTTTGTTCTGACTGACAGCATCTGGCATAGACAAATTTAAAAATACATACCATGCCATGCTTGGAATTGGAACATCCCTTCTTTATTAATCTTCTCATTTAAACCATTCATTTACATTTCAAGAAAGGTTACAGCTTGATATGGTTGAAATGTGGATTTTTAAATGAATAATCTTCTAATGAAATGTCTTGAATGAGTACCAAACAGCTAGTGTTCATTAAAAATTACACCCGATTAACATGGCCTTGAAAGCCTGAGAGGAAAGGGATTTCTTATTGTTTTAATCCACAGTGCAATCCAGTGTTTACCTTTCTGGCACAAAGCGAATAGAAATGATGCCTGTACTCGCCACACTTCTGATATTAAACACAACTATGATATCACCCTTAAGCCGACAAAACACTTGGCCTTGTTTAATCAGCTTTCTTTCCCTCAGAAAACCCTCAGAGGTGTTAAAAAAATTTAAACATCACCAAAATATGCCTCTTTCAGATCCTTGCTCTCTCCATGTCCCACCCCTCCCCCACGCCCCCAAATACTATGTCTCTATGCCCAAATCAGGAAAAAAAGAAAAAAGCTTATGTTTTCAGATGGAAAAGTGGTAGAAAACGCTTTTAGATTAAGCATTCCCTCTGACCCCAGGATGGTGGATATACATTTATTTGTCTGCATTACTTTAGTAATAAAACATAACAGTGCAAAAATTGCTCTCTTTTCTACCTCATGTCACCCCCACACACACTCGCATTTCTTATCCATTTTCAATTCCACAGTCAACCTTAGCAACATGCTTGTCTAGCATTTATGTAAAAATAATATGAAAATTGGCCATATCAGTCCGTCTGCGGACTTGGAGTCCAGGGGTGGAATGGGGGAAGGAGAATCCTCCTTTTTTCATACATTTTAGACTTTTCATGTCACTGAAGATTTCAACTGTAACTACCCAACTAACGGTGTCTGGAGGGAGTTGGAGTGCAGAATTATAATTTTTTTAAAAAACTGTTCAAGTGTTAGGTAGTAAATATATAAAGCCAGTGTGCTGGTTAACTTGGAAAAATAGGCTTCAGAGAGAAGTTCAATTAACAGTTGTAGGCAGAAGAGGTGATGTAATTTCTTCAGCACGTGTAAGAGGTCATTTGCTTTAGGATAAATTTTGACAAATTTCAGAAAGAAATAGATGCTGAAATAAAAATGAAAACAGATTACAACTTCATATCAAAGGCACTTTTATATTCTTGAATATGAGAGGGGAAAACGACACATTTTTATTCTGTGGATTATATATTTTTAAATTTTGCTAATTCGTGTATTGTGAATTTATTTACTTTAAACAAAATAACTCTGGGAAATTAACATTATCTTTGAATCTGGAATCACCTTTTCCCTCCACCCCTCAACCCAGTTCTAGGCTCTAGAAATTCAAGGTAGACACTGGTTGCTGTTTTTCTTTTTTTTTTTTTCTCAAGAAGCTAATGGCAGGAAATCAAATCTGAGTAGATCTAGTTCCAGTGTTTTGATTGCCAGTAAATGTTTTATAATCAACATTTTAAATATAAACTACTTCGTTTGTTATTTTCCATTTTGATTTTTTTTTAATGACCAGGTTTTAAAGGTAGTGCCAATGTATATCTGTAAGCAAATTGGGAATGGGTTAGCGTACACAATTCCCTCATGTAAAAAGCCAGGTTTAGCAGTAATGCTTTTAATCTGGACTGGTAGAGGATTCTGGAGCATCCATAGATCTGCTCCAGTAATTACCATACCCCAAGTGGCACTGGAAGAGACATTTGCCTAAAAACTTGATGTCTTCATTACGCTGTTTACATTTTAATTAGAAACATGAAAATTACTGATTCATACAGACAACTATAGTTTAAGTGGTTTCGTTCATTGTCCAATAAATCATAGAAAAAAAAGCAACAACCCACAGTTGGCATAAATAGTTTACTAGGAATCATTCATGGGAATAATGTGTTGGCACTATAAGCTGCTTAAAATATGTTTTTATTTTACCAGAGGTAGAATTTGCATATAAATTAGAGAATGGCATTTTAAGTTGACAGTCATTTATGCAGAATACCACCCACATGCAAATACATATATGGGTGTATGTGTATACTTTCTATGAGTTTATAGGTTTTTGCAGTATTGTGGATGTGCATATATACCGAGCCTAGTCTATCAGTTTTTAAAATTCATGTCCTCTTCTAAGTCCATTCAGAAATGCTGTGGGTGTTCTAAATATGCATATCCACAAACACATCTTTTAGCTGTTGGCCAGTATCAACTTGCAATAAGGAAAAATGTTTATTTCTTGTGTGCATGTGTCTCAAGAAGGAGTTGCTGTTAGATTGCTCCTTCATTCCCTCTTTCCTCTCTCTTCCCTTCTCCCCTAACTTTTGCATGTACCTGTCAATGCTGCTGCCCTAAAACCGCTCCCACTCGGAGCGGCTGGACGAAGCAGCGTGGTTGTCAGAGTCCGTTCCTGAGTCAGCAGCATGTCCATTGCCTGAATCTTGCGACAGTCACTCATCCAGTGTTCCCCTCCCCAGGGGACAAGCGTCCTCCTCATCAGCGAGGAGGAATGACCCTTCTGTCTGGCATGCTCAAAATCCCAAATCTCCCCACTTCGGTGTGTGAGTTCAAATCCCCCCTCCTGGAGTCAGGGCTGGGACTCCAGCTAATGACTCTGAGATACAGAGGGTCAGCGCACTGGTGAGCTGGAGTACTGAGGCATTGTGTGAGCCGAGTTGTACATTTTTCCCATAACTGTAGACTCATCTCCTTCCCCTTTCCCCTTCCCAAACCCTTTATTACAGATCGATATTATGCAAAAAGAACCAGGAATAGCCACAGCTATTAAAAGCCATTTTTCTTTTTGTTATCTTTGTTAGAAAGTTATTGGCCATGGCTAAAGGAGGCTCTGTTATTATTTTTTGTTTGTTTATTGTCTTTTGGTTTATGGAAGCATACAGTGAGTGAACATTTACATGATCTCACTGTAAAGTTCACATTTTAGGCCCATGTTTATTTTGCATTTTAGGCCCATGAGATATAGGTAAAAATGAATTCTAAAAATATTACATAGGAGGAAGAGTCACCACATAGGTGTTCTACTTGAAATGCTATAGCAGTTGTTTTAAACTTTTGAATGTGAACGTGTTACATTGATACTCGGCTAACTGTATGATGTGATTTCTGGCCATGAAAGGGAGTCAGATTAATTCTCATGAAGTGGCTTTAGATGATAAATTTTGGGTTTCATTTTTGCATCTTTTGGTTTGCCTTTTTTAAAGTTCTAGGAAATTGCCAAAGTTTTAAGGTGCTAATCAGTTATTTTGTGTTGGCTGACAAATTTTAGATTTGAACGAAAAGTCACTAGGATCATTTTCATAGTAATCGAGGTAATTGGTCTAGGTAATCAGACTGGGACTTCTAAAAACAGTTATTAGGTGCTTTACGTTTCCCAGGCAGAGTTCTGAGCACACTAGTTAGGGTTATAGTGAATTCATGGGCATACGCTCATTGGTTTGCTTGGCATTGCCTCTTTTTTTATGGGGGCGGGGGCAGGCGGGGTGCTTATTAGGTCTCTGTACTTCCTAGATGTGATTACACACAATAGTCGACATCCATAAGGACAGAAACATGCCGCTTACTTGTACACATGGCAAAATTCTAATAGTTCTGTGCTGTCTGGTAAATCCTGTCTGCTTTATGCAGTGTGGCCCGAAACAGTTGTGTGGTGAGGGAATGCTGGCTGCTGGCCAGCCATTGACTATAAAATCCTGGGTACCTGAGAGCTTATCAGTTCTTTTGCTTTGTAAAAGAAAAAAGTGATGAAAATGTTGGTAAACTGCCATGAAGGTTTGAGGCTGCTGGAACAAGGAGCCGTGTAATCAGATTGGAAAATGGAGCTTGAGATTCTCTGCATGGAGAGCAGCCGTCTGTGGACCCCGTGAGCCGCTGTGCGAGTGCCCGAGCTGACCACTTTGTTAGCAAATCAGCTTGTTTGCTGCAGCAGCAGGGTGGAAAGACCAGAGCTTGTGATGGTATGTAACGGAGGGAGAGCTCTTGCATGGCACAATCTAATCAGCTTGCAATTAGCTCAGGCTCTACAGTCACCTTCTTAATTTTCTTCTTTCCCCGCTCTTTGTGTTAATATTGTGCACTTTAAACAATTAACTAAGGGAAGTAATTCTTCAAGCAAATCAAAGCCATCCTTTAATTTTATCACCCAGCTGAAAAAGTATCAGGTGATCCACTGGTCTTCATGAGACGCTGGAAATTCTCCGGCTCACTGTAGCATAGACGGGGGCTTTAACCAACTGATTTTTAAGATAATCTCTCAAATATCTTGGCAAGGGGGGAGAAAATGGTACATCATTTAAACTAGCGTTGAAGTTAAAATTGATGTGAGGGGGATTACAAATGCCTTTGGGTTCATATACAGTGGTGAATCTGTTTTATATTTTTAATAACCAGAGGCAGGCTGTGTGTGAGTGTATTGGGGGTGTGTATGAACGAGAGAGATCTGTGTGTATATATCTCATATACAAAATCCTTTATGCTGCTGTTTGTTTAGGCATTTCTATACAGCACCTTTCTGAAGACTCTTGTGACATAGCCTCTTGTACTGATAATTCCACTACTTCACCTTTAGCCAACTTGATTCACTAAGGTTTAAAAGAACAACGATATCATTGTTGATCATATGTGTTACTTATTAATCCTTTAAAATAAAATTCAGATCACGTGGGGGAGAGGTGAGAAGAGTAGAGCACAGGTTTGCAAAATCGGTGTAATAGTTTTACATTTTACTTAATTCAAGGACAGTGACTTCTGAAATACTACTTTAAAAAGACACCTATTGATCTAAATAAAATAAATAAATCTTCTAATAATATTCATTAAGCTACCTTCTATTAATATTCTTCTTCCAGAAAGCTTTTGCTAAAATATTATCCATGTGCATGGATCTCTGACCAGATATATTTTATTCAGTGCTTGTTGTGAGATGGAAAATGGGCATTATTTCATGAATGTTTACTTTAGAAAGCAGGACAGGGAATGCTGATTAGAATTTGCTTTGAATGGTTATTAAAGAATTAATTAGAGTATTTTAAGTGATTTTACTCCAAAATAATCGATTCTTTTCTGGGGGTTGTTTGTGTTAATAAAAATGAACATAGTCATAATATTATTGATATTCGATTTCATTAGTGTCATATGTGAATTCTCTCCATACTGTCAAGGTAAGAATTTATTTTTCTTTATTAAATGACACTATACTACCAATAAACTCTGTCTTATTTTTGCCTTCAGCAAAAAATCTCGCAATTTATAGCCAATCATTTGGACTCAGAGTTTTTTGTTGTTGTTGTTTAACAATTCAAAAAGTTTAACTGTTCATGTATTAATGCTGTGTGAAGGATAGCACAACTTCTGTTTTTCCATACTTACTTGATTATATGTCTTACTTTTGTATTTGGAGGAATGACTCCAGTTTGATAGAAAATGAGAATAGTTAATATAAAGTGCATTTAAAATTAGGTAAGCTTCCAAATTTGCCTCGGGGTTTTGCTGGTGTGGCATCAATGTGTCCTGTTTTGTGTGTTTTGAACTTTTTTTGTTTTTAATTTAAAAAATCGATTAAAAGAAACATACATCACCTACACACATCTTGTGCTGCAAAGATTCACTTTATATTCTTTTAGAGGACAAACTCCATTAGATATGCACTTACTGTACATTGGATTGTAAATCTTAGAATTTAATGGTAATTCAGTGAGCAGTTATTGCTTCAGTGGCCTTTTTTCTTTCTTTTTTGTCCCATCTCACTTGTGAAATAGGGTTACCCTTTACAAGTGTCACATCCATAGATTCATCTTTTGTACTTTGTAGTTGTTCCTGGTGCATCATTCTTAAGTTAAAAAAAAAAGGCAAAGCGGTGGAGGAACCATGTGGTGGGTGAGGAGTGTGTGTGTGTACAGGGGGTGGGGGCTGTAGAATGAGGAGTTTCATGCTTGCGCCAGATAGAGAGAGACACACACACACAGACCCAGAAAGATACAGGAACTCTAGCAACAGAATAACCAGGAGCGTTAGCATCAGTCTAACAGATTAATCTCTTTTTCTAAATATGCGTTTCCTCTAACCTCATTCTCAATCTAATGTTCAGTTTTCCATAACAGATTGCATTCTGCATGTGAATTCCTGGAAGTAGAAATGGTGTCTGATTGGTACAAGTCTCTTTGCTTTGCCTACACTGTTAATATTCTTATCCTTTTTGGACATTGAAATACTTTTTTTTTGTAGAAACAGTATACACATTCATAAAGAAATTATAAAGGGATTCTCCTTTTGAAGATAATGAGTTCTTTTCAGGAACTGCAGGTTACATGGCGCACAAATGAGCTCTAAGTGGGGGGATTTAAAGTCCTGCTACAGCATTTAATTTGTTAAGGAAAGGAGTTCAGTTCAAGGTTAGCCTGTTATTGTGGCACTGGCAACTACTCTCGCGTCCCCGTTCTTCTGCCAGCAGTACTGCACAAAAGGCAGTCATTTTTATTTAATACATAGGGAGGTATTAATCACTGCAGTATTTTCTTGCAAAAATTTATCTTATCATATTCATTGTTTCACTACCTATGACAATAATAGGTGTTTAATTACTCAATAAGAACCGTTTATAGATTCCATTTTTCCTGTGTGCTGGACAAATGGTATTGATTTTGTACTTTGATGCAACATGAAACTGTATTAAACACAATTAGAATTCCAAGGCTGGTAAAATGTACATTTGTTATGGTAACTGGACTTGCTTTGAGAAGCGGCAAGCATTTTCTAATTCAGGCAATGCCTTTGGTTTAAAAGGATGTTTGATTTTATTGCAGCTCTGTGGTTAAAGTGAAGGCTCTTTTTTTCTCTCGTGGTGTGTGTGTGTACACATGCGTGTGCACAGGTGTGTACATTTTAGTTTTAGTGACTAAATAAAGAATTTGTATGAAATGAAAAGATTTGAAACAGATGATTCTTTGTAGTCAGACAAACCATTGTGTACAGGTGAACACTGACTCCATGTAATCTTGTAAGTGTCTCTTTAGCTAATCCTATAGGTCTTTATTTTACCGATAAATAAGTTATTACCTGGGGTGAGGGTGGGAACCGTACAAGATGAAATAGCACCTTCCTCTCATGCTGGATTCTGGTTTATTTCCTTTTAAGGTGATGAGATAGACCTCCAAATCCCTACTGTGTCATAAGTTAAACATTGGGTTTTGTTAAAATTGGCACTAAATAAAACCTTTCATTTAGCTGACACTATTATGTCATAGGCAGCATGAAATCTTGCACAGAACTAAATTCAGTTCTGTTTTCCAGCAGTCGTGCAAGTCTGCCTGTGTTTTGCTTTACCTTGCTTTTCACCAGTACATTTCCGCCTGCATTTGGTACATCCAAAACCATAATTTGAGAAGACTCTCTTGTTGGTCAGTGCGTTAATTGCCTGTGATTTTCAGCTCCTCACAGATTTATTTCCTGTGGAGGAAGGTCATTTAGACTTACCAAAATAAAAAGCAAAATAAACCAAGGACAGACCAGAGGTTGCTTAATCTTCATATTTTTCACTAATGGGTAGCTTGTATCCTTGCTAAATCTTACTTTGTCTTTCTTTCTAAGGACCCTAGATCTCCAGGCTGAAATTTCACAGTTTGGAAGAGTTGTATGGATGATCCTTATCCCTAAAAACTGGTGGTTGCTCATTGACACAATTGCTTTCTGCATCAGAAGGGTATTTTATTTGCCAGGACTCTAATGACAACTACTGGAACATTAATTGATATCACTACTTTGGCATAGAATTTTAAAAATTTGTGTAGCAGGCACAAAACTTTAGGGAAAAATTTACAGATACTTATCATTTGCTTCATAGTATAAAACCAGTCACTGTCAATTGTTTATGAGTTTTAATTGACAGTTTCTTATTCAGTTAATATTTGTATTGTTATTTTCCTTATAAGCTATCATATGACAGCATATGTTAACATTTGTAAAGCAATGAGGAAATAAATATAAATAACAGTTTACGTCTGGCTAGGGTATTTCTTTTTTTTCCTGGAGCTTCCAAAAGTGAGAGAAAAAATGAAATTGATCGGTCTGCCCATTTTAAAACACCATTCTATTTTTTGTTCATAGATATGAGAAGAAAAGCCAACTTTCATTCCAGAAGCATGGGCTATATGTTTATTTTGCTTTATTGGAGCTGGGCAGATACTGACAAGAGGGGGCTTCTCCGGTGATGGGATCTGCCGTCTGCAAAGTCTTGTGCAGATAGATTCTCCATCACACAGCAAATCGCTTCTTGGGCTTCTAACAGCTGAGTGGGGAATGCTGTAGTTTGTAACATAGGATCACGCTTCAAAGAGGGTTTAAAAAATTGTAGAAATTTCCAAGCTTTTAGCCTTTCTCCTACATACTGAAACTAAGGTCCCCTTGATTTTCTGAACCGAATCCTTCCTAGGTCCCTGATGATTCGTTTGTGGTCTTTCCAAATGAACTGTTTTGTGCTTTATATTTCTGCTTAGACATATCATTTAATTATTGAATAATGTGAATGTAGGTTCAATTAAGTGAAAGATGATCACATGTAATTAACTAGTTGTAAAGTGGATTACATAAAGAATTGGTGTGGAGGCTGTTTTATGGCTAAATATTATTTTTTAGGAAGCGTTTTGCTGCAGAGAGGAGTGTATTGGTTGCTAAGGAGTGTCTGGATTTGGATTTGGGCTGCACAGCTCACTCACTGCAAGGTGGGTGTGTTCTCTCTCTGTGTTTGCCAAGGGCCAAGTTACGTGGCGCAGATGGAAACTTGGCTTTATGAGGAAGCTGAGTCCTCAGCATGGCACTAAGATTGTGTGAAGACTTACCCTCGAGCATACATGTGAAGAACACCCATCCCCATTTTCACAGTCCTTTTTTCTCAAACATGTTTTTCACTACTGTTTAGAGCTCTGTCACTCTTATTTAAGGTAAGGTAGGCTCCTGGGTCTGACGATCCTTTGATTATCTCTAGCTGTAAGGTCTGTGATTCCATCATGTCTCATGGAAATCATTCATACACAGACACACACAAATACATGGTCTGCTTTATTTTCAACATGAGGATAGCGAAAAGGATACCAATAGTTGCTAGAACGAGTTTTCTCTCTTGTTAGCAGGGAGTTCAGTCTCTCCTAGTGGGGGAAAGCTAGGCACAGAAAACAGATGCATTTTCTTAAAGCTTTGTTTCTGCTGGCTCCTAACAATATCGGGCACACCCTTCCTGATTAGATGGACCAAGTATTTGACTAGACAAACCAGTCATTTCAACCAGGGGATCAATTGGAGAGACTTTCATAGAGAATACCTTGGACTCTTGAGGAGAAATCTATTTTGAGAACTTTACTTTTGTCGTCTTGCCTCACAGAAACTTTCTTTATCCTTGTGAACAATAAATATAGTCTATATGCAGCCGTTGTTTTTTAAGCATTCATATCGGCTGTAACTTCTGAATCCCTTTTTCTACTTTGCGGTAATAAGTGTTTTGTTTGTGGAAGCATTTGTGGACTCCAGGGTGTTAATATGTCTACTTTATTTTTCTCTCTCTGCCCTTACCAATTTTGCCCTCCCTCCCTCCAGACCTCTCCATCGCCCACCCTTTCCCCACAGTCCGCCTGGCAGCGTCCTCCTAAACTCACTTTTAGCTGTTTGAATAAAAAATCGATAAGACGATTAAAGCTATTTGGAACTTTTTTAAAAAGAGAAATAATATTTTAATTACTACTGACATGCCGGTTTGAAGCCCATATCCTCCTTTATGACAGTTCAGTTTAGAAACTACATTGCTTCATTTCAGTAACTCTATTACCATTTGGCTCAGAGATTGCTGTTTCGCCTTGGCCACAGATTTCATCAGTTGCCCGGTTCACCTTTGTCCACACTATACTTGTGAAATGACCTCGTCCGTTAGTGCTTGTCAATAGTAAATTGCTATATTCTGCACCTAGAAGCACCCCAAACCACTACAACTCTTTATTGAATGACTGAGTTTGTACTTAATTTTTTAAAATTAAAACTTAATCGGAATAGTCTTGATTACCACTTAATACCAGTTAATTAAGGCACTGGTTAGGGTCGCTATCACTGACATCGTTCTTATTGGTAGTAAGAACGTTGAACACAGGGTAGTTTGTGGGTGTTTGTCTGACATCCGTTTTCTTTGGTATTTTTTTCTCCCTCTAATTTTCTGACTATTCTATCAAAATAACAATGTGTGAAGGGGTCAAGGTTCAGTTATTCTGATGACATCATATTAATTTTCTTTTTGAGAATTCCCAATGACTAAGTCATCTATTCACAAAAAGCTCTTTTTGAATGGTGAGAAATTTATGCTATTATAATATACAAACAAATAGAATTCAATATCAAAATAACTTTTAAAAAAATTATTAAATTAAAATTAAGTATAATTTTTCTTTGAAACAAATGACTAAAACAGTGTATTAGGGAGTATTTAGAAATTTATGATTATATCAAGACTAGATATATCTGTTAAATATGTAATTTTCTTAACTATAAATATATACTTTTCTTCACTATAAAATTTACATGAAAATAAAAAAAAAATCCACTGTTCATGTCTTTTCAGGAATAGTTTGGCTCTTTTATCAACTTAATAAAGCTTTTGCCAGCAATAGGTCACTGTTAAGTTACCCGAAAATTAAGGTAAAATAAAAGACCAATATTCTTGGAAATCTCATTTTTATGAAATTTACAATGATGACAAAATATCACTGTTATTTTCCAAATGTTTGACATACACTAAATTGTGGCTCAATAATTCCACAAAGATTATTTTAATCTACTAAAAACACTTGCATTCCAAATTCTATCTTTTCTAGGTTTTTAATCTTGTTTTTGTTTTTTGTGTCTTTGAAATAACCTGATATCAGAGTTTTCCTATTAAAATAAAATGAGGCTTAAATTGTTGAAGGGAGTACTTCTGACAGATAAACATGGTAAGCCTAGTTATTTTCATAATATTCTGAATGTCCTGACATGAAAATGACTGAAATTTTATTCCTAAACAGAAACTAAGAATTATTGTATAATCATTGTACAATTTAATTGATGTTAGGCAATGAAAGCAGAAAAGAAATGTTAAGATTTCTCTTCTAAATGCAACTGATGCTACTATTGCTGTGACATTCCTGAATATGAAGGTTTTCATCAGTTTGTTTATACCTTTGGGCATATTTTCTATATATATATATTTTTTGTTTATTTTAAATGAGAGTAATGTTCTGGAAAAAAAACTTAATACAAATCCATTTGAAAATAAAATTTTGTCAGAATTTTAGCCAACAAAGATTTCCTCTGTGATGCAAAATAAACTGATAGTTCAATGTTGCTCTTCCTTAAAGACTGATTTTTAGGTTGCATGTAGCTCAGGACAGAATTTTATCAAATCAAAAACATATACAATCTAAATGCAATTTGTTCGGATGATATGCAGAAAGTAGTATTATGAATTTTGTATTTTATATAGTGAACTTTTTAAAATAGTTTACTTACGGAAAGAAAATTTCGCATAGTTTAAACCTGAAATAAATACAAACATTTTCACCTGTTTGAGTCATCATGTCTAGTTTGTTTTACTAGATGGTATTTAAATTTCCCAATAAGTAGAACAGTCACCTTTAATATACAATATTTGAATGGATTGTTTGTGCCTATTAATAGTGTCACAGTTTAAATAAAACTATTAAGCCACCACCTTTACATCCTTGGTTTTACCTTGTGAATGTCTGAGGCAAAGGTTCAAGGCATTTCTTTTCATGTACATAATCAGTAACTGCTATTAATCAAAATCTAGGTCTTTTAAAAAAAAACTCATTTAGAAATAATAATGGGTGGAAATCACCAACATGGACAACTAGATGAACTGTGGGTTCAGATTTACTGGGAGATAAGTTAAACATTAGAGCCATGAAGTGTAAAGTTTGTGTAGCATTTAACAAGCCTTGGAAGAGCATTAAATGTAACTTATATGTAATGTGCAATACTAATAGAGCTTCACAGAGCCCCAGAGGAAGATGCAAATGCAATTCAGGATGCTTCAGGCTGTCTGAGATGTTGAGATTATGTTCCATGAAGACCAAAAGAAGGTTTCAACAAGGTTCTCTTGCAACCATGTAAATTCTCCAGATGAGAAGAAATAAAAATATGTTTAAAATTCCAGCAGCTTAAAAACGTGCACATTTGTAAGTGTGATGAAAATAAATTTAAAGTTTCTATTTTCTTTGTGGTGGTTGGCATATCTTAACTGGATTTTATATTAAACCAGTTATGTTAAAAACCAAACATGTACATAAGTGCCCCTATCTTTCACTGTGTTAATAGAAAAAAGGTTGAAGAGGGAGAGAAAAAGAAAGCCATTATAATAAGAGATTTTGAGAGTTGTGCGGAGAAATTTTGCATCACGTCTGTTAGGACTGGTAAGAAAAAAAGAGTTTATATAGTGCTCATTTTTTTTTAGAAGTGCCCCTTATTGTCAGCCTATACGCACACACAAACACACACACACACACGCACATGCAGTGAGCTATAACTAAAACTTTAAGAATTGAGTTCTTCATTATCTGGTAGTTAGGGCCTTTCTGCATCTCAAGTGTTTTTCATCTTAAAATGGATGACTTGCATTGGAAGATTTCTAAATTCTCTTCCAGCAATAAAACACTACGCGGACCTAAGTTTCATTCTACGAAGTTCCATTTGAAAAGTTTTTAGACCGTGGAAACTGATCGTGCCACTCAGTTTTTCCGGTGGATATCAGCTATGCGACAGAGTGTTGAACAGTGTCTTATTTCTTAGCCTCTAAGAGAGTGCCTGTCCTGTGAGCTGCAGACCTCTGAGGAATGTCAGACTTATTGCAAACATTTCTCAAATTCACATGTGCACCACACACGTCTGTCACACGTAAGTTCTACAGGTTTTTTAGATATATGTGGTGTCCCTTGTGATTAGAACAAAAACATACATCTGTTTACAAGTGTCACAAAGGGGTCACAGAATTCATTGTAGTTCTTAGTCATTATTTTCTCCATCAATAGATGCTAAAAGTAAAATCAATATCTTGAATCTGTGAGGTTTTATTTAATGTTAAAAAGGGTGGAAACCAGTAATTTGAGATGAATGTGTACTCACTGCGAGTGCATTAATTGCATATAATGTGAACTATTAAGCATTACCTTGGAAGTTGTGCCATTAATATTTTTCCAAGGGCTTTGGAATATTTTATTCCACTTGAACACCTAGTTGGGGTTATGGCTCCATTTCCTGTCAGAGTACTTGAAATATTCCATTAGCTTCCTGTTAGTATTTGTCTTGTGAACTCCTCCTAATGGTTAATAATGACTGCCATTTGTTGAGCATTTACTTGGCACTGTGTATGTGTGTGTCTGAGTGTGTGTGCATGTATAGTATGTGAACAATTGTTCCCATTTTATAGATTCAGATATTAAGGCAAAAAGATTTTAGGTATCTTGTCTAACTCCTCGTAGCCATTGGCAGAGATAGGAATCAAAATTGGCCTATGTAACATCGTCAAACACAATGCCTGTGGCAGAAATTGATTTCAGATAGCTTAAGGGCACATACCGGTCCCACAAGGAAGTACTTGACAATTTAGTCCATGTTCTGAAACCCAAGTGTCATCATCATGACAGAATTGCCTCTTTGTGCCTCAGTTTACCCAACTTTAAATTAAGAAACATTTCTCATCATTTATTTTACTTTTCTTGCTAGGATAATGTGTGAATTAGTTAATGCTTATAAAGAAGTGATTTGATGAGGGGAAAGCTCTATCTAAATGCTAAGTATTATTTATTATTCATGTAAGCATATTACGGTACCCTTCAATCACCTTTTTTTGGATGTTTCAAATGGGCAATTACTGTCTCTTTGTGTAAGGCTTTTAAATTTTTTAATTTAAATTAAAAGTTAATCTAATTTAGGAAAACTGCCAGCTGGAAAGGAGCACAGATTTTTTTTTCTTCCTTTCCAAACAAAACAGCAATTCAGAATAGAGTCTCTTTTAATATAGTAATGTTGGTAGGCTTTCCTGGCCTAGTGGTATTAGGAAGGAGGGCTAATTAGCAATGGCTGCTTTGTAATGCTGGTAATCTGTGTGTTAGGATTAGTGCTGATAATAGATCTGATTAGGTGGAATTAACTGATATTTAGAAGGATGGAGATTCCTTTGTTTATGAAATCTCCAGTTTGGGGGCACAATGTATAACTAAAGTGGCTGAATCCTTGAAATCTAGTTAATATGGCTTTTCCACAATACAGTGCCCAGATATGACTAGAGTCAGGAAGCAATGAGGGTCATTTGAGATCAAGAAGACCTTTGCTTCTTAAGATCTTACTAAGGAGCCTTACAAATAGTGAAAATCAGAGTTCAAAGATCAGAAATGTCAAGTATGCTTTAAAAGGGGAAGACATGGGGCTGGCCCGGTGGCGCAGCGGTTTAGTCCGCGCTTGGCAGCCCGGGGCTCGCGGGTTCGGATCCCGGGCGCCCGCCGACGCACTGTCTGTCAGCCATGCCGTGGCGGGGTCCCATATAAAGTGGAGGAAGATGGGCACGGATGTTAGCCCAGGGCCAGTCTTCCTCAGCAAAAAGAGGAGGATTGGTAACGGATGTTAGCCCAGGGCTGGTCTTCCTCACCAAAAAAAAAAGAAAAAAGGGGAAGACATATTTACCTGAGCTCTTCAGTTGATATCTAGCAATCCTTGATGGGAAAATCCTGCTGTAACTCTCTCTTTCACATGCCTGTTGACCCAAAAGTAACTGGTTTTCATTTTAAGATAGAAAGTGAAAAATGTATCATTAAAAAAAAAATCACTGTTTCCTTGATTCCTCTCCCCACACAGATTTGCATGTTCAACTTTCCTTTTAAAATGACCCATTTTAAATATTCCCCAGCACTATTAAATTTTAAGGAAGTATGCTTAGAAATCACATTATTCAGTTGCACAGTTTCAGTTGCCCAGCAGTATCATTAAATCCTCTGGAGTGATTCCAGTCCCATAAAAATTAGGGACCCCTTTACATTGTTTCCATATTCAAATGGAAATCTTTTTGCAAGTTAGTAATTAAAGTATTTAACCTCTCTCTCCCTCCATTTATTAGAAAACTCTTTTTTCTTTATTTTTTCAATTACGAAAAACTGCTAAAGCCAATCAAGCATTTATTTTGATAAACTGCTTGTAACAGTCTCAGTTAAATTCCGCAAATACAAAAAAAAGCTAAATAATCACCCTGAGCAGATTTTGCGGAGACCTTGCTCAACCTGTTCAGGGATAATTATGCTGAGCTTTTAGTATGGGGCAAAGGAAAACATAAAATTAAGGCATGAAAGAAAGTCTACCTATTTTGAGAAAATACTGGGATAATTGGTACTCTTTTTATTACCATTTTATTATAGAAAGATATTGTCTTGCCATGAAATATAGGTTTACAGCATGAAATAGTACTGTGTGGGGTTGAGAGAATTTCTGTGTTAGATGGATTGATTTAAAATGTAATAAAATAGTAAATTGCTAAATAGTCAAATTAGAGTTCATTATTTAAATGACTTCTTTTTAATCATATGATGTTTATAATTGCTTTGTTTCTGACAAGTACATTATAGGGGCCTTTTTTTTTTTTTCAGGTAGCTTTTGGTTTAGAACTAAACCATAAACTTTCTTTGAGATTGGAAACATCAGGAATCCTACCATCACATGCAAGGGCCTAGAAGAAGAAGGCCATAGATGGATTCACAATGTTGTAAATGGTGGTGATAGTGTAACCCTGATTGATAATGGTTATGTGGTGCTTTGGAAATTTACCTCTTTTACAGACTTTGTCGTTTTGTATGTGAAGATGATACTGAAGAGGGTGTCTGAACAGAATGATGTGTGGTCTGTAGCTTTTTCTATATTGACTATTGGGGTATGTCCTGATTTGATAGAGCCTGAAGCTTGTACAACATGGGGCCTGTTTTAAGAATAATAGTATAAATTAAAAATACAAAACTAGGTATGGGTGTTGGAAGGGGCCAGTGCCAGTGAGTATCCCTGAAACTTGAGCTTCATTAAGCTTCATGGTAGATCTGCTTCTGCTGATTACATGGATGATGACCGAGAATGGGTATCTGAAGGCTTCATTTTGATCATATTTGTTAGATTTGCGTTGGTTGATATTCATGGTTGAGAGGACACGATTGGTTCTATTTTTAGAAATGTTAATAAGTACTACTCTCTGTATTCCTGGCATTACTGTTAAATATCAC
Organism: Tapirus indicus; assembly: GCA_031878705.1. Taxonomy (NCBI): domain Eukaryota; kingdom Metazoa; phylum Chordata; class Mammalia; order Perissodactyla; family Tapiridae; genus Tapirus; species Tapirus indicus. The sequence goes on along the minus strand of CM062926.1, from coordinate 76,847,786 downwards.
AGGGATTGCGCAGGAGGTTACGAAATTTGAATGACTCAGTCCCAACAATTAAAATTGTTATGCCCCCGCTGACAGACTATGCTTACACCTGACAGTGCTAAACTCTGAACTGTAAATTGTGTAGAACTCATATTAAAGAAGTCACACAGGAAAGAGAGACGAAAGTTGGCTAAAATTATTGGAAATACTAATAAAAAGGTGGACATTAGTAACAATAATTAAGGCGGGGAAATGGTTGGTGTTGGCCTATTCTTGTGGGAACTGAAAAGCATCAATAAAAGAGGTATCCTTATTCTGGCTGCCTTCACTTCCTCAGTGTCACAGACCAAAGGGGCCTCCCTTGTGCCACTTCTCACTCAGCTGGGAGCCTACTGGGGAAAGCTTCTAATATCTAGAGTGGCTTCTCTCGTAGTGCTTTGGTTTCCAGGGAATCATCGGTAAGTGCTCCTGATTTGTCGGTATTTTCACACTGTTAACGTCTAGTTGGACCAGGCATTCATCTTTGGTAGTTTCATGTGAGTGCTCTCTTGTATCTAGAGCAAGCTTTGAATCAGCACATATTTATTGAGTAACTGTAGAGTATACAAATATGTTAAAGATGATAATACCATCTTACCTTTCGGTAGCTGCCTGCAATTTATAAAATGCTTTTGCATCCATTACCTCCCTTAATTCTCACAATTCCAAGAGGTAAGCAGAGTAAATGCTTTAATTCACATTGGATGGAAGACAAAACTGAGGTTAGGGGACTTGCTTTAGGTCATACAATTTAGAAGTGGCGGAAAGAGGACTTGAGCCTTGAGATACTGACTCAATAGAGATTTTTTTTAACTATCACACAAAGCTTGCAATTTTATTGGAGAGATAAGAAATGTAAAAAAAAGATTTTTTTCTTAAATGCGTCTACATCTATATATAGATATGTATTCCCCTAGTAACTATTCTATAAGAAAGTGTCTAAATACAGCACCCAGTGAAGAGTTGTGTATCTAGTGAGTGTTTCGTAAATACGCTGTATATATATGTGTGTGTATTTATATCTACTGAGCACCTAAGAGACTGCAGGGTACTGTATTAGAGCACTATATTAATTGATGATCTGACTGTATGTTGTTTTGTGCTGTGCTTCAGTGAGAAGGCAGGGCTGTCAGAGGAAATGCCATCTGCAGTTTTAGATACTTTATGTCTCTGCTTTCACAAAATGTGATCCCAGACTCAAAAGCATTTCTTATCCTCAGATGGAACATCTTCACATACCAGGCTGTTCCATTTCCCTCTTCCAGTTGCCTCCATTGCTTGTAACCTTGACTGAACTCTTCCCTTTCTGCCTTCTCTATAAATCTGCTAGTCACCACGCCCACCATATGGCCTATTGATGCCATTGCTGCAACCCAGTCTCTGAATTCTGGATTTCATCTTCTCTCATCCAGGCTGATGTGTTCTGCAACTGGAGCTTCCAGACTCTTGTGAGTTCTCACTGTGGTTACTCTGCCACAAACTCTGCTTCTTGTTATCCTATTAAACTATATTTCAGAGCCCTGCCCCAGTGTCCCCCTGCCTCCTTTCTCTTCTTCAAGTGAAGCTGCTCAAAGACCTCATTATTCACATGCTTCCAAATCTGTACGTTTAACAGCATTCCAAGTGATTCCAACAGCCTCCCTTTTTTGTCAGTTACATAGGAAAATCGGCCTCCCTGATGTCAGTTTGGTGGAATTATTTCCTCAATTTATTTTGTCTCAAAACGAAAAAAAAAAGAGTTCCCCCACCCTTACAATTAAAAACGACATCAGCAGCTTACTAGGGGCATGTCTGTTACGAAATAGGAGTATAAGGAACAATGCTTCCCTATGTGTTAGAATCAGTTTCAAACCTCTAAGGTCTGCTTTTCAAGCCTCTATAACCCACATTGAGCCCAGGGCCTTGGATTTTTTTTTGTCCTTCTGCAACTCCTATTTTCTCTCTTTTTTCCCCCTTTTTTCCCTACAAAGGGTAATACCAAAAAATAGCATGTACCTGAGAGTAGGTGGGCTCACCCTACACACTTGAGAATTCCTTATACATAAACCAACTTTTAAGTAGATGACAGAGCATGGTTATATTACAAATTCACTTTATAAAACTTTTTTTTCATATAGTCTCTTGAAGATCAGATATCTCTGGTATATGAAAGTAATCTGATTTACTAAAAAAATACTTATGTACAGCTACTTGGCAATAGCTGTTCTATTAAAAAATGCACCACAGACCCTGTTAAGGTTTCTTTCTTAATCTAATATAAAAACTTTAATTAAATCTTAATTTTCTTCCTGAATAAGATTTTCTTAAACCCCTGTTCTCAAGGAGGATGTACCATTAGGAAGTAATAGTGAATTTTTGCTTCATTGTTTTTCTTTTTTTCAAAAATGTTCTAAATGTAAAGTCTATAAAACAATACAAGAAACTACATTCAAGTGAACACGTAATGACTCCAGGACACTCAGAATGCCCTACATTTGAAAAGACACTAATCTGAAAATGTATTATTTTGTTTGCTTGACAATTTTTCATGTTTAGATCATATACTCCTAAAGGAGAATTAGACAGTGGTGTGGTTCTGAATGTGCACATGGTTGGCATGTCAGTTTTTTTCAGAAAAATCAGTATAGAATAGCATTTTGGTTTTTAATGGTTTTTAAAAGCTACTCTGGTTTTTAAAAGTTCATTTCAATTTTATAAAACTGAAAATATCTGACAAACCATTTCTTCATACCTGCCCTGTCCTGTCCTGACAACTAACTTTTCTTTCTTTCCTGATTTGTGCTTTGTGAAATTGGTGTTCCCAAAGCTGTTGAATTTAGAAATTTCCCGTTGGATAACTATATTAAATTCTGTATAGACGGTGCTTTAACTCGTTTATTCCTGAAGGGTTCTTTGAGGCAAGTTTAGGTACATTCCTTGTAGAGGCGGGGAGACTGCCTGACCTCCAGAGCGTTTTCTCCTCCCTAGGGCTTGACTGAAACTCTCCATTACTTTGTCAATATCAGACAGCCTCCACTACAGAGACAAAAACAAACCAAATTTCCTTCAGTGTATTGTTTCTTCTCTGATAAAACAAGAAAACTTTATTTTCAAGTCTCTTTCTTCAAGAGCATCCTTCATGCTGACAGGAACTTAAAATACCTAGCATTATTTTAACTCCACAGTACGGCAGGCTCTGGTGTGAAAATGCAGCATGTTCCAAAAGTTTGCAAGTGATTGAAAGGTAGAAGGCAGGATCCCACAGATATATTAGTTTTCATTAGTGGTTAGGGTTCCTGTCCTGTCAACAGAAGTTTTGTTTGTTTGTTTACCTAAATTATGGTATTAAGAGACTTTACCATCTATCATGAATTATGTGTATTCAGAATTTCAAATTAACAATTAGCAAGCGGGGAATGTGGCTTCCTTCCACTCTAGCTCTGGTGACAGGAGGGGAGACTCACTCTCTCTGTCCTTGGTCGGGGAGCCTTGGAAATAAGACCAGCATTGCCTCAGCTTCAAGGCCTCCCTCTCCCGGGGCAGGGATTCTGAAGGAGTGGAGTCAGAGTGGGAGTGGCGCCAGTGAGGGCCATCTGGATAAACGGGGATGGAGGGAGGGGTACATGATGAGCACAGGCTGTCTGTGCCTTCTATCTTCCTTCTTTCCCTAGTTTGCCATCCTTTTGCAATCCCATTCTCTCTCAATAATTTATTGAAAAGGTTCAGGATGGCCTGTGAGAGGACCTCCCAGGGAAGATGGGGAGAGGGCAAGAATAACATTAATCCTAACCCAAACTCCTATATGTTGAAAGAATGAAGAGATCCCTTTTATAGAACTGGAAAATGAGCCTCCGGGAGGTTAAATAAGCTGCTTACAGTTTCACAGCTAGTAAGGGGTGAGGCAGGATTCAAAAGCATGTCTTTCTCATTCCAAAGCTTATGTTCTCTCAGGCATGCTACATGGCTTGACACAATGAGCATGAGGGGAGTGCTCCTTCCATCTATTTCCCCTTTTCTTTTTCTCTTCTAAAGAAGGTACCACCTTCTTTAGAATGGAAAGTGGCGATGAAGATGGAGACTCTGTGGGGAGGGTTAAGGAAAAATACCTATAATAGTAATAATATTTATTAAGCACATATGATTTGCTCGACACAATTTTAAGTGTTTTACCTATGTTATTTTATGTAAAATTTATCTCAGTTCTGTGAGGTTCATCAGTTACTGTTATCTCCATTTTATACATGGCAACACCAAGGCTGGGGAAAGGAACTTGCCCAAGATCCCATGACGAGTGTGTGTTGGAACCATGCTCCACACTCAGCTCTGTGGCATTTCAAAGCCTGTGTTCTGGTGCTGCCCACTTAATACCCTTCCCTTGTCTCCCATCTCTGCCAACCCAGACTGGAAGATGATTGGGAGCAGGAGGGGTGAGGTGCAGTGCTCAAGAGGAAGGTTTGTGTGTTCGTGTTTTAGGAAGAAGGCAGCATGCTTTCCTTCTTCACTGTTTCCATCTTTTTACCTCCTGCTGAAACCCAGATATCCCAACTTCCCTCTGAGAGGACCACTGGGGCTTGACTCTCAATGGGAAGCCCAACCAGTGGCTGGAGGTTCTTCATATATGAGAAATATGTATGTGGTGGTGGAGGGGGAGGCTGACCCATTGCTAGTAATCCTAACATTTTTGAGATACAAGGATAAACAGAGATGGAATCAATCTGCTCTGAACAGGACCCAGATGAAGGATGGATGAGGGTAATTAGGAAGATGGGATTATAAAGTAATGGGTCTGGTTTTCCTCCGTGCTTTGTGGAATCTAGCTCATTACTTAATAAGCACATCACATAGGGTGAGGCGAACAGACTCAGGAAGGTAGAATCCAGAGACCTGGGCGTTCAGTATTAACAAACAAACCAATAAGATCTTAAATGGTTTTATATTTGCATCTCACAGTTTAAGACACTCAGGATGTTTAAATAAATCACCACCCTGTGCTGATTCTAAGTTGAAGGAATCCAAACTCTTGCAATATTATTTGTCTAGAGTTCATTCACCATTAAAAGCTACCTTCTTGTCAGTCACAAAATTAAGTATTCCCTGGCTCGTATGTTGCTCTTTTCTAAGGGTATGAGAAACAGATTCTGTCCACGTACTCATTCCTCCCAACAGTTTGTGAATATCTGCTACGTGCCCAGTGCTGTGCTGGAAGCCTTTGGGGAATAATTTCCCTGCTCATAGGTCCTGGACAGGTTTGTCGGGGAAACAGATACGTAAATAATCATGATCCAGAATGTGCTTAGTGCTGTATCAGGGGGGCTTCCCTGATACAGGAGCCCTAAAGTTGGATACAGGTTCCATGATTTACCTTGCATCTTGAGTCTTAATCCTTAATCTTAATCCTCTGTATCTAGTTCTTTATCTCTAAAATGGGGATAATAACAGTTTCTCACAGGGTTAATAGACGAGTTAAATGACAGTGCGTGTGTGAACACTCCTGGCATTCTCTCTGGCACATTGTAGATACTCAACAAATTGTTAAATCTTAACAAATTACTCTGGTAGTAAGGAAGAGGAGGAAATTAACTACTTGGATAATTTGAGCACTGTTTCATCAAGAAAACGACTTTAAAGGTGGATCGTAAATGATAAATGAGGCTTCCAGGTGGGAAAAAGTAGAAAAAAGGAGCTAAGTTACAAGCAATTTCCTGTTTTCTAGTCTATTTCAAGGGGTAACCAGGAAATATGCTGAGGTCCAGAAACGCCTCACCAGATTTCATACTAATTTCACTGAAATATTAGATTATGGCATACCGCTTAACATCTATTCTTAGTAAGAATTTCCTTGTGCTAAGGAAACTACTGTTATCATTAACTGTCTTCTTCTTTTTAGAACACTGTTTCTTTCGATGTCTTCATTTGGCTTCTTCATTCAAGAAACATTATTTCTTAAGAATCCAAGATGTGCCAAGCATTGTGCTGGGTGGGAAAATGTCTCTGTCCTTGAGGGACCTGTAGTCTGTTGGATATACAGCAGACATGTGAACAAGTAAATTACAATATGGACTGGTAAGTGCTATCATTACAGAGACCACCCATCCTAGTTTGCCTGGGATGGTAACCTATTGTCCTGGAGTCATCACTGATAGTCTCCTGTCATTCTCAAATGTGTCCTATATGAACAACAGGTTTTATGATCACATGAGTTAAAGTGTGTGTATACAAGATATTTTGCATGTACATTGAAGGAAGTGTGACAAACTCTAAGGAATCAAGGATGATTTTCTCAGAAAAGGTGAATTTTGAGCTGAGGTAAGATGCTGAGGGGGTTGCTTGTCAGATAAGGTAGGTGGAGGGAGGATGGAAACACATTTTACTTAAGCTAGAGTTGTAGAAGGACATTAGATATTCAAGGGACAATGGCAAATGAAAAGTCCCCTGTGGCTGGAGTGTTGCAGGGTGTGGGATTAAGTAATGGGAACATTTTTTAGGAGAGCAGAGGAGAATGAAACCAGATTTTAATGATTAAGGAGTGAATGAAAGTTGAGGAAGTTGAAATGTTAGATATAGTCACCTTTAGAGGAATTTGGCAGTGAAGGGAAAGAGTGACTAATGTGGTAGTTTGAGATGAAGAAAGATAGAACTTGGACATTCTTAAAATTGACAGTGAAAGTCAAAAGAGAAGGAGAGACAAAGCACAAAAGACAAAGGGGTAACTGAAGGCATGAGATCCCAAAGGAGGTGGGAAAGGGAATAGTGCCCAAGTGAAAGGGCTAGCCTATGAAATAGAAGGGCTGGGAGGTGATGGAGGTAGAGGAGTTACGGGGTAGGTTGTGAGAGTATCTAACCTGACGTTTTCTTTATTTGGTGAAGTAGTAAAATGATCCAGCATGGCAACAAAAGAAAATGGCTAATGATTTTGCTCTCAGTGTAAACAATGGCTGTGAAATCATGGCCAAATGATTTTACTTTTCTGGACCTCAATTTCTTCAAGTCTAAAGTGAGAAATTGGATTGACACTTTCTAAGTTTCCATCTAGCTACGATTCTGCACTTTATCAAAATGTTATGAGAGACTAAGCCAGTTACTCGCACCACTACCTCTTCCCCTGCCTAATCTGGCAAAAGAAAAGGTTCCAGGGTCAAGTTTGTTTGGGTTACAGTTAAATAGGTTCCTTACAATGGGACTTCTCAGAGCCTCTAGAATCTAATGTGTCCTAAGAATTTTGAAGAGTGGATTATAATATACAACATTCCCCAAACTGATTTACCTATATTATCTACTGTTCCATGGGACATACTATGGGAAACATTTATCTAAGCATTTATTCTTCCAAGTTGTTTATAAAAAAATTTTATCCCAAGTTAACAGGGGCTAACTGCTTAACGGCTGTTGTCTCTATTGAGCATGGATGTTTGCTTGGAAATTATATGTTTCCTTCCAGTATCAGAAGAAGGAAAAAAACCTGGGCATACAGAATATTGACAGAACTAAAACGTGGCAGCCCTATCCAGGCATCATTGCTTTGAAAGGAGAGCTCTTGGACCCTCCAGCTCTTCTCTTGGATGAGCTGAAGGGAAAGCCATCTAAGCTTATAAAGCTCTTAGAAGGAAGGCCAAGACAACAGATGCTGTGTTACCTGTTTGATTTCAAAAGTTCTAAAACAGCTAAGGAAAGTAAATATGGAGTAATGTGCCTTAGTATGTTTATATAATGTTTAGGTCATTGTAGTTCACAATATCATCTAAAATTTTTATTTCTTATCCCTTCAGATATGTTGTAATAGGATATTTAGTATATTGTTTAAAAAAGAAAAGTACTTTACTGGCAACATTGGGTCTCTCCCAGAAATAAAATAATACATTTTATTTTTTATTTATTTTTCTTTTTGATGAGGAAGATTAGCCCTGAGCTAACATCTGTTGCCAATCCTCCTCTTTTTGCTGAGAAAGATTGGCCCTGGGCTAACATCCGTGCCCATCTTCCTCTACTTTATATATGGGGTGCCACCACAGCATGGCTTGATAAGCGGTGCGTAGGTCTGTGCCCTGGATCCAAACCCGCGAACCCTGGGCCACTGAAGTGGAGCCCTGGTACTTAACCACTATACCACCAGACCGGCCCCTATGTTTTATTTTTAATAGTATTTCCTAGCATGGATGTGTTCTTTTTCAATTGTCTTTTCTAACGTGAATTATTATTTCATATATATTTTTTATATCATCAGTAGGTTTCTTTATTAACGTAACTACTCTAATTTTGGTTGCTTTCGATTGTGATCATCAGGAGGAATCAAACTTCTTACCTGATAGCTAACATTTTGTGAGACTTTGTGAAGTGCACATGTAGTTTCAGCAGATACCTATTTTTGTTCATTGATTCACCAGTCTTTTTATTGAGCAGCGACGATGTACTGGCACTGTGCTAGGCACTGGAGAAAGAGTGAGAGAATGGGACCCAGTCTCTGTCCTGCCTTTTCATGTTGTCATCCTTTTTGCTTTTGGGGTTCTTCCTGGGGATTCAACCCCTTCCTCCTCTTCTGGTCTCCTTGGCTCCCCCTCCTTCCACTGAACACATACACACAGGCAGACACACCCGCCCCCCAACACTCTCATTTAGATAAAGGGTCTGTGCCAGTTGTGGAATCTGCTTAGAGGTTGAGGCAGAGTCAGTGGAATTTGCTTTCACTTGGAAACTAGAAGCATGGTTTCAGGTGGTTCATGACCAGTTCGCATAGCTCTGGTTCACTCTGCCCTGTTTGTTTCATTTCCCTTCCATTTCCTTCAGTGAAAATGGATCATGGGAAGATACTGAAGCTATGGTTAAAGGAAGTACCAAGGTGCTTGGCTGCCTCTTTTTAGAACTAGAGTTCTTTTAGGAACCGTGTGACTTCTTACTTTTTCTTCGTAGATTCTTAAATTGTGTTTGCCTACTTGTCTCTCTCACTCTCTCTGGTACAAAGGTTGTAGGTTTCATTTGATTACATTTTGGTTCTCTGTTAAGCTAGACTGGGTCACCTTGCTCCACACAGCTATTTAGAATTTGCTCTTTTTTTTTTCTCTCTCTCTCTTTTTAACATGTCCACTGCTAAAAGTTAATGCCTTTTCCTTTTATTTTGACAGACTAGATGTCGGAGGACACAACATTAATAGAAGTCTGTCTCCTCTATTACCTTCCTGGAATAGACTTTCAAACCCCTTTAGGAATTATAATCTTAAGTAGAAAGACATATATAGTAGATTGACTTTTTTTTAAACTTGTTTTCCTAATTCTTTCATTGCTTTGAAGTTGGGCTGTTTCATTTAATTGAAGAGGCATGATTAGCCTCCTTGCCACGTGTAAACATAGATTATATTTTAAGCATTGAGGTGCTTCTAGCTCCTTAGAAGAAGCTACATTTGCTATCATATATTGTTGAGCTTGTTTCTAACACCATACTTAAGAACGTAGCTATAAATAATCTTTCCTTATGAAAGGCTCCAACATCACCTACTGGTGCTTCCAATTAATCTCCTGGATGTGTCTAGAAAGAGCAGCCCCTTGCCAGCCTTTGCTCCTTGTTGAATCATGTTCTCATGTGATAATCTTTTATCTTAACAAGTAACTGACAATATAAAAGCCTTCTATTTAAACATGGCTAGAACTACATTTGCTAAAAAAATTCAATTTGTATTTCTGAGTCAAGAATTTTATTTTTCATATTTTCAGTAATAATGCAAAATAGAACTTTTTGTGTGTGTATATGTGAAACATAACCTCATTTGCTAAGAGAGTAATGTTAGAAAAATAGTCTTTTCCCTAGGTATAACAAAACAGATACTTAAGATGAATTTGATTGAATGTTTTTTAAACATTTTCGCTTTAAAGATTTTCACCTCTGGGTCTTTACTCACTTCTTGGGGAGAATCCTTGGAAACAAATTAAACCATTTTGGTTTGTCTTTTCCTTGGACAGAACATTCTGTTCTTTATTGTAATTGCAAATTCCTCTGGCCCTGATTGTGGTACATATTTCCCTGTTTCCTTATTCCACAATTCCCACTCTGTTTTTGTTTGTTTTTAATTCTTAGAAGGGTTAATTGTGTCCTCAATTCTGGAAAAGTGAGGGAGAGTTGATTGCCACTAACTAGTTTAGTGTGGGTGAAATGAAATATTTGGTAACCAAATGAGATCTCGCTAGATTGAACAACTGTGTAACCACTCTTTAAGGGCTGCCACTTGCTGACTTACTGGCGTTGTTACTCTTGGATAAATTAATGTACTGTACTATATTCTAGGCATCTTAAAGTCACTGTTTAAAATAGGTCACATCATATAGCAAAGTAAGAAAATGTCCACACTTATAAACCAGGGACAACAAATTCAGATGCTTCCTACGACCAGATTGGTTAGAAATAAGGGAAGGAAGACAGATAGCAAGATTATTCCTTCTTTGTCACTACTGAGCACTAGCAGATTGTTGACTTGTGAAAATAAAGACGCAGAGTTGCCAGATTTTCTTTTCTTTTCTGGATATACCAGATACCCCATTTTTATGTTGATTGTATCAATTTTTTAAATTATTAGGTAACTAATCAAAGATTTTACAAACACTGTACAGTCTGCATTTTGTACATGGACTGTCAGTTTGTGACCTCAAGAAACCCCATTAATTTGAAAGATAAATGTAGTGTTATATTAAAAACAATATGCATGGTATTCTTAATTCTGTGGTCAATGGTCAATGGTCCATTTCCTTTGGGAAGAAGTTTATTTTTGAGTCCCATGGTCCTGACTCTTAAGCACAAGACTGAAAGGCAATTTGGGTTGATAATTCACCCAAAAGCATGTTCGAAAATGTCAAGAGTTGGAAGTCAATTCTTAATACCACCTAGTGAAATCTTCAGGCAGAGTACACACTAAGTCTACAGTTTTAAAAATCATTGATTGAGTAAGGCCTATAAGGTAAGAACCCAATAGAATTTTAACTTTAGTCACCTATTTCAAAAACTTTAAAATTGTAAAATTACATTTTTAAGTATAAATCTATCTTTGCAACATGAACTATTCTTTTTGTTCTTCCTTCTTTAGAATGTAAAGCAACTAAATATGTACAAAATAATCTTTTATATATTCAAAACTCTTGAACCACCCTTCAGCTTTTACTTCTCTAGGTTAAATAATTCAGACTTCTTTAATATTTCCATAAATTCTATTTTGTACACTTTTAAATTTTTTCTAGACAGAACTGGCATTATTAATAATCATACTAAATACCAAATAATTACATAACTGCTTTGTATGCTGTGTATATTTGTCCAGATTAGATACACTTTTTGAAAATAGTTCCATTCCCAATCAGGATTAGTTTTTGGTTCTTTTTAAACTCTACAGCTGTTCTATATATTTGTTTCTGCTGCTAGAGATTGCTTTTCCATTGTATTTTTTTCTTCCATAAATGTGTAATCTTTTCTACCCCTTATTTTATTTTTAAATTTATGTCCATCATATAACCTTTTGTTTTGAATTCCAATTATGTCCATTCCTGAGTTAGCCACACCAGCTATCCCCGGTGTGATGTCATCTTTGAAATTAAGTATCGTGTATTCTTTCTTTATTGAAGGCAGTTAGCTGGAGTGTTTAAGAAATACTGGCCTCATCCTTGGGGAACACTGCAGTAGGCTTCCTTGACATTGAATCATTGGTAACTGTTCTTTCATAGGCCCAATTTGGCCATCTGATTTATGTGCTATCTATCTTAACAATTGAGGGGTACTAACATACTGGAGAAAACATGCATGCACTTTAATGTCTGGGTCACCCAAACTGAGGACATCTTAAGCTGCCAAATTGAAATTATTTGTAATTTGGGTGTCATTTCATGGTACCGAGTACAAGTATCCTAGTTACACTTGTGGTTTTAGAAAGTATTTCCTTCTCGTTTGGATTCTCCAATGCAAAATATAACCCTGTAGCGTATTATGTGGGTTTGTGACACTCCCATGGGGACCTTGGGCTCATAAACCAGCGAATGGATTATATAATGCTGCATAAATGCTGTATTTTTCATCTGACAGACATAATCTTGATCCTATATTTTTATGTTACCTAACTGCTTCAGAATACCACTTTTGAAGCAACCCATCAAAATGGAAATTGCTTCTAAAACATGTAGCAATAAATATTGGTCAAGGCTCTGTGTAATTCAGAGTGACTCAATAGTTGAACACTAGTCGATTGAAATTCTCTGTGGTTTTTAAAAAAGGTTGATCATTTCCATTTTATGGTATTGTTTGATTCCTGTCTATGTTAGTTAGCCATATATTTCCTTTCTTTTTATAGTTAAAAGTCTCTTTTCTGGTTTGTCTAAGGCATGTCTGAGAGTGAATCAAGCATAAAAACAGGCATAGATAGAATGAAAATTCAAAATATTAAGAATTTATATGGTATGGAAATTTAAACTCTATGTGAGACTAAGACACATATGTGGGACCCGTGAGACCAGCCATGAAGGGATGAACATCACTTTAAGAGTTCCAGTAGAGAGCTTGGTCTCCGCCTTGCTACATTTGAAAGACTTGGTGCCAGAGCTAGGATTTCTTTCTGGCATCTCATGATCTCACTCTTGTGTTAATCATCTGACGGACTACTTGCTTTCTCTGCTTCTCTTTTCACAAATAACTGTTAGACCTTGCTTGTCCTTTTCTGAAAACATGGACAGAAATTTCCTAATATTTGCTATTCTGTTTTGTTGAATGAAAGAGGATTCTAGAGTTGTCAGCTCTGGCTTTAGGTTCTCCTTCCTCCCACCCACTTTATATTATCCTGGCTGAATACTACCTGGGTGAATACTACCTTCACCATGTCTACTTCTTTCTCAGAAGCCTTCTGAAGCTCCCAACTTTTCACTGCACTAAGTCTGAATTCCCCCTTTCTTCTAAGGCTACAATTATGTAGTCTCATCTTCCATTTTAAGCAGGTATTTTTTTTTCACCTTCCCATAAACATATTATGCACACATTTCTCCATTTTTGCCTTTGTTCATGTGTCCCAAATCCTTTTCTTTCTCTATAGACAATATCAAGGGTCATCTTACGTATAACTGTTTTAGGCTGCTGATCTCCTTAAATTCTAATATTTTTCACCACTTTATCTGTAACATTCAGTTCTCAATTAGATTATGTCTTATTTTTGTTTGCTATTTTACAACCTGAACGCCAGACCTAGGACCACGTCTTCTATTCCCAAGTTCCCCCATGTTGAGCATACAGTAGGAATCATTGGGTAATCATTTCATTGATGATTGATCTCCTGGTCCTTGCACATAAAGTGTCTTTTATGAGCAAGCATGGGCATAAAGGCATTGGTTTTAGAATGCCTCACTTCAATAAGAGTGAATGTGATATAAATAACTTCTCTGTAAAGTGGAGTTGTATGCTCAAATATTTTCTGACAAATTTTATTAATGGAGAGTAGTAAATAAGACAAATCAAATCACTAAGGGGGTTAATACCTGACTTTCTAGAGATTTGTGCACTAACTCCTAACTTACCAGTCTAGAATGATGTCTCTTTGTGGTCTATGGTTAGACTTGTTGGTTTTCCTGACTGAAAATTTGTGAGGATTCCCTAGCCTTGATTTAATTCTGCATGTTTTTATTTACTTTTTATTTCTACTTTGAATACAGGACTACTACTAAAAACAGATTATGAAAAACTAGTTAATATTAGAATAAAGAATTAATATACTGCTAAATTTTAAGTTTGCATTGTTAGTCACAATGGAAAACATCTTGTTCCCTAGGTAGAAAGTACTTAATCAAATAAATGGTAAGTGGAAACAAATGTAATCTAATTGCTTTTGTGATTAGATTCTCCATTTTTGACTCTCTTTCTAAAAAGGTAGTGTTTTGATTTGAAGTCGGTTGACCACTCTCAGTTACCTCATTTTGGAGTGAAGTCTAGCACTCTGAAAAGGAAAAGATAAATTATTCTTTGGGGAGCAATGCAGTTTACTAAGCTGTGTATGAGGCTGGGGGGTCAGGTGACCTGACTGTGCTCAAATTGTAAAAGGCAAGTGTCAATCTACAGTGTGTTTTCTCTAAACTAGCACTCAAAGACTAGTGGGTTAGCTTGCAGCCACCATTCCTACGTAACTGTTCTGGAAGAAGGTCTTTGTCTTGCTAGCTCAGCCTAACACTCGTTTAAAATGTTGAGATAATGACTCCTTCAATATTTTATCTAAAGAATCTAGGGTGGGCTTGGAGGGCAGGGGAGAAGGAGTTAGGGAAACCCTGACAGTTTTATTGTCCTGAATACCATTCTGTTTCTTTTCTCTTCTAAACCTTCCAAATGCCTCTGAGAATCATGACTTAAACCTTGTCTGTCATTTTCGTAATACCATTATTCTTAACCCAAAGAGATCTCTCTGGAAGTATCTACCTCTATGTATGTCTGTGTGTGTGTACACAATCTCACACGTATATCATGATATTAAATGTGTAACTAAGTAATGACTGATGATTTTAAATTATAACACATTTTCCAAACCTTATTCAACAGATACAAATAAATATTGTGCCCTTCAAAGCACATTTGGCCCTCCTGCTTGGAATGTACTTTCTGCCCCATGTCACTGTCTTCCTTAAGAATGTATATGCGATTTGGGAAAATAGCTAAATGTCACTTGGAGCCAGGCTCCAAGTAAATGGGATATGATGAGAATTGATCATATGAAACTGATAATGTTTGTTCTCAAAGGAGTTGTAACCATAAAATAAAACCTGGTTTTCTTGCGTGGTTCATAACGAAAAATATACGTGATAGTGTATATAAGGCAGTATTGCCCACATTTCTCACTGCTTTACAGTTCCAACTTCTGCTTTACATAATGAGGAAACTTCAGGTATGTTGTTGTAATGCTCATCAAAGTGCCACTTTTAGAAGATTGTACTTGAAGGGCTTTTTAATAGCACTAGAAAGACTTCTCTGCCATGCCACAGAAATCTTTCCCCTGCGTTAAGAGTACGTTTAATCAACATTATGGCGATTACAGCTCTTCTAGAAGCCCTTCACCCTCTGCATTGCTCTGTTTTGTGGCAGGAACTTTGTCTAGGATAAAACTGTCACGAGTAGAGTTAATTTGAAATTCGTCCTCCTTTTATTTATGTCAGGATAAGTTAGGATGGTGGGATGGATGCCCATCTTTTTCTAATTGAAAGAATTAAAGTTGAAGTCTATTCTGAACTTCAAAGATAATTTGTTAGAATTTCCACCACTTAAAAAACGTGACTATTTCTTAGTCATTGCTTTCGTGCTGTTTTAATAATCTCGTTGGACATATTGATTGAGAAGTTATGGGACTGAACGCCAAATTAAAGAAGTCCAAACTTGATGACTCTCTCAGATAGTTTTGTGTCCTTGATAGATTTTTCATGTGATTTTTGCTATAAAGCTGCTTAAAAAATGTATTGTTGTCTTCATATATTTTCATGATGATCTTCACTTGGTAGCTTATGCCACGTGTCTTTAATGTAGTTCTACAAACCCATTGCTAGGAGAGTGAAGTTCTCTTTCAATAGTCATCATGAAAACCCAGACTGTCTGTGAGCATACCTCGGTTTGGCTTCCCAGTTATTCGTCCAGGAGCATTGTATTTCATGTCTTAGGAAAAACTATTTCAAGAGCTCAGATATACAAATTAGAGTATTCTTTCACTTACTTCAGATAATAGAACTGTTAGATCACTAATATTGACCTAGAAGAAGAGCAGACTCAGCTTTCCTATTGATGAGTTGTGATGGCTATGAAAGCTAATGTAACCTTAATCTGAAATCATGGGTCCCTACCAAGGGAGGTGGTAGTTCCTCTGATCTCTACATGCACCGTGTTACTTTTGAAGTCATAGTTTTAGTCCTAGAGTACCTATGCCAAACATGAATTTTATCCAGAGGACGTTGTTAAAGAGAGTAAATGATCTGAAAAACTTGTGCTAGTTTAAATTATCAGAGAAACTGGGAAAAGTTGGCTTGGCAATCGGAAGAAAGACTTCAGGGAAGATACGGGGGTAGTTTTTCCTTATCTGAAGAGCTGTTTGCCATATAGAAAATAGTAGATGGGTTCTGTATACATCACAAGAGGGTGGAAGATATAAATTAATTTGAAAAATGGTATTTCTGATTCTGAACTAAAAGTCTGAACAAATTGGGTTAAAGGAGAACATAGCAGTGAAAGAATATATTCCCATGCCTGGTTAAGTACATGAAAGTGTGTTAGGTGCTTTGGGGAGAGGAAACATGACTCTTACGTGGACTCAACCTTCAAGAAGCTTACAGTTCAGTAATGAAAATAAGTATTTGCATAGCTCCAATAAAAGTAGAAAATAATGTTTTTATTAGATTGTACTGATAAAACCCTGTGGGACATAGAGTAAAGAGAAATCACTTTGAGTGCATAAACATCTATCTCTCCACTTCAGAGCCTAAATTGAGGGTGGGCACCTGAAACTAGATTGTTCGCTTGAGGGAAACTGTAGTGAACTGAACTAGGAAAGGAAAGACCTGAGGTTTAATGGGTTAAATTCTACCACTGGGACTTGGGCATGTTATCTAACTTCTGGACCTCCATTTCCTTATCTAGAAAAAGAAAATTATAGTGTCTGTCATGGTTCAATAATAGAACTATCGTTAGGATCCATCTGGATAATGTTTGTAGAAGGGTTTTAAAAACTCAAAAAGGCTATGCAAATATTAGGGATTGCTGTGACTTAAAATTTCATTTATCTTGCTTTTACTATGTTTAGGCAAAGTAAATGCTGAACTCCTCTTGACTTTTAGGAATACCCTTATAGAAACTAAATAGTGTTTCAAGATAAGAATGCCTGAGTAATATGCTGTTTATAAGTCTCTGCATTCTGTGTGTGTGTGTGTGTGTTGGTGTGTGTATGTGTTAAGGAAAAACATTTTTTGGCTAAATATCATTATTATCCTGTAATGGCAATGTGTTGTAAAGGAAAACTTTTGAAATGATAGCATTTACACACATACTTACACACATACATTTCTTGTTAGTGGAGATTTCTATCATTGATTTTTTCACATTGGAAAAACACAGAAACTGGTGTCCTTGGAAATACCGTAGAGATATGTTGACAGGATAATATGGAGAAAAAATGCTATTACACATAATCCTGTAGTTATATGGTTAGTATTTAATATTAGCCAAAGAATTAACAAAAATAAACTTTAACAAAAATAATTAGCTGAACCATAAAAACAGCAGTAGATAGTTCATTAAAGCATATTCTCTAGGCCTGCCATAACTCCCTGCCCTTCTAATTCAGTGGTTCTCAACCTTGGCTGCATAGTTGAATTATCTGGGGAGCTTTAAAGTCCCAATGCCTGGCCTGCACCCCTAAGCAATTAATTAATTAATTAATTAATTAATTAATTCAGAATCTCTGGGGTAAGAACCAGTTATCAGTGTTTTTTAAAGCTCCCTGGGCAAGTCTAATGCACACCAAGTTGGAGATCCACTTACCCATATCTGTCTGTGGGACCATATTGGATTTACAAACTGGAATGCTGTTTTTGACTCCTTCTTTGTCTCCTTCCTCTCTATTTAATTTTACCAAGTTCTGCAGATTCTCCTTTAGCTGGATTGGTTTGACCCTTACCATCCCCAGTAATGCTAGCCTAGCTGAGGCCTTTATAGCTTAATATCTAGTTTTCTTCTTCCAGTCCCTTCTAAATGGTATTACCAGACATTTTCAAACAAGTCTTTCAAACAACAATTTTGTCATTTCACTTAAGAACCTACACTGCTTTGGCATCCTGGAATCCGGGATCCTTTATAACCAAACTCTATTTAAAAAAGGAATCCTCTGATTGCTTGTATTTCCTATTGCAACGCTTTACAATTGGGAGGGAATTGAGGAATCAGGAACATGAGTTGTTTTAAAACTACTTCCCTTGTAATCCTGGGATTCTGCAGAGGAGCCTTGGGGCAGGCACTGGGGAGAGAGAAGAGAGAAATGCTGAACAAGAGGCATGTCTGGGCTCTCTTTTCCCCCAACCCCGTCCTCTTACTGCAGCCAAGAGCAGGTCCACTCTGGTTCCTTAATATGTGTGGGTTGGGCTTAAAATTTCATTAGAACCGAAAAGAGTTTCACTGCTAAAAGAAAACAACAACTTTGAAAACCACTGGTGGTTAATCCTCTCATTTCACGAGGGTGGAAACTAAGGCTCAGAGAGGTTAAGTGGCTCATCCACAGTCAAAGAGCTAAAATCTGCCCTTTGTTCCTGCTGGTGTGATCTCTTCACTCTCTCTGAAAAATAAGAAGAAATGTCATACTAGCTCTTGACACAGGGCCTTATACATACAGGTGTTCGGCAAATATTTGTTGAATGAACACTTGAATGAATGCTATTTTGTACTTTTCTGTTTCTGTTCATGTTGTTACCAAAGGAACACTTCTTTAAAAAAAAATCTGCTTTTCGCCTGTAAAATCAATCCTTCATATCTCATCCTACTTCTGCTTTCCCTACACCCGTGACTGTAAAGGTAATTTATTGGATTAAATTTTAGCCCTTTTTAATGCTGTCTTGTTCTCTAATCATTTTCTGGATGTGTCTCTTCTCCTTGACAAGACAGTATGTCTGTGCCTTGAAGTATAAGATTCTTGTCCCATACACCTTTTTTTTCTCTTCTAGCACAGACAAAGCGGAATGCATACTTGTTGAGTTGGATTACTGGATTGCCCTGAAGCTATAGCCTAGTTTTTGTGCTGCTGCTAATAGTAATTAAAACACACTAGAATAAAATATCCTAAAATATGAAGTTTGAATTTTTACTCAGTATAAGAAATGCCCTTTTGTTAAGGAATTAAACAAATGGAATTTTTATATCCACAAAATGCCTTTCCCATTAAAATAAACCCACATTCTTTTCATTTTGACCTCTTTTTTTTAAGCGAAAGATTGCAACAGGAAAAGAAAGTAGATTAAATAATTTGTTGTCTGCCAGAATTTTTTTCCTGAGGTCTCTGAGTATTTGGAGTCTTGGTCACTTAGCGTACTAGCCCCTAAAAGCAAGGCCAAATTGCAGCTTCATGGGAAAAACACTTGGGAAATGTCCAATCCAGTGTGAGCCAACTCACAGTTGCCTTTCTTGTTCAAAGCTACATTTCCTGGCTGAATCAGTTGGAATTTTCTTTTGAAGAAAAGAGTGTTCCTGGATTGGTTTCAGGCGCTTTTCTTTACAGCAGTCATTCTAGCATTTTCCACAGAGTTCCTTTTGTTTTGGTGAGGAAGATTGGCCCTGGGCTAACATCTGTTGACAGTCTTCCTCTATTTTGTATGTGGGATGCTCCAACAACATGGCTTGATGAGCAGTGCATAGGTCCACACCCAGGATCTGAACCCGCAAACCCCAGGCAGCGGAAGCTGAGCATGCGTACTTATCCACTACACCACCAGGCTAGCCCCTCCAAAGAGTTCTTCATAAGCCAGTAGGAAAAGTGATTCTATCATTTTCCCTGGAAAAGTATTCAAATGCATGTTGTGTCCCTTAGAAACTCACACTCTGATGACCTTCCCACTAAATGTCCATCTTCTTCCTTAAAAGAACATTCCAGTCTATATACTGAGATTCCATGACAAGCAGCTCAAGCATTTAGAATTCTTGGTATCATTTAATATGGTGTTCTTTCCATTCATTCCCTGACATTCATGCACTAGTTCATTCAACAACTATTTATTGACCCCCCTCAGAGAAGCAACAAAATACTTAAGAAAATGGACTTAGAATTAGACTTGTATTTGAGCTTAAACTTAATTGATGTTTGAACATGGGCAAGTTACTTAACTTCTGGATCTCAATTTTATAGTCTGTAAGGTGATTATAATAATAGCACTATTGCCTCAGGTTATTGTGAGGAATATATAATTCCCATGAATATCTTAGCATAGTGCCTGCACATGGTATGCATTAAAATATTGTATTACTCATATGGCCTGTTCTGCGTTAGGCGGTCTGCTAAGGATACCAGAGCTAATAAGGCATGTTTCTTGCTGCTACAGAGCTCAAAGTCTAGTGGGGGAGACATCTACCTAGATACAGTTTTACTGTACAATATAACAAGTACCATAATAGAGTTAAATACAATGGGCTATTGGAGCCAAAAGAGGGTGCCTGTAACCCAGGGGAGAGGAAGCTGAGGGAAAGCACAGAGAGGCGATGGTTTATCTGAATTTTGAAATATGTGGGCACTTACTAAGTAATAGAGTGTGAAGTGAGAATGAGAATGAGCCACATGTGCAAAGTCATGGAAACATGAAAGAGAATACAATAGTCTAGGAAGAAGTCACTTTACATGCCTGCAGTGTGAGGGAGTGATGGGAGATGAGACTGGACTTGTGGCAGGGTCAGCCTGCTCCCTCAGCTCTTCTCCCTGGACTTGCTACCTGTTGCCGAAGAGCATTGAAACCACCCCAGACAGGGAGTTCAGAGATAGTTGGCTGCGGTGAGGAAATGAGGCCTTGAGCTTGGTGTGTGGTACCTTAACACAAGTAGGGACCATAGATAGCAAGACCCTCAAAAGAGGATGGATTCCATAAGAAATGATCTGGAAAAACTGGGTAGAGGGACAAAAGGAGTCAGAGAGTATGTGGAAAGAGACTCTTGCACCTTAATTTTGGAGATATTTTAATACGTACACATTTCAATACGTACACTCACTGCTGCCTTATTATTTTATATGTACAGAGTCTGTACGGGATTTCAAAGGTCAGGCCTTTTTAGAAAAGTGCTCTTGGAGCTTTAGGAACTAACTCCCTTTGGGTAAACTTGCCTTCGCTGAGATGAAGAGGCAGTGCAGTGTAGTGGAACCATTCCACACTTTATACCTTGGACTTAGGCTACCTAGGATCTGGAATTGACTCTTCTGCTAACAAACTTGTGACCTTTCTAAGTATTGGACCTCGGATTTCCCGTGTCAAATGAGGAGCATGTACCAGACAATGTGGAATTTGATTCCAGTTCTTAAGTTCTATGATTCAGAGTTTCCAAAATGTAAGTTGTTTTTTTAAAAAAAGAAAAACAATGGCACATTGGAACGTTCAGTGAATGTAGAAATTGAGACAGGTGATACAGGACAAATACCATCTTTTTGTTAAGGACAAGGTCTGAGAAACTGAAGCAACAAGGCATTTTAAGAGGGATGGGGAAATAGCATTAAATTATGTGCAGCGAAAGTGAGGACTCAAGGAAAATCAAGCCTTGAAACCTCCTTGCTCCTCATACACACACCCAATAACACAGACAAAACAATATTATAAAAGGAGGGTAGAAAGACCATGGTTCGGAAGGGAATAGGTTAGACTAAAGCTGGTACGTTTTGAGATGTAGGATGCACAAGTGGCTGAAATAGTGCACATTCTAAGACTCTTTTATAGCCCCCAGTCTTGATCCAAGAGCCAGTAACTGATTTTGTAGATTGCACAGGGGTGGGCGACACCGTCTGTAAGAATTTGAAAGCCATTCCTCCCTCCTTCCATTAAAATATATCCTCCCTTTGTCATGTATATGTTACGAGGTACTGGCTTTATAAATATGCAATGTTTTATAAAAGGTCAACGTTTCACTTCCATGTATGAGAATATACTAACGTAGTTATCCAATTGCCATTTGCAATGGTATAGAATAACACAAATTACTAACTAGCCACAGACTAGTTTTTGAAGAACAAATTATTCCAGACAAATTCAATTTCTTTCCATGGTAAAATAACAGGCCGTGTATTGTGGCGGGGGGTAGAGGTTGAGTAGGGGTAAAATAGTAAAGTATCCTAAATTTCACATGATGTCATCAGCAAACTGGATAAAATTTTGAGGCTATTTTATTGTTGAGTTGATGCTCACTCACTGGGGAGTGGCGAGCACCCTTAGGTAGGAGCCATGATTCACTTGTGTCTGGGAGAGTCCCCCAAGGATGTCTTCCACGATTCAGGGTGACCCATGTTATTTGCAGAGGTCTCTGTCACTGTATGCTCACCAGGCTTTTTGGTGAAATACTATCTCTTGGATCTTAAAATAAATTTTATTCTTATTTCCTCAATTATTAGCAGCTCAATCATAAATTTGCTCAACCACAGTGATTATAATTAAAAATCAGTTAACAAGAAAGGGTGAAAAGCTCTCAGAGTCTAGAGGAGCTTAAGAAGACATGATGACTAAAAGCAATATGGTATACTGGATGGAATTCTGGGACAGAAAAGGAACGTTAGGTAAAAACTAAGGAAACCTGAATAAAATATGTACTTTAGTTGATAATAATGTATCAATATTAGTTCATTGGTTGTGACAAATGCACCATACTAAACTACTGTAAGGTGTGGACAAACAGGAAACTGGGTGTGGGGTATACAAGAACTCTGCGTATTTGCAACTTTTCTCTAAATCTAAAACTATTCTAAAATAGTCAGCCGCTTCTCCCCCGCCCCACCCCCCCAACACATAAATCCCATTGCTTTATTCAGTACATGTTGCATCTTATTTTGGCTTCACATATTTAAAAAAAATGAGAAATATAGAAAAGAGTAGGAAAAGTAAAAGGAGATGAGGGAGGATAAAATGTCTACATGAGTTAAACTTATCTGGCTTAACAAAGAGAACAGGGTGTGGGGATGGGGTTCTGAAAATTGTTTTCAATTTTATGAAAGGCTTTCACAAGTATGTCACTGAATAGAAGATAAACAAAAGGAAACGAACTTGAATTATAAACAGATAATTTAATTTAGAAAGAATAATTTTTTTAAATAAAAAGTTAATTTAATATCAAAATAGCCAGATAAAAGTACAGTCATGCACTGTATAATGATATTTCAATCAACAACAGACCAACTATACAACAGTGGTCCCATAAGATTAGAGCCATGTAGCCTGGGTGTGTAGTAGGCTATACCATCTAGGTTTGTGTAAGTACACTCTGTGATGGTCACACAACAACGAAATTGCCTCACGACACATTTCTCAGAAAGTATCCTGTTGTTAAGTGACGCATGACAGTAAAGGCAAATGTGGGAATTGTATTTTAAAAGAAAAGGATTATCTCCTGCACTGTCCTGTACAGTAGCCACTAGCTACATGTGGCTATTTAAATGTAAGTTTTAACGAATGAAACCAAGACTGAGTTCCTCATTCTCTCAAGCCATATTTCAAGTGCTCAATAGACATATGTAGCTCGTGGCTACCACATTGGACAGCACAAATATAGACCACTTCCATCATCACAGAGAATTCTGTTGGACAGCGCTGAATTCTATGCTGGTTGAGGAGTCATTGGAGTTAACTCATTTGAGGTAAAATTATTCATATTTGGCTTTGGATGTTATATGTATAGTTATGCTTACTATTTCCATGTCTTGGGAATTCACAGAAACTCAAAGAATACTGAAACTAAAATTAAAGTTTTCCATTTCACATCTTTTATTTCCTATTCCATGCAGGGAATAAGCTGTATCATCTTTCAGATAGATAAGACTCTGGCAGAGCCATGCCCCCTCTGCAAACTTGATGGTTCACAGTCTTCTTGAGAGATCGTTTGGTTTAAAGTAGACCTGCAGGAGTCAACAGGGATGTTATGGCTATCAACAAAGTTTAGCACATAAACAGAGTGTGTGACACTGTCTGTGAGAATTTGAAAGCCATCGCTACCTCCTTCCATTAAAATATATTCTCCCTTGGTCCTGTATATGCTATGAGATACTGTCTTTATAGATATTTTATTGCGTAAATATTTTCAGTGTAAATTCTTTTTTGTGTTACAACCTATGGAATTTCCATTTCTGAATATCCTCTAAACTGGGATAGGAGTGCACATCTTGGATAATTTAGGCTAAGGGTGACTCAAAAGGTGACCACAAGTATCGATCAAATTTATTATAAGCTGACATATTAGTTTGACTATCTGTATAAATAAAATTGGGTGTTTATTTTTTAAAACAAGTTTAAGCATGGAGCTGATATTTGTCTTCAAAATGTCAACTGAAATAATTTTAAATTTCCTGATAACTGATACAAAGTAACATTTATTACTCTAAAATATTCTTGGACACATATTTCACTTGTATTTTAGATGTTTTATAGGGCTGAGAGGGATGGCATGGATTAGTATAAAGCTGTGTTTCTCAGATTGGGGTGCACAGACTCTTGTGTATTCTTGGAATCTATGAGAATTTTTAACTATACATTTCATTTTAATGAAAAAATGTTTTATAAAATAAACATAAAATTTCGATAGTGAAAATTTCAATTGAAAACTTTTTTTTAAAAGAGGAAGCTTTTAATTTTTTGTCAGTTTTTCTCCAGCGAGCACCAGATCTGTAACCCATGATAGTTTCAAAATATTTTTTCCTTTGAAAATGAGTTTATATGTTAAAATGTTTCTCAATTTTAAGAAGGCTTATATATTGAATTTAAACAAACGAAAGACAAATTCATATGTTCTCTCTTCAGCATGATTTATCTACAGATGCAGACTTAAGTCTTCTATAATCTTGAATGGCAGTTTGATTCCAATCTGGCATAAATTTTTGGTTTCCATTTCTAAGGAGTTTAGTGATGAATACTGAAGTCACTGTGATCCCGTGGACCGTGCCTATTGATACCTTTACATTTTGTACAAAACACTCTACCCCTCCAACTCCTCCAGGTATATGCTTTGCAGGATGAGATTTTGCTGCCACTGAGAAGTTTTAGCAAAAGGAACTTTGAGTGAACATGTTAAAATATTTTGTATATATCAGAGTTCTGAGCCTGTGAAAGAAAAGGCAGAATCCAAGTATCCTTTTGGGTTAAGACTCAATGAAACAAACATGGAGATGATATTAATGTAACACAAATGAAAAGAAGATGAAAAATGATGTCAATATCTTTGAAAGCTGAGATAGAAATTCACAGTGTCATATGGTTTGTTGGATTACAAAATGCTCTGCAGAATTCAAAATGTTGGCCAAGGGTATTGCTTTAGTGATTTGTATTCATACTCCCTTCAGAACATAAGGGATGGAACTTTTCTTTTTAAGTAAAAAATAGTTCTGCAAGACCATAACATTAAACAACTCTTAAATGAAACAGAAATATTGATTCATGCTTAAAGGGCAGGATTCATGGGTAAAAAGGCAGGATTCTTATAGGAGACTTGAGCTATTTTGTGAACTACACTTAAATTCGGGGGTTATATTGTGAATAGTTTAATCTCTTTAGGTAAATTTTCCAACATTGAATATTCTCACCTTAAACATTTTATATTCATGTGTATCCCTGCTATTTGATACTGACTGTAAAAACAATAGTTTGCACATGTATATGAATACTTATATGTGAATATCTCCTACCCATCTTGCCTCCTACCACATATAAATGGCAGTGGTTTCATTACATGAGAAGAAGAGGCTGACATGAGCAAGCAAAAAAATAAAATATTCAAGTGTAGGACTCGGTAAGTAGAGAAAGAGGGATGATAGAAACAGGGTGTGGGGCATGCAAATATGCAAATATCTGGATCAAGAAGTTCTGAGTCTGGGTCAGTGGTTGTCAAGCCTTTGCTCATTATCAGAATGACCCAGAAGGTGTGTTAAAATACAGATTGCTGGGTCCCACCTAGAATTTCTGATTTAGTAGATCTTGGATAGGGCTCTACAAGTTGCATTTCTAACCACTTCCTCTGTGATGCTGTTGCAGCTGGTCTGGGGACTACACTTTGAGAAGCACTGGTCTGTTGTAAGAATTTATAGATTATAGGTAGTTAGGTCCACAGTTCTCGTGTGTGTGTCATCACATGTTCTAAGTGTTACTGTTCCTACTGTATGAAAACTGTGTGTCAGATCTTACAAAACAAGAACAAATACAGAGGGCTGGCCAGGTGGCCTAGCAATTAAGTTTGGCACACTCCGTTTCAGCGACCCAGGTTCAGTTCCTGGGCGTGGACCTACACCACTTGTCAGTGGCCATGCTGTGGCAGCAACCCACATACAAAACAGAGGAAAATTGGCAACAAATATTAGCTCAGGGTGAATCTTCCTCAGCAAAAAAAAAGAAACAAATACAAACATTCTCTTGGTTCAAACAGAGCAATTGGAAGCAAGGACATGGAAGAAGTGAGAAGAAAAGAGGAAATTGAGGTTTATCCAGGCCCTGTTATATCTATTTCTATTAATTTTACCCCAATTCTTTTGGACAAATAGGAAGAGACTGTGTGAACCCAAACATATCATGAAAAATTTCATTGCCTTGATTTTATATAATTTTCTAAGATTTAATCTAAGAACACTTATATAGGTAAAGACGTCAAGGTGAACATGCACTACAGTTATTCTAAAGGGTCATATTCAGAAGTGATTACAGATCCAGCAGGAATAGTGGATTTCAACTAAAGACTCAAGTTACTCACCTCTCTTCCACGAGCTAACTCTGTCCTTCTCAGAAAACCATTTAAATGCTTAATGCCTCAGTTTTCCATCTAAAAACAAGACGTCATAGTCTTCTTATTTTTTGTCAGGAATGTTGTATAGAGCAACCATACATGTGATGGTCATTGCAGCTCTTTGGAAGAAGAAGGCACTAAAGAAATCCAAAGAACTGCATTATACTTTTCAGAGATTTAGTTTCCTATAGAATTCCTCAATCCTACTTCAAATTTTGCTTATATAAAAATATTAGATTTTCTTCAACTTTAGGATATCCTTCAAAATATTTTTACCACAGCCCCCAAATCATTTCAGTTTTGTAAAATTAAACAATTGCCTATGTTACTCTAATTTTAGATTAAAGTTGCCATTTTATTTTCAGTGTCTCTTTTTAAAGACAGTTAATACAATTGGCAGTGCAGGCCTGAAAACAGCTGTAGAACAGAGTTATCTTTATCCAGATTTCTCTCCCTATAAACTTTGCAGCCCAGGAATATCAGCAATAGCATTTCTTGAATGCTAGAAATAATGGAGAAGTCATGAAATGGGGCATTACCTTAGTAGTAAATCTCTACATTAGAAAAGCTCAGTTCATTTGGGTGAAAAAAAAGCTATGAAAAAATAATACCCTCAGCTGGTACAAAACATAAATATGGAAAGCCCTTCCTTCCCACTCTCCTGCAAGAGATATTGAATTTGAGTAAAACTAAGTTCATCAGTCTTTGTAGGATACTTCCACTTACAAATATAGTATGATTTAAGGGAGGGAGGTGAGAAAAATTAGAGTTCCAGGTTGATGATTAATAACTGCATTCATCCATTCATTCCATATAATATCAAGTACCCCGTATATGCCAGATAATAATAATAATAGTGAGAATGTTATTAATAATGTGTGAATATATTAAATGTTAGCTATGCAGCAGACACTCTCCAATCACATTACACGTATTACTTCATTTAATTATCCAATACTTTTTTTTTTTTTTGCTGAGGAAGATTCACCCTGAAGTAACATCTGTGCCAGTCTTGCTCCGTTTTTTATGTGGGTTGCTGCCACAGCATGGCTGATGAGTGGTGTAGGTCCGTGCCCAGGATCCAAACCTGCGAACCCAGGCTGCCAAGGCGGAGCGCGCCAAACTTAACCACTAGGCCACGGGGCCAGCCCCCAGTTACCCACGACTTAATAAGATAGATACTGTTATTATCTCCATTTTAACAGGTAAAAAAACTGAGGCTCAGATATGGTGAAATGACTTTTTATGGTCACCCACCAAGTAGTTGCTAGAGCTAGGAACCTGTGCTCTAAGCTAGGTCTGTCTGACTCCAGACTCCAAGCTCTTAACTGCTGGCTATATTGCCACTACAGTACACTGTGCAAGGCCATGAAAATACAATGAAGAACAAAACAAGACACTGTCCGTGCCCCAGAGAGCATATAGTTTTAACCTATCTGGGCTTCAGTTTCCTCGTTGCAGGCTGACATAAATTATGGCACAGTGTGGCTTTGTTACTAGATCTTTTAGAAATCCCAGGCAATTAAAAGAGGACTTTAATGAAATGTTCATGTAATTGTTAGAGTAATTTTTGAACATCTCTTCTCCTTGGGAAATGCATAATAATCTTGGAGAGTTCACTGAACTTGAGGTTGTACACTGAAATCTTGGGGTAAGGCACCATCTAGGATAAGATGAAGACAGAAAAATGGACTATGTTTATATTCTTGGCTTAAAAATTCGCCTTGTCTAGAGGAGAATCAGCTGTCAGATTCAACTTACTACAGGAAACAGTAGAAATGAAGTCTGTTTCTATAGCTCTGTCCCCTTGGGAACCCAGTGTCTCACAACAAGTACATTTCCATTTGAAGAAATCCTTAAGTGAATTCCACATCCCAAGGTAGATGTTTATTTACAGTTTCCAGATCCAGTTCAATGGCTCCGCATTTAGGGCAAGTTAATTCTAGCACTGCCCATCTGCCTCTCTTCTAACTAAGGGACTTCATTTTGTTTTGAATCATCTTTCCCAGTCATAAGCTGCTTTAGTTCCTGTGTTCACACACCTATTTATATTTTTTAACCAGAAATTCTAACCAGTTGCATTGGCATTAAAAATACATCAGTAATGTAAAATGTAACTTCCTGGTCCCCTATAGTACTTCGCTGTTTCTTTCCTCTTTGGAAAGATACAGAAATGGCAGAAATGTGCAAAGTGAGAGAGGATAGACTAGCTTATAAAACACGTTACGGTTTCCCAAAAATATGTGGCTGGTGCAAAGAATATACTGAACTGAAGGGTCTGTACTCATGAGACAAAATGTATCATTATTTGACTCCATGAACAATGGAAGAATTTAAACTTAACTATAAGCATCATCATTGCTCCTTTTTGCTGTTGTTATTTTTTGTTGTTTTATGCTGGCTGGCAGAGGCATGGAAACAAAACAATAACTAGAGTACTTTGTTTTACATAGAGGATTTTTCCTTGAATTTTCATAAGGTCGTATATGGATGCTTCTTCAATAAGTGAATCTTCAAACATTTGTGAAGCACCTATTGTGTGTAAGACACTGTACCAAATTCCTTTCGGAGCTTACAGTCTATTTGAGGAAACGTAGAATATAGACTTGAAAACCTAACTAAGACATTAAAGCCTTTCTCACAGATTCTTAATATGGGCACTTTATCCCATAAACATGTGCTCTAAGCTCATCCTTTTAATATCTTAGCTTTCTGAAGGTTATCATAGAACCACAAGATATGCAAAATTTGCATAGTAAATCTTGGCAAGCAGATTAAGTCTTCTCCTCTTTAAAAAAACCAAGCAAGTAGAATTTTTCAAAACTTGCTACATTAGCCCCATTGAGATAATTCTGGTTATCTCATTGTCAAATAATTTTTTAATTCTACATCATGATTGAAGAGTGAAGAGAAAAAGGAGAGAGGAGATAGCTCTGACCTGGGAACTAACACAATAGATCTTAAGGAACTTCAAAGTAAAACAGTTATCTCAGCGCCAGGGATGATTTGGCATCCCTTTGTTAGCCATTTATGACACATATGTAATGCTTTGACATTAATTTAGAAACTGGCATTTCTAGAGTCTTGCCATATTGCCAGGATATTTCTGTCTCAATAATATATGGATTATATTATTGTAATGAGTTGGCCAATGACTCACAGAGTTATGAAGAAATTATACTAAATTTATCAGAGAGAAGTAATGATGAAAACTTTAGAATTATTATATGCATGTTTCATATCCTTGTCATGTTAACACTCACCTATTTTTTGACTTGATATCAACCCATGCTTTTTAATGTGAATCAGAAGCTGTAATTCTTTGATTTTATATAGTACTTACCACATTGATTGGTGCTTAAAATATAGTAAAAAGTCCTCTCCAGTTATAAAAAACTATAGGAAAACTTAGATAAGTGAAATTTTGATTCTTGGTTACTTTCCTGAAAATGCTCATGGGTGCTCAGTTTTTAAAACTGCATGGCCAATTTTGCCAGTTACCTTTCAGTTGCTGATACATTGACCCATCATAAACAGGTGAGAGGTAACTGTGTAAATGGCTATAAATCTACCAATCTGTTCTTAAATCATAGGACAAAACCAAAGGGCAGTTTGTCAGGAGGTGTAACCATGTCGAGCTCTGAGTCCAGAGTATACATACCTGCCACACTGACTGCTTGTTTGGGATGTATTTTCCTGGTCATAAATTCCTTTTCTGCATGTTCTGTTTGTTGCTGACTATGGCATTTAATACATCTGATAGCATTGCCCTGCACCTTACATGAAGCCTTCAACATGCGTGATCACCTTCACTTTTTTAAATGATTAGTATGCTATGGAGATTGATTCACTTTTGTCTGTGCTTTTTTTTTTTGCAGTCCCCTATTCATAAACCCCCCACTTGTGCTACATATGGAATATTTGCCAATTGCTAGGGTATAGAAAAATGCATGCTGACAGTTAACAGAGTTTACATGCCACACCTTCGGCGATCACAGAGAGTGGGCACATTGCATCTCCAGGCCATCGCAAGCTGGTGTAATGTCTTGTAAAATACTGTTAGCCAAGTCATGCCAGCTGGATAGATAATGTGAATCATCACATTATATAGTAGTTCCTGTTCCAGTCTGATCGTGATGTTAGAGTTGGTTAAGTCTTATTGATGAACTAATCATGTTCCTAAAATAAACCAATAGTATTCTTTAAAAAAGACTCTCCAAAAATAAACAGAACTACAGATGACAGTCTTATCATAAAGGCCAAGAGCCTTTTCTCTTTGCCAAGTTTGTTTTTCTGTATTGTGCATATATATCAAGTGTTTAGTGTATCTTGAGGGATACACTACTTCATTCATAAAAGAATATATTGTGGCATCATTTATCCTATATATCTACCAATAGCTCCAATTACATAGTTATTTTGTGCAATTAAGGCACATGATTTTATGGGTTTTATTTTGTTTGCTTTGAAACAATTAAGACCCATTTTAGAACCTTCTTAATCTATTGTTCTAACCCAAAGTTGCCAGCCACGTTGTGTGCTGTAGTATTAACACTGCACCATTTTCACATTTGACATAATGCTTTGTGGCAGCTAAAATTTAAAAGGGATCACATTTATTTTAAGATCATTATGAAATTATTGTGGTGCACCCAAGCAGATCGCTCTAGTTTTGCTAAAGCTGAGCTTTTCTGTCCATCAGAATTACCTTTTTGCACATCTTTTTCTATGTAATAAAAGAACGTAAGTCTTGTGATATTCATTCCTGTTTTTACGTAGATATTTCATTAATGTACACAATGTTTGAATATTCTTTGCTCCCTGTAAAATAGGTATCAATATTTTAGTACACACTATTAGGTTATGTGTGGGAATTTAATTTCTTGTGTTAAGTCATACATGTCTGTATTGTAAGGAGAACCATTTTTAATCATAGAAGTCCTCAGCAATTAGAATGGAATAAAGAACATTTTTGTCACAAAGGAAGTGGAGGCTAACATCTTGATGTACATTAGTTTTGTTTCTTTGGGAGTTTGCTCAGCAGATTATGACTTGTGAAATCTTTGTCATTTTATTGGAAGAAAGCCATAAGAATAAGTTGAGATGAAGAATTTGTAAAAGGAGATAGTCTTATTTAGCTTTGCTGTGACTGACAGTTTGATTGTACAATGTGCCATTCCATTTTATCGTCAATCTAAAAAAAAATTTTTTTTTTTTTTTTGCCAAAGAAGATTTGCCCTGAGCTAACATCCATTGCCAATCTTCCTCTTTTTGCTTGAGGGAGTTTCACCATGAGCTAACATCTGTGCCAGTCTTCCTCTATTTGTTATGTGGGTCGCTGCCACAACAGGGCTGCTGATGAGTTGTGTAGGTCCATGCCTGGGAACCGAACCCAGACCGCTGAAGCGGAGTGCGCTGAACTTAACCACTAGGCCATGGGGCCAGCTCCCAGTCTACAAATTTTAAAATGAATTTTCTTTCTAACCCATAAATATATCAATTAGAGATTCATTCACACAATAATATATGTGAAGTCAGGTACATTGTCCTTATTTCTTAGTTTCTGAAGGCTGAAGCGTATGTCTAGTTATTATTAGGTGTATGGGTGTATAAGAGAATGTACTCCAAAATGTGAGGAAAAAAATGACAATTATATTTTGACTGATTGATCCTAAATCTCATCTAAGTTTTACCCATTTTAAGCTTTGCTTTAACCAGAGATAGAGAAAAAAAGTTTTTTATTACCGTGTAATATCTTTTTATAATTACTTATGAAGAGCTGGGATTCAAGTCAAATAAGGCATCATTCCTATCTCTACTCTTTGAGTGTTCATCTAGCTAACCAGTGTCTTTGGATGTTGTTAGTTAAACATTTTATCTTACTTGATCTTTGAGCACAGTTCAATGAAGTTGACCACTGTCTCCTTCTTCATATACTTTCTTCTTGTGGTTGACCATAATCTCCTAATTTTCTTCCTAGCTTAGTAGTATATCCTTCTTATTATCCTTTATTGGCTCTTCTGTTTGAACTCTAAATGTTAGTGTTTTGCACAGGGCTTCACCCTTGTTCTTAATCTACATGCTTTCCCTTGGTGATTTCATCCAGCCTAACGGTGTCTTCAAGTACCATTTTGGGGGAAGCCGATGGCTCTCAAGTCTTTCTCTCTGGTCAGGATGCCCTATAGAACACAAGACTCCTAAATCTAGCTGCCTACTTGACATCTCTACTTAGATGCCCAGGAAACATCTACAAATTGAAGAAGCCAAATGGATAACTCTTAATTTTGTCCCCCCAAACTTGCACCTCTCACAGTCTTCCCTATCAGTATATAGCACTACTATTTACTTGGTTACTAAGCCAAAACCCTCTGAGCTATCCTTGATTACATTTTTTCTTTTAGTTTGAGCTGCTGCTAATCCATCAGGATAATAGCTGTTCTCTTGATAAAGCATATGAGAGAATTCTTGTCATTCAGGGGTTAGAAGAAGCCTTTCCTGACCACGTGAACCACTGTAGATACCCAGTCATTTTCCATTCTGTCATACCAGTTTAATTCTCTGAATAGCTCTTATCTCTGTCAGATATTCTTCTTGGTTGTATTTGTGGGGTTTTTGTCTCTTTTCTGAACTCTGTGAGATATTTAATAAAATACTTGTTGAATGAATGAATATTTGCTGGTTTGTTCATTTACTCATAGTCATAAACACATATTGAAGATCTTCCATGTTCCAGGCACTGTGTTAAGGATATAGAGATGATTAAGATGCAGTTCTTGCCCTCAAGGATTTCACAGTCTAGTGAGGGAGGGAGCCATACAAGTAAGCAATTACAGTATAGTGTGAAGAATGTAACAGTGGAAGCCTGTCCAAAGTACAGAAGCAACTTAGAACAGGATGTGGTTAACTCTGAGGGGGCGTGTGGAGTTGGAGGAATCCCAGTGGAGGAATGATTTACTTGGGTTTTAAAAGATGAGTGGGATTTTTCAAGTAAACAGTGGGGAAAAAATAGGGATTTCCAGACTGAGATACTAGAATATGCCAAGGCACAGTGGTATGCAGTAACTGGGGAATATCTGCAAGCATTTGTTCTTACTGAAGCATGGAATGTGTATGGGGAATGGAGGGAGTTGAGCTGGAAAGACAGGCCATGGGCAGAAAGGGCCTAGTTTTTCCTACCAGGAAGCTTAGACTTTGTCCTGTGGGTAAACTAATGTATTTTGACAGTTTTTAAGCAGGTAAGAGATATGTTTACATTTTAATTTTAGAAAGATGTTTTTCAAGTGATAATATGGAGGAGGGATTTAGAGACAGGGAGACCAGTTAGGAGGGCAGAGGTGAGACAACAGATGAAGGCCTGAATGATGCAAACATGTTGGGGATGAAGAAAGGAATACAGAAATGGAGAAACAAGTCAGAGGTGAAGTTGGTTGTATTTGATAGTCTGTGTGAATGCAGGGTGGTTCAGAGTGGGAATGAAGGAGAGGGGTTGATGCCAGGGTTTCTATCTTTGGAGACTAGGCCTCTGGGTGACACTAACCGAAAACAGAGGGTACAGAAAGGAGAACAGGTTCATACGGGAATAGTATTCATTTGATAAATACAATATATATTGAGTGATAATATATAATATAGAGAGAGAGAAAGAGACAGAGGGAGACAGAGAGTATCACTGTGCTTAGGACTCTCTTTTTTTTTTTAATGAGTTTAGTTTTAGACTTCTAAAGTTGGAGCATTTACAGGAAATCTACTGTAGTGTAAAAAATACCAGAATTTATGTTCAAATCCCAAAGTCTAGTCCTGATTTTGCCACTAGCTAACTGTGTCACTGTGGCATTTCTCTGTGCTTTTGTTTCCTCATTTCTATCATCCTGATACCAGGATGATATCATTTCCAGGGAAAGTTATCTTGATACTTTAAACCTTTCCTACTCAATCATATATATCAGATCCTTCGTCATTATCCATGCACTAAAGAATAATAGAATTCTAGGTCTTGGAAGGAGATCATTTAAACCAATTCCCCACCTTTCTCGCCCTTGGTGTCAATTGAGAAAACCGAGATCCAAAGAGTTTGGTTTGTTGAAGGTATGTAGTAAGTTTATGTTGGAATAAGCATTGGAGCCTAGAACTCCTAACTTCTAATACACCACCTTGACCTACCTCTCAATGTAATTATCTCCATTATCCCCAATTCTGACTCTGCTGTGGTCCTTGAAACCCATACAACTTTGAACGGTTAGAGGAGACAGCTTCTCCTTTATTTATTTGTTCGCTCAATGCACAACTCTGTTGGGAATAGGGGTATATGCTGAGGAAGGGGGAAGAGGGAAGACCAATGCCCTCTATCTCTGGTCCTTTGAGGGATTTGCTGTGAGTTTCTGTAGCTCTTGGTGACACCTCTAATGACTTGGAGTTTACTTGAGAGAGACCCTGCCCCTGACTCCTTCCTGTGTTCATATTCTTTCTAGTAAACTCAAGTTTCAAAACCAGACGCAGATATAAGAAATTTGTGATTATAAAGGAAGAGGGTCAACTTCAGTTCTGACATCTATTTGCACATCCTGGGGTTTTAAACAAACAAAATGAGTGTTCATTGCTGATTCATGTTTTGCTTTTGGTCCCTAGATCCTTTTCTGCTGCAGTCATGTGACATGCACCGTGGTGGCTTTCATCACATAATGCATTCTGGGTTCTCCTAAATCCTAAAGCACTTTATAAAAATAAAACCATAGGTCTCATTTTTCTGATGAAGAGAGCAAGGCATAGAGAGGTTTTACAAAGTGATACAACAAACAAAGGAGGAAAAAGAATCCAGGATCATTTTTTTTTTTCACTCTCCATTAAATGATACTCTCTCTTATGCTTTTCTGTTGTCAAAAGCCCTCTCTACATTCTGTATTGTTGGGTCATCATCTCCTATAGTTTGCACAATATGGTGTATTATGGATTGCTCACAAAGCAGCAGATATGAATTCTTTATAATGGATTATTCTTTTCAATTTTTTTGTCATCTTTGGGCTTAATAGAAATAGTTCAGCATGTTATATTGTGTGATCTGTCCCTAAATAGATAAAAGATTTCTGTGTTTTGAAGGAAAGATTTATATTGGTTAATTTGCTGCATTGCCTGCAGGAATGTTAGTCTGTAGGAGGAAAACAACTGTTTCCTGACAAGATTTTCCTTAACTCTGCTAGAAACTCTTATTTTAACGGTAAAATAAAGAGAAGTAATCCATAAACAATTAAAGAATGGTATCTTCAGGAATGTTTACCATCCCTCAGACAGAACATCTGAGATTGTGAGACACAAAGGTGTCTTTTCTTACATGAAGAAAGGCTCTTTCTTAATTCCTTTCCCAGCTCATAAGCCACAACACTGGATGGAGTGAGCGTGCAGACGTGAGCATGGACATTTTCTTCCTAGATATAGAGTTCCCTGCCTGCTCTTTAGAGAGCCACTAGTCTAACTATAATAGAAAGAGAACGTGCACTTTCCTTTAAGAAATTAAACGCCACTGTCCACAATGTGCAAAAGTCTGTGAAATTGAAAGAGTGTCCCTGGAGTGGATAAAAAAATAATAATAAGTGGCAACTCAAAAACAGACTACTGGCAAATAATCAATTATCTTCTGAATTACTATACAAAACTACAGTTCATTTTGCCAGCCTGTTGGGGAAACAGTTCCCACACAGGAGGCAGTTGGCTTAGGTTAAGGAGTTGTTTTCAATTTACTTCCAGGGTACCTTCACGTAAACATCAACTGTCCGTCCTAGGGGTGACGCAGTGTTAGAGCTCATGTAATTGGTTTGCAGAACTAACTACGAAATAGCAGACTCATTCAGAAAGAGATCTGTTGTCTGTTTCATCTTTGTGGTTATAGTGTTGACTCACATTGCTTAATTTTTAAACCTGGCATAAAAGTTAAACTTTCCTGAAGATTAAAGACAGGTTGAGTAGAGATTTGCTGGAGCAGCACTATTTTATGAACTTGAGTTGAATCTGTTTGGCTTACAGATAGATTTAGAGCTGGTTTAAGCATGGGAAAACAGGAAAAGGAATGATGTTTTACTACTGGCTGCTTGTATAGATAAAATGGGTAGAAATTTAGACTGTTTTGGAAAGACATCTATGATTAATAAATAGGGGGGAGAAGTGCTAAATCTAGGCTGGCTGGCTGGCTGAGGTTTTGTGTCAGTAAAATTTTAAGTGAACCATAAAATGTATATGTTAGAGTTTAATAAAGAATAAACATTTCTGATAACTTTCCAGAGATTTTGGCCCATAGAAATATACAAAAACATTCAGCATCTCTGTAACTGAAGAAGAGTATCATAGAGGAAGCAGTGCTGGAGCTCAGTTGAAGGAGAGACTGTAAAGGAAGGAAGTATTGCAGCAAAAAGATCTATTCCCACTGCCCTTGTCTACTTTTTAAAGTGGAGAGAAAACTTAACATCTTCAAAATCTTATCAGAGCTTAAGTCCCCTTAATACAAAGCACAGGTGATCCATTCCTTTAATTAATAAAACCCACTCCGCTCCCCCAGGTAGTCAGTGCTGATTACATCCAGCCTGTCCCTTATCATACACAGATAGACATGCTTATGTATATGATTACACCCATTTACAGATGAGGACATAGAGCTAATTGCTCAAGGAGAGACAAGGAATAAATGGCAGTACTGGGTTTTATCAAGTCATGTTTAGTCATTAAACTATCTTTGTTACAACTTATATGTCACTTTGTCTATAGCCAAAGAGTGAACTATCTCTTTTTTTACTGACATTCGAAATTCAGAATAGTTCTTCAACAGCTTGCTAACTTACTCTTCCACAGTGTACATATGCTTCATCTGTTCTCCAGCCATTCTTTAAAAAAAAAAAATTTAAGTAGTTAATACATACTCATGGTTTAAAAAAAGAAGAAATTCAAACAGCACAAAAGAGAATACAGTGAAAATATGTCTACATCCTTCCCTGCCCCATGGTATCCCCCCTCAGAGGTAACCACTTTTTCAGTATCTTAGGTTTTTTCCCTAAGTTAAGGATTCATTGTATACACAAACATTTATGTATATATCCTCCCCCATTTTTCTGGTTTGCATAGATAGTAGCGTACAATACATACAGTTTTTCTTATTGCTCTTTTTCATGCCAGCTATTAGCAAAATCTCAGTCAGGTCTGACTACTCCACCAGAGATGAAATTATTTGCTGTGTTGCAGTGTGAGAGGCTGCATGAAATTAAGTCTTGACTTGACTTGGCTCTTTCTCAACTTGTAAAGGATAGAATATTCTCTCTTTGTATCTTGCAGGCATTATTAATTGATATGTTGTCAGCAGTTCCATAAATACTTCTATGCTGTAGTGATTTTTCTCATTGAAATGTATGCTGTGACAATTCAGCACATTTCTCCACCTATTAGATCAGATACCATCAGTGAGAGGGGAGTGAAGCAACTCTTAAACTAGGTGCATCAATTCTTTCAAGCCTAAATTACATTATGCTGCATTGAATACTATTATGAAAGTTTGGAATAATATAGCACTACAGAACCATTTAGGCTACCCAAGGCCTTGAGAGAACTGAAACATCTCTAAAGAGGGAGTTGACTCTTTTTATACAATAAGATCAAAACCATGACAAGTTATTTTTCATTTAATCCTCTTAAAAAAATGTACTACAATATTCTGCCTCCTTTATTGGTAATTTTATGCTCATTAGTACATCAACAATTTCATTTATGATTTCTGAAGCTTATTTTTCATCTTGGTGTTTTGATAACATGACAGAAATTGGATTTTAGCACTATGCACAGTTGTTAGAGATACCAGGGTTTCAGTGACAATCTCTGGTAATTTAGAGGAAGAAAAAAAGTTTCATCTGATTTTTTGCTACCCAATTAACCATTGTAAGAAATGCTTTAAAAAAGTTGACCTATTCTTTTTACTTTCTCAGAAACCAGTTGATATCTCCTGCTCATAGAGTGACCAAAACTTTTCAGGCCACTTGAGATGCTGTTCTGGGACTAACTCAAGAAATGAGTTGGATTAGATTAGATTTAGGGTTTCATTAAATATCTGGGGACAGGCTGGTCGCATTTTTAAGCTCTTCAAAGGTTCTGTTTGCCCGTGAGTTTATGGATCACATCTTCCAATTCAGAAGAGTATATATGGTTCGATTTTGCACGTGGAAATGCATTTGGTAATGCATTTAAAGGAATGCTTTGGGTATTCCTGAGGACACGATTTCCTAGAAATTTAGGTTGGCAATTGGGGTTAATATATTAGTTCATCTCAAATTATTGAACAAATGGTAGTTGTAACAATAGAACAGTGTATATTCCAAATTCTTCCAGGGGCTCTTCCCCGAAATATTTATTCTTAGTTTATTCTGTTCTGATTTTCATCGTCTTGTTTCTCAATTTGTTGCCAAAAAACTAGTTTGGGTTTTTGAACAAAACTGTTGAACTTGTTTATTATTCCTTCTTTAGACTTTTTTTTTTTGCACAATTACCATAGAATTTCTGGGTATTTAGTAGGGAAAGAAGAAATCTATGAACTTAAGAGGATAGGGTACAGGGCAGGATTCATTTGTGGGTATAGGTGATGTGGTTGTTTTTGCTCCTTTCTGGCTGTGAAACAATGTATTGAGCACAGGGAGTTGTTGGATGAATGTTCAAGAATACTCACAGCATAATGTAAGTTAGGCACGAAAGAACTGGTGGACATCTAGTAAGAGTTGCTTCAGTCTCTTCTCACTGATGGCATATAAGGACAAGTGAGAGAAAGAAGGGGTTATGTTTCCCAAGAAAGGTTGCTGATATCCTCAGTGTGCCTAGGTGCCCTGAAGGCCAGACCATTGGATTACCATAGCCTGGGTCTTAGCATTCAGTCCCCCTCTGCAGAGGCAAACATCCCCCAAATGGCCCAGTGAGAGTTCCTCTACTGGAAACTCTAGGGAGTTCATCTACTTTCTAAGGAATAACTTACCTACCACCAGCAATAGGCTCCCTAAGACTTCCCCAGCAATATCTCTTCCCCAGAAGACAAATTATTCTTGCTAAGAAAGAGAGTACTAGGATTTTTGATTTTAACAAAAAAAATGTCCTGATGATGATGGTTTTCTAGTCCTTCTTCCCTCTTTCCCTTTATTAGCACCTATAGTTCATTGCTTCTCAGGGAACCCCTGGAATAGGCATACAGTGTTGTTACTCCAGGCTTGTAAGTTTATATTAAACCTGGGAAAAGGAGCTCTAACTGTAGTTTTCACTTCATTCTTAAGCTTCCAAATCACAAAATTACCATATATATCTAAAAGTTTCAGAATCTCAAATTGAATACATTGTGCACAGTACCTTCTATTACATATTTGTGAAATCTTTTCATTGAAGTTTAAATAATTCTCTTTATTTTGTACACTATTTGGCATGACCTACTAAAAATGTGTAATATGGGATTCTACCTCCCTCTTACCCCCATGATCAGCCAAGTGAAAGAACGAGTTGCTTGTTACACATAGACTTCTCTTAATTACTCTAGTCTTCTCCTTTTTCTTCCATGACTGCCATAGAATTCCTCTTGAATTTTCAGCTTTGCTCAGGCAACTTTGGGAGAACCCCATTCAAACACACGTGCACATGCACACACACACACACACACACACACACACAGAGGCAGACGTACACCTATCTGTCTGACATCCTTATCCTTGACATACCCTAACATTATGCAAGGATATGATTCTTCTGGCACATTCTATACATTTTATGCCAAAACATTGGAATTTATCAATTTTTATGTTTCCAGGCT
The DNA here is from genome assembly GCA_031878705.1 of Tapirus indicus. NCBI lineage: Eukaryota > Metazoa > Chordata > Mammalia > Perissodactyla > Tapiridae > Tapirus > Tapirus indicus. Next base: position 76,807,530 of record CM062926.1, on the reverse strand, counting down.
AGTCATTTACCATCACAGACCTATTGTATCATCCTGCTAATTAATTTTGTTGGGAGTGAGGATTCCTAAAACAGAATTCTATTATGGCTTCAAATTGAGCTGAATAATAATCAGTGGGGTTTGGGGGAAGGTGGACTTGACATCAAAATAGCATTAGATTTAATATCCTTATTGGAAATATTATTTCTTTTTTGGAACTTTCTCTCCCTTCATCATCATAAGGAATGAGGTATGCCTTGGCACTCATTTGTGCTTTTTTTATCCTGGAGTGGGGTCTAGTAAAGCCAGATCCTTTGGGCAGACAAAAGAAAAATACAGGTTTCTTATTGTTTGCTTTCAGTCAATTGGACTTTTGTAGATGGCCTTCTTTCTGTTTTCCATTTACAGTATATACCTGCTTATCCATATACCTTCAGATCAATAAAAGAGTAGATATTTAAAAGTATCTGTAGTAGCCAAAAGCTGGAATCATGCCAGGCCTCTTTACATTTTAAATTCTTCCTGGGCTCTAAAGGTAGATGAGGCCAACTTTCCTTTTGACTCAGCAGGCAAGTTTTACTATGATAAGAGTATTGCTATTTTAAAAAGCAGCTCTTGACAATCTAACTCCAGAAAGCATTTCTACCCTGTGAAATAGTACAGAGGCGCCTGCTTCCTTATTGATGAAACAGTGGATGGAAAATAATGCCCGTTAGAAGCAATTTTAATCATTTGGTGGCTTAGCTTCTGACTCCTTGGTAGTTTCTATCTCAAACTCTCATGCCAGATCTAGTGTCCCAGTTTTTCTGATTGGGCAGGTGGAGGCAATCTAGTCTTCTCAAGCTTGGCACTCAACAGAAGTTTAGCTTAATGAACCCTTCTAGAAGTGGGGTCTGACTTGGTTGGCTATAACTAGGGGCTGGATTAGTTCTAAGTTCAGCATTTCAAGTTTTATGCTTTAATGAGATACCTTCCTATTTTTCTCTGTTTCATTATAACCATAAAAGTTTCACTTCTAATCTAGTTCTGAGTTAAGATGACATGTCACAGTGCTTGCCTCAAAGCTTCTGGATATTTAGAACTCTTGATATCCAATAACCAGTATAAGGTGATCATTCATCAGCATCAAGAAAAAGCTTAGGCAGCTCCAAAATTATCTCTGAATATCTCTAAGGGTAAGAGTCGACGACCAGGGGTAATATCAATTCATTAATTAATCAATAATCTTACAGACATTTATTTTGTACAGGAATAATCCTGGAGAGTATCATATTTGTTGCTAACACTAGTTATATATCTGATTATTTGCAAAAGGAAAACTACTAATTCCTAATCTGAGTCATTTGATTCAAAACACTGTTCTTAACCTTGATCTAATTTGACATTGTTGAAAGAGTTGTTATAAAAGGTGTTAAAGAAGCAATGAAAGCCTCCCTAGCTCAGGTCACTTATTCTGTAAGAACCTTCAGAGTATTAGTGGGTCCTAAGATGTCTCTGCTGCCTGGAGTGTTTAGAGAAGGAATTATCTTTGCAAATGTAGATCTCAGTGTGTGTGTATGTGTAGTGTAATGTATGTTTCATTATGGGAGGTGTTATAAATATTAGAGCTTAAACCACTTATTTCTCTCTGAGAAACCAAGCTGTATGTGGGAGAGAGAGAGCGTCAGCCTCAAGAGTCCGGAATATATTCTGATTTTCCAATACAACATATCAAAATGGATTCATCAGTCATGAATTATAAAAATGCGATTACCTTTTCAGTGACGAGGATGTGATTAGTGACAAAAGCTGGTGGTAGAATTTCATAGTGGAGGCTAGGAACACGGAGGGGATGTGGTATGTATGATGTTTCCAAACTGTGTATATCATATTTTCAGTGTCAACTGAAAACCTGTTATGGGCTATGAAGCTATTACCCTTTTTTTCTGTTATACCTCTTACCACACTATCTAATAATTAATTGTGATCTTGTCTCCAACATTGGACTATGAGGTCCTTAAAGTTATCTTACCTTTGTATCTCTGGAACCTGACGAAGATTGGTGCTTAATATATATGGGGTTTATTAAATAAACATCTAGGAGCCATTTGTGCTACCAACTATATCAAAGTTATGGTTTGTCAGGTATTGTCTACTTCAGCTTGAAAGAATGTCATGGCCTGAGATACCATGTTTCTAGTTGAAAACCAGTTCTTAGAGAAAAATAAAAAGTCTTTTGAATATGTACTATGTATATGTGTATGTAAACACATACATGTATTTTTAATGCAGGGTATGGATAACAGAGTTGAAACTCACATTAGAAGCCCCTGGTCCAACTCCTCATCCCAGGCTGGAATGACCTCTATAATTTATCGGTCTCCTCCTGCTAGTATTCTCTTCCTTTGTGAGTTAATAAAATATCCTCACTTCTCTTTTTTCTTCACATTTCTAAGTAAAATGATTAAATGTGAGGGCCTGTGAAAATAACTAGGCATAGAGATTATTAAAACACAATGGAGGTGTCTTCTCTTGCCTTTCCCCTTCCTCTTTACAAAGCAATCCTAATCCATTTTATGCTAATCCACTTCGTGCTTGAAAATTAAATACCACACTGAGTTATACCCTGATGCATATGAGTGAGATTGAAAGTGGGTTGAAGTCCCACTTTCCTACTACCCTAAACAAATAGTTATCTAGAGTCCAGCATTAGTGCTCTGAGGATGAGTGAAATGCTGATTATTAATATGTCACCATCTTCATCAATAAGGCATCTTTTCTTAACCTAATTGGTGCTAAGTACTATGCCAAAATTAAAGCCAAATAACATGAAATTCTTGCCTACAAACAATTACAATTTAACAGGCACTTTTGACATTCCAATATACTCTCCCTTCAAATACATATGATTATGCAGTATTTTAATATTACACAACATCCTGTCCGGGATTCAATACTATAATCTCTGTGATAGTTCTAGAAATGGAATGAAATCAATGATAGGAGGTGGAAATAAAAACACCAGTTTATGAAATTTTATGGGAAAGCTCCTATTCTCTACCTTTCTCCCAATCCTCAAGATCATTCATAGGTCGAGACTTTTACCTATTCAATATGAGACCTGTGGGGGCTGGCCCGGTGGCATAGCTGTTAAGTTTGTGTGCTCCGCTGTGGCGGCCTGGGGTTCACAGGTTCGGATCCTGGGTGCAGACCATCGCACTGGTTGTCAAGTCATGCTGTGGCGGCGTCCCATATGAAGTAGAGGAAGATGAGCACGGATGTTAGCGTAGGGCCAGTCTTCCTCAGCAAAAAGAGGAGGATTGGCAACGGATGTTAGCTCAGGGCTAATCTTCCTCACCAAAAAAAAAAAAAAAGAGAGAGAGACCTGTGGACACTGTAGCCTTCAGATTCTTCTTATATTCATATTAGCTCTTGGCTCCAGTTTAGCAAGACATCTATGTAACTCAAGTCCACAACCATAGATTGTTTAGATAACATTAGACATAGACTTTTAAAACATCCTGTTGCCTTTTTGTTATTTTCAAAACAGAAGAAAAAGAAAAAAGTGTCTGTGAAAATGTTCCTAAAATAAATAGTAAAAAAAAAAAAAAAAGAAAGAAAGAAAGAAAAGATAAACCTCCCGAAAAGTAAATTTCTGTTGCACAAAATCTATTTTGCATTTTGTTCTGATGTCCCTCTTATAGAAATTCATTGACGAGGGAGAGGAGTTGCTCTGAGTAGACTGAGATCCCATAAATACTTTAAAATCGCATGCTTAAAATAGATAACTTTCTGATATAAAACATTAGCAGTGATATTTTAAAATATTAATACTAATGCCTTAAGGTAATCAATAAATCACAAAATAAACTGAAACCATATTTGGGTTCTGGAAAAACTGATGTGCAATGTTATTGTCACATAATTTTATCCATAACAGAAGCAGCCATATAGGAAGCTTTAAATAAAGCAAAATATTATCTTCAATTTTATATTCAAAATATTGGGGTTTTTCCTCAACTTTCCCCAATTGTTATTAAAGTCTCTTCATTACCTGGTGGCAACTTTATAATTTTTTTAATAGGAGGAAATAGTGCATAAAGCTCAAGAATTAGACTGAATGTTTAACAAGGCTGAGGACTATGCCTATTTTTATTTCCCAGTGCCTAGCACAGGACCTGGAATGTGATAGAAATGGTTAATACTTATTGAGTCCTTATTATGTACTAGTCATTGTTCTAAGCATATTACATGTATTTGCTCATTTAATCTTCACATCAATCTTTTGAGGCTGGTGCCACTTTACAGATGAAGACTGAGGCCCAGATCAGTGAATTATTTTGCCAGAGGTAATATGATTAGTAATTAGTAGGGTTAAAATTCAAACTCTGGAAATCTGGCTCCAGACCTTGTCTCTTTATTACTATTATGCTATATGACATGTATTAGACAAACTTTAAATGTTGGATGAATAAAAGAATAAGAGTCAGTAAACATAAAAATTTACCTTTTTCTATTAGTGGTCACCACCTCAAGGTTTTCAAAAGAAAGTATGATAGCACAGGACACGTGTTTATTAAGGCAAGGTGGGTATGTGTATGTTTGAGAGGGCATGTAGGAAGACATACAGTTTGAATGAATTTAGGTATTTGAGTTCTTCAAGGTCATTTATTTATGTGATTATCCAATATTTATTAAGCTTACGATGAACTAGGTATTGTTTTTCAAGAACTCCCTTCAAATTAATACATATGAGTTAATGTGAGAGACCAGTAAAAGGAGTAGACCTTAGTAAGAAGGAAAAAGAGTTGATCAAAGTATTTAGGTCTAAGGCAAAATCAACTAGTATTCCTTGCACTATAGTAATTGGTCGATTCCTATATGCACTAAGTGAGCATTTTGCTAAAGTCACTCATTTCCTCCAACTTCTAGTTTTTTTAACCTATAAAATAGGAATGATGATTAGAATTGAGTTTTTCTGGGAAACCAGTGAACATTACTCAGCAAATACAGAAATTTTTTAGAAATTATGGATTATAGGATTATAAAAGCTCAAAGGGTGTTTGTGAGGCCTGAAAGATAGGAGTGGGAATAGTTCATACTTCTTCTTAAATAAGCAAAAGTATGTGAACTTCTTTAGCAGAACATATGCTGACTAATCTAAGCAAGAATTTAACCATATAAATGTTTAAATTGAGATATTATGTTATTGCCTAAATTTGGATGAATATATTTGTTCCCGGTAATTTCAGAGTAGTCAGTTTATCAATTTATTTAATTTTTTGGTAAAATATGTTAAAATAATGTAGAAAAATCCTATCCCTAATTACTAATTTTCTAGGTTCAATTCTTAACATTTTTATTTGGTGAAAGTGTGTGTGTGTGTGTGTGTGTGTGTGTGTGTGTGTATGTTAGTTAATGGATCTTTTCCTGTCACCTTCCCCTCTTTTGTGGAATTCTCTTCTCTGAATTGGCTGACACTAAGTGATATAAATTTTTAAATATAGGCAGAAAAGCTGTTATTTTTTATTTAGCTTTTACTGTGTAATGGAATTTGTGACAAGATTATTTGCTACAATGTTATTTTGTGTCTTGATTAGTGTTCTTTGTAAAGGACCCCGAGATATGTGTACAAAAGGTGCTATATGAGCTGTGAATGGAGGGGTAAATGACCTTCATTCAAACATAGACAAGTAGTCATTACCAAAGTTTTAAGCAATTTGAACTGCCTAACGGGAGGTATGACAACAGTAATTGTGGATGTCCTTAAAGGATAGCTGTACACATTTTGATCAATGAATACCCTAAGTTCACTTAGAAAGAAGCAATTATTACTAGGTGTAAGTTTTGCTTGAATTAAGTCCTTTAAAATTGGCATTTTAGAAACTTCTTGGGCAATCCTAGCCTGCTAAATATCTTAACGCTAACAGTAACATGGTCCAGTATTGTTCATCGGAAATATGTTTGCCTGCAATGTAATGACTTGCTATCAAAAGTCTTTTATCTCCTAAACAGAATGAATTGAGCTTAGAGGCGCTGCCAATATTGTAGCTGTTTGAGTCATACAGTGGCCGCCAGCAAAGTATCAGCAATGTAAACTTTCTCTAGTAAAGGTTAGCTCTCATTTTCGAATGCATTTCATTTCTTATTGCATGTAGAACATAAAAATTGGCAAAATATCTAAGGTCCTCTTGCCAGGCAACCCCACAGCTCCATCACCTCTCCTCAGCCACGATGCATCTCCCAAATCACTGAGTTTCACAAGTATTTGAACAGTAGAACTTTTTGTTTTCAAACTAAGTCAGACTCAGAGCCCCAAACTATAAAATTGATGAAAGCAATGAAAGGATAGTTTTAAGTCTTTAGCATTTGCCAGAAAATGCTTAATTGCGGTATCTGTTAAACATCTTTTGTTGGGTTGGTGCAGACCCCTGGTTTCCCACTGAGCCCAATTTGAAAATCACCAGGCTGTCCACAGGGCTTAGAACTCTTTAGAGCAGAAACTCTGCCTTTAGTTCCTGTCACCACGTTGCAAGGAATCCAGTAGCTAACTGAAACCTTCCTCATCTAGAATTTACTTATCCAGCTACCCCAAACACCAAACTTTGTGTTAGAAGGCACATGCACTTTGTTCATAGGCAAGCCCTGCAAGCTACCCCTTAGAAGCCATCTTCTCTTTTCACAAAGATCATATAAGCTTGGCTGTCCAGTTTTCCATGCCTACTAGAGACAAGAGACACCCTAACATCAAGAGAGAAACAGAAAATATATAAAAGTCGGAAAGAGGTACTAAAATATACATATGGCATTTGGGGATCATTTTAATATAGAATCAAGTAATCCTACATGTCTCTGAGTGCATATTATATTACAGCACATTGCAATGGCAATATAGATATCTGTAATAATGATGATTAGTCATTAAAGTAGGTTAAATAATGGTGCATATATTCAATTTTTAAAAGTATGGATATGCTTAAGAGAGGTTTTCATCACAAATAATTAAATGTCAGGCCCCTCTCTGGGTATTAGTCTTCTCTTCTTCCCTCCCTCCCTCTTCAGAGCCTGCATAGTGTAATGGAATGAGTACATCGAGGCTATGAGATCGAATCTGTGTTCAGCTTCCAGCTCTTCCACTTCTTAGCTACGTGACCTTGGGCAGTAATGTTACTCTAACTCTCTTTGTCTGTGTAATGATGAAGTTTAATGAGATAAGTGATGGGCAAATTAGTTAGTTCTTAATAAATGTTTTTCCTTCATGCTTATCAGGGGTAAGCTTCAATTATTTACACTTTATCATTTTCTAAATATCCTCTTGTAAACTCACTATTCATGCCATATTACCCTTAGCTTCAGTTTCGGTTATCTAGTGCTGCTTAACAAATCACCCCAAAACTTAGTAGCTTAAAACAATAACAGTGTTATTTCTCATGATTATGTAGGTTGACTGGGTGCAGATGAACAATTCTTAAAGGTGGTGTTGGCTAAGGCTGCGGTCATGACAGAACTCCTGTGCTAGAATGTCCGCTATGGTCACTCAAATGTCTGGTACCTTGGTGGAACTGGAGGCTAAGCCGAGCTGGGACACTGCACAACTGGACCCCTCTCTGCATTAGTCTCGGCCTCTTCTCTCTCTATGGCCTCTCCATGTGGCCTTTCCAGACTTACTACATTAAAGATCAGGCCCCCCAAAGTGTAAAAGTTTACAACTAGAACCGGCTCAGTACTTCTTCTGCCGCATTCTATTGGGGAAAGGGAATCAGGGTCTGAGTCAACTCAATGTGGGAAGGTACTAAAGAAAGGCTGGGAAGTGGGGTTCACTGGAGGCCATTTTGGAAACTAGCTACCACAGTATTGGTTTTCTAATTCTTTGTACCCGACTTGTCCCCATGACCTAGGTAGTGTTGTACTTTAGCAGTACAGGAAAGTCCTCTTTATAATTCTGCATTAATTTGGAAGGAAAGAACACTGCAATTTTATAGGTATTAACATGTGAGATGATTGCCTTTGGTCTAGCTTTAAAGCAGTTTGTTCCAATGTTAATGAGTAAATAGAGCATGGCGTTAAGAATACACTTGAATTAAATGCAGTATATTTTTATATAGGATTTGCTTTTTTAAAAGAAACCTAGCAATGTTATCACCAAATCATCCCAAACATTAATGAAATTAGTTATAAATTGAGCCATGGTTCTTTTAAAATGAAAATCACCTTTTCGCATCCTTTTCATAGAGTTCCGCGCTAAAAATGGCTGGAGCAAAAAGAATGGGAAAGTATTTCAGTTAAACTCAAAACAAAAATTTTTAGAGTGTTGGAAGCATTGATTTTTTTTACCATTGGTTTTCTAACTTGAGTTATTAATTTTGTCCAGATTATCCAGTTAGTTAATTTTTGATGTACCAAAAAAGTATGTATGTCTTTAGTCCTTCCACAAACATATATTGTAAAGCAGTGATTCTATATTTCTGAGTGAGGGGCCTCTGAGAATCAGATGGGCCCTTCTTCTAGAAAATGCACATATGCTCTACATGTTGCATGCAATATCAAGGGTTTCCAGAGACAGTCAAATGCTTCCATGAATCCCAGGTTAAGAACCCTATGTTGTAGAGGTCATTAAATCCCTAAACACAGGAAGAAGATATGTTTCTTTTGATATTTTATTTCCCAAGGCATGACTTAGCTAATGTTTTAAAAAGAAAAGTGACGCCCTCAACCATTTAGACACTAGCCATTGCTTTGATTCTATTAGAAGATTCCAGCCATTCCAATCAAATCATCCTATTCTGAGGTAAGAGCAGGGGTGGGGATGGGGGGCCAAAAACAAAAGGACAACCACCAAAATAAAAATTAAAGAGTCGTACTTGAATTCACGTCGGCTTCTGATGGTTTGGAGCCTGCCTTAATGTTTGTGGAAGGAGCAGGGGCATTTGGATTTCAGTACTGGGTTTAAGGTGCAGCTCTGACAAATACTGGCTCTGACCTTGGGCGAATTATTTCGACCCTCACTATGTCTTTCTTTCTACCTGCCTGGGCCTGTGCGTGTGTGTGTCTCTCTCTCTGCTACTTTTTCCTTGGCTTTTGTACACACTCCTCTCTATCACACTTTCTTGTCTCCTATCCTCTGTCTCAGGCTCCCACATTCTTCCTCTCTCTCTTAGTCTCTGCATGTCTTTCCACTTTGTCGTTTTACAAATCCATGCATATATGTCTGGTAAAAATATTTCTATGTACCTCACAGAGAGCTGGTGGCAATCAAATAAGATGATTCAAATGCAATAGTGCAAATTTATGTAAATAGTTCTTATTTTATAAGATGTATTACTGAAAAACAATCAGGTTATAGTGGAAAAACACAGAACTGGGGGTCAGGAGCCTTGGGTTCTAGTCTGCTCTTTGACTAACTTGCTGTGTGATCTGAGGCCAGGCTGTAAACCTCTTGGAGTCTCTGTTGCTTCAGGAATGGCAGGCAAGGGTTATACTAGGTGAGCCCGGGGGCCCTTTTCAAGCTCTGTTTTTCTTTCTATCTGTATCTCTAATCTAGTGGACTGTGGAGAGGTGAGGTTTTCCCCTATTTTTGTCATATAATGTTACAATTCTTATGTGATTTGATGCCAATAGATTATATATGCTTAATGAATGGCATAACAATTAATGGATGAACCCTCCCTGCCTCTACAACTGGTCTCTTGGGACTGTTACCTGAGAGAATGAGACACCACACATTGTTTATTTTTCAGATCCATCAAAATAACAGCTTTAAAAAGCATCTGCAGATTGCATTCCTCTGGGGCAAACTTTCTTGATGTTTGTACTTAGTTTTAATTGTGGAAGGAGGACTTCTCTGTTTGACTAATCTATTTGATATACTGAATTCCCCCAAAACAGAGGAGGCCTTTGTTCCAGCACTTTGGCAGATTGGCTTATGCCATTCCATAACCTTTAATGCTTTTATGTTGTTAAGTTGGAAAGCTTTCTGCGTTCTTATTGCTAGGTTGGTCTTCTCTGGGATGCCTGTATCTATACCAAAAGGGAACCCAGCTCCCGTAATTGTGGCAATGTTTACTTCTTCCCATCAGTGTATCTGCTCTCTTTTCTGAAGTAATCACTATAATTACACTTCTTCAATGAGTTGTGTTCTATTGTGTCACCAGGCCTATCTGCTAAACATCACAGTGTTTTTCTTATCTGAGTGCTCTCAAATGGGGAAAGTGAGATGTGTTGGCAAGCCACCTTCAATCAAATTAATGTGAGATCAATGTATTGTCAACAGAGATGGTGGCAATCCCTATTTATCCTGTTCCAATAGAACGGTACATAAACTGACCTAATGTTTATAATGAAATGTTTATTTGGCCGAGAGGTGCATATGTATGCTAATCCTTAAAGAACAATAATAAGTTTATTTTCTTACTACTTTCACTTTATCATCATTTCACTGAAACATGCTACAGCTGTATTTTTGTAAAAAAAAAATGAAATGAGGTAAGGTGTTTGAGTTTATCATTGTAAAATTTTGGACATACCAGGACTCCTATGGCTTGAAAAGTACAATGTTGGTTATGAGCTCCTAATGTCTTTTTAGCCCATTACTTCAGTGTATATTTTCAGTAAAATGCATAAACTCCCAAAACATTTTATAGTTTAGAGTCTCTGTATAAGAGTTTAATAACATGGCAACAATGACTTGTGACTTTAAAATACCCATTACAACACTCGAGTAAATTTAGTTTTCATTAACAAAAAAGGGATGCAATAGAACAAAGGCATTTCTTTATACAGCAGCCCTATATTAAGTTAGTCCTATAATACTGTTGAAAATTTTTGAGCAGATTCGTTCATTCAACGTATATTACTCTTGATTTGACACTGTAATAAAATTTCAATAACCATAAAAGGAAACTTTCCATCCATTTATCAAAAATCATATATCCCAAATTACATATTTATTTTAATACTCCTATGAACAGAAGTAGTGAAAAATAATAATTTCCATCCTTAATTTGCACTGGAAATTGCTACATGACAGTGATCAATTTAAATATGCAAATACAGCCCATGTTCTGGATTTACTAATGACTTAGTCTTACAGTTAGAAGTTTGGAAGATCACCTCACATGTGCAAGGCAGTTTTGTCCCCCAATTTACGGAAATTGGAGAATGACTGACCTGGACATACAGCTTCTTGTAAGTAGCCGGTGAGCATTGGGCCCGATCCAATGTGTCTTTTCGGCATATGTGATTATAACTCAGAGCTCATATTCCAGGCAAACAGTGCTTTCATGAGAGCAAGTTTAGCTAGAGTAGACCTTAATCCTTTATGTAAGTTACTTAATAGATCATTCTGTAGACTCACCTGCAAATATAACCACTGCATCTAAAATAACACGGCTTTGAGAAGATATTCCTGACCTACCAAAAGAACTCTTGGAAGAGAAACCATTCTGAACTCATAGGCTGATGACATCACCGTGGCATGATATTTTCACTTTCTTTTTGAAACAATATCTAAAGTTAAGCATAATATGCAGAAATGTCCCATTAAATTCCTAAATGAAATACACAAATCACATTTGGATGAAGAAAAAAACAGCATAGCTACAAATGCTTCCCTTTTTAGTAATGGTCAGCTTGTCCCTTTAAATGACTGTGAAGTCACTCCAAAAGATTACTTCACATTATCTGTTAGTTTTTTATCCACAGCAAATAGAGCCAAAAAGATGTTTTTATTCTAAAAAGATTTTAAAATAATTTCTCTCTCCAAAGATGGCTATATAAATGAGTTTGTGTCTTGAAGCATTTTCATTAAGTTGTGGATCACCAGAGATTAGGGTAGTAACCAGGGAGATTAATGATTAACTAATGATTTCTGTTAATGAAGATAGTAATAAATTTAGTGTTGCTTACAGTTTACATTTAATTTCAAGGTTTGTTGTACTGTATGGTGACTAGTATTGTAATAATAGATTGGGGGCCGGCCCGGTAGTGCAGCGGTTTAGTTCGCGCTTGGCAACCCGAGGTTCGCGAGTTCGAATCCCGGGCGCCCGTGGACGCACTGCTTGTCAGCCATGCTGTGGTGGCATCCCATATAAAGCGGAGGAAGATGGGCACAGATGTTAGCCTAGGGCCAGTCTTCCTCAGCAAAAAAAGAGGAAGATTAGCAATGGATGTTAGCTCAGGGCTGGTCTTCCTCACAAAAAAAAAAAATAAAAGAATTACTTTAAAAAAAAAATAATAGATTGATTCTTTGGGTCTATACATGTACTTCCTTGTATAATTAGTTACAACTATCTTCTCCAAGTCTGAATTATTCTCAGATATTAATTTGCTTTTAGAACATTTACTCAGGATTCATTATTTAAAGTAGACTCATCAGAGGAGACTAGTTAAGAAGCACTTATAGTTAGACCCTGTTTTCTTGTAACTGCAACCAGCTTTACGTTGAGAGACATTATTTCTGGAGAATGACCATGTGTCATTTCCCAGGGAAGGGAAATGTCTTAGACAACAAGGACCTGCCCCCATACCTGCTGGGATGTGGGGAAGTGAGAATAAGGTGGGGGGGGGGATGGGTACAGCATCTCAGTGTCAAGGATCCAAAGGACTCCTCTGCTGACCATGGCTAAGCCTGGTATCACCATGGCTGAGGAGTGAGAATGTAATAGAAGAAGTACAGAATCTTGCCCAGGAACCATAATACCCGATTTCCTTCTCTCTGTCCAGTTTGCCCTGCTACTTGCAGCAACTCCACTTCATTTGGCATATCCTGGCACTGTGGGTGTGTTCTTTAGATTGTTAGCATATTTTCCTTTGCACGATACTGCCTAGTATTCAAAATGGAGGATGTTTTCCCCATTCTGCTTAAATGTAAAGTGTTCTTGGTTGCTAATGCTAAGGCCCTTCTCGAATGGGAAACCAACTTCATTTCCTACCACTATTATGCCACAGTCCTCATGATCTAGGCACACTTCTCTTCTTTCACTGAACATACCATATCCTTTCATACCTGCAAAGCCCTCACGTATAATGTTTCATCTATCTGGAATGCCATTTCACTTTTCCATCCTACAAGATTCAGATTTATTTATTCATCTGACATACAATTAATGAAGACCTACCATGGGCCAAGAACTGCGTCAACTGCTGTGACATAAAAATGAATTATATTCAGTACCTGCCTTTGAGAACTTAGAGTTTACCATGCATTATTAGATATTCCCTCCACTGAGCACCCACAATGTTTTATATGTTGTAGGTTGTCTTAGCTAAGGCGTACATACACTCTCCTACTTTCTCATTTCTCTAGTTCCTAGAGTTAGTTTCTTAGCATAACATTTTAGAGATAAAGAGGGCCTTAGGGATTGTCTAAGCTAACTCCATTAGTAGATGAAGAAACAAATGATGAAAAGAATAAGTGAACACAGCTAACTATTACAGCTGAGACTAATTACTCAGACTTCTTTACTCCTAAATCTAGCATTGTTGTTACTGTTTCACAGGGTTAACAAGTATTTCTGGAAGCTATTGGGAATCAGTCATTACTTCTGTTGGATCACTAGGGTGCTAGTCATGAGCATCAACCTAGCCTAACAGTGAAAGAAACTATACCCTAATGGTTGGAAAGTAAATGTACTTTCAGAAAATAAACTCTCAGTGGGTATTTTATATGCTGGGAGTCATGATTCAGCCATTCCCAAGTGACCTAAGCTAGAATATTCTACAGTGACAGAAAAAGAACATTTAGTTCACCTAAAATGACAAATGAGTCTATCAGATTAGGTTCATATATGATTTTAACATAACAGATTAATAATGCAGGTTTGACAGACGGGTGTTCTTCACTATTGAAATGCATCATAATTCATAAACATGAATTCTGTTGGAAATCTCTGGAGCCTGAATGGTCTAAAGAACATAGATTCTATAAACACATGGACCTCAGACTTCTTTACTAGATTTTAAGTGAAAAATGAATGATAAACTCATCCCTACTCGTTACCAACACAAGTCACAGTATAATTCTAAGGAGAGTATTTTGTACCTACTGAGTCTGATTTGTTTTTTAAGGGCACCACCCATGGGATTTACTGCCATTGCGATCCTATTTTCTTTTTCCTCATCAGATTTCCAACTCCTTTGCCTCTGGAGGACTCTGGAATTATGATTATGTTCCAGCATATGGATTTTTAATTTTCTGAAAAGGTGTTAAGGCAGCCAGGATTGGATAAGGGAAAGCTCCATAGACTGGTACAGGGGGTCTTGGTTCTAATCTTGGCTCTGCTGCTACTGAGATGTGAGATCTCTGGGCCTCAGCCCCCTCAACTGTAAGAAGAAGGGGCTTGATGTGATTCAGTGATATGAAATTGGAGCTTTTACTATTAATTTTTCCATTGATTTCAAAGATTCTTCTTTAGGAATCCCTGACTGAAATAAATCAAAGACAAAAATCAGGATGATTAAGTTACTGTAGATACTCTCTTTAAATAACTTTAACCTGCACAATTCTAGCCTTTCAAAATGAAATTTAAGGGAAATCCTCTTTCAGAGAGCTCTTAATTAGCATGCATTGCATAAGCCTCTACAACAGACTACTCTCCACCATTATTAACATAGACTGTAGTTTGTAAACTTCATTGGTGAATGCTCCAAGTTTCAGGAGGCCCTCTGGGTAAAGCCCTGTTTAGCAGGTTTAATGTGAAGAGTTGGTGTCATCCTAATCAGCTGCATCTGACAGAGTAAACATGGTTCCGTCTGTGCTGTCCCTCCCAGGCTGGCTGTGGGTTTCCAGCCCACTGAGCACTTGATGCCAAACAGTCTGTTAAGGGACAAGGAAGAGACTCTTCGGGGATCCCTGGTATTTATTACTATTTAGGAGACTTGAGGTTCAAAGGGGCAGGACTCATTTATACCAATTTTATTCTAAATATTTGATCAAGTGCATGTCGAGGGTTTTTCTTTTGGCTTCTTGTCTGTAGCATAAGAAGACACTACCATTCTGCTCAGGTATTTTATTAACCCAATCTTTTGTGTAACTAAACATAGTTTAAAGACCTAGTATTAGAATCAAAGCAGTTGGATTTTTTTTCAGTTAATAGGTCTTGATTTATTATCGAACTCTGAGACAGAAGGGAGATGTTCCTCACATAAGAAACTTCATTTCCAGAGAAATGAATCAAATTGCTTTTTAAGTACAGATTCTTAAAAGTATAAAAGATATTTAAAGTCAGTTGTTACAAATGATTATTTGTTTCCTGAGCAGAAATGTATAAAATTAAAACCTGAGTGTAGAAATACATGTGTGGACACACATAACTATGTATATATGTATTAAGGAGGTATGGTGGCAGGGTGAGAGAGCGTGCTGGTGAAAGAAAATGATGACATGAATACCCGGTGAAGGTTTTTATGAAAATTATTAGGAACAGGCTGAATCTTCTAGTTCTTTCATTCTTATTCCTTAGTTCCAAGTTGTGAAATTTTCTAGTTCAATATTTTCTGTATCTGTTAACTTGATTAAACATATGAATTTTTTCATAATTAAAAAAGTTTACTCTTATAATGATGTGCTAATCCTAAAGCAGATGGAAATTTTCTCCAAAAGCTTTTTATTTGAAAAGCGAATGTAAAGGTAATGTGAAACTCTTGCAGGAAGCACTTCCTGTGCACATATACAAGTCTGTGTACATGTCTGTAGTTTCATATGAAATAGGTCTTCAGCAGAGTAATAATTGTAGCACTAAGGACAGCACTTGGATAAGAAGCAGAAGAAGGAATCAATAAGAAATACATGTTAATTAACCTAAGTAACTTTATGCATGAAATTTTCATGTGTACATCTATTTATATTTACAAAAACTTAAAATATTAGAATGTGAGGTGAACAGCAATAAAATACTTAGGTAAACTGCAAAAAGAACCCCTAGTGGATTTTAATATTCCCTGAGAAATTTAGAAGAGACAGTTTTTTTATTGGTTGAAAAATAATTTTATACTTGAAAAATAATGCCTTTGGGATTTGTTGTTGTTGTTCCTGGTGTAGCTGTTTCCTCTTTGGTGTCAATGTGTCTGTGCTCACTCGCCACTGAAGAAAGTAGTGTAATTTTCAGGACTCTGTTGAAAACGTACATCGAAACATATTGTGTTATAGAAAATGTATCTGAGGAGGTCTATCCATAGTTTGAGTGGACTGTTACCATGGGAAGTAATAATTGTGACAACTGAGTCTGAATTTTTTTCCTCCTCAAGATCTGAGGGAACATGTACGTTTTCCATGTATAACCTACACTGTATAAAAGATTTATTGCCTTTAAAGTAATCTGCACAATAGAGCCTGTAATTATAGATCTCAGCATATGCATCAGAGAAGTGGTCTTGCTTGAAAATTTTTAAAATTTTCTCTGGTACCTGTGACGATAACATTGAAATGAATAAATAAAAGTGCTATTTTTTTTAAGTCTGAAAAATTTTAAGTGTAGAAAAAAATTTGAGAACTAAGCCAGTCATAAGAAAAAATGAAAAATCATATTTTCACGATATAAACAATTCCTAGTTGGTCCCTATAATATTTTTTCTCAGATCAAGAGCATTGAAAAGTAAAATAAAAATATTTTATTTCACCTTGCGTATGATTATTATTTCTTTTTGTAACATAAATTCTATTTTGCAACTTTTAGTAACAGGCAAAAACTAATTTTAAATAAGTATCCATAAAAATTCTATACTTATTGAGATCTGTAAAAAACCAGTTTTGCTTACTGGAGGGGTATAATGCTGTTTAATATACTTTTCTCTTTGCAATTAAATTAGATTTTTTTTAGGGGAGAAAAACTCATAAAGGAAGCAGCCTTGGAGATGTAATATGCTCTAGTATATTTAAATAATTAGGCTTCTGTCTTATTGAAATGTATGTGCTCTAGGTTTGATAGTGATAAAAGCATGAATATTAGTATGATTAGGAAATTACATCATGTCATAGCATAATTGATTGATTGATAGCTGAATGAAAACTAACCGTAAAGCATGTGAAAATAAATGTGTGTTCTGCAGTTACTCAGGCAGAATTTTTGCATCTACCCACTTGCAAGATTAGTAACTGAAATGCTCATTTTCCAAACAAAATGGAATTGATATTTCTTTCTTTTCTTGTGTCTGTGTATGCTTTCATTATAATACTGGCAAGGGAGAGAATAAGAGGATTCGAAGTGCTTAGTGCTCAATTCAGTATATAATCGTTCTTCAAGACCTGTCAGATGGGCACCACATTACTAATTGACTCTATGAGCAATTAGTGTTTTGGAATTTACCTTTCAGAGGCTCAAGTTTTAAATGTAAAGCCCCACTAACACAAAAATTAACACTCTTGTCTCTCGAGAACTGAATTTCCCAAACATTTAAATTATCATTAATTTTTAAAAAGCATTTTGTCTTTTTTCTGCTTGTGATTTTACATTCTCATTCTCTGTCTTGATCTTTTAAAGATGCCTGCTCACACCAGTCTTCTGTGACACTCACACTAGCGTAGAAGGGCTGGAGAAGCGAGACCACTGCAGGATTCCCTGTTTCAAAGCTGAACCAATATTCACCATTGACATATCCATTCATCTGTGCAGGGTCGTTGGAAATCCTCTCTCTCTAGTTTTTCCTTCTCTTCAGGGAGCAATGCTTAAAAGAGCAAACCCCTGGTGTGAAGAGATAGGAGAATTCTCAGCACGGCCAATGGTGCCAGGAATCGAATTAAAGTTGTCCATTTGCAGATGCCTGTCTGTTGGAACTCTCAGCACACAGAGACACTGTGCTTTCTGTTGATGCTTTGTTTACTTGAAATTCTGTCAGTGGCACTTCCATTTAATATTTTTTAATGGCAAAAGTCATATCATGCCAAAAATATGCCAGGAGGGTAAAAACACTAAGATATGTGTTGCTCTATAGAGTTACAGAATTTTATTAGATTCCCAAGGCTTGCCCAGGGAAAAATAAAAATTTTAAAGCTTTTCAAGAAAGGATTGTGCTCCATATTGTGGTAGCAAAAAAAAAAAAAAAAGTTAGGTAATTACTGATTTCACTCCTCTTTTGAAGAGTTTAAAACTTGTCATTTATTCTGCAATTGTTGGCATTCCCAGATCTATTTTGGCATAAATCACATTTTGATATGACTGAACCTACAATTTTGTCTATCTTCATATGCATTATCGCTTATACGTAAGAGGCACTAAGAAGACATGAGTTGCCATTAAATCTTAGGTGCTAGAAGTCAGCACTGAAGATGTTTTCTCCAGTTTGATTTCCTTTGTTATCATAGGAGATGTTACTGTGGGTTTAATTTTTTGAGTAAAGTTAAAAACTGTCAGAATTAGATTTGTGAGGAAGGATTTGAAAATCCCAGGAAGAACATAACCTATTTAGGAGATGAAAGCTGAGAATACATGGTCTCTTTCCAAGCCCCAGAGAACCAAAGCATGTTTCAACAATTGTCAGTTTTGAGTTTGTGATTGCTAGTGGTTGACTATGTTTCTTCTTTCAATTTAATTTCTCTCTGTTTTATATGCAAATAGTAAAGAGCGCCTGGTACAAAGTAGGACCCCAGTAATCTTTATTGATAAAATGAATAAATGATGCTTAGTATTTCTTTTTTATTTATAATTAAGGATTCTTTGTTTTGCTTTATTTTTCTTGGTGCCTGATTTTTAAAAACTCTGTTCTTTGCTTTACTTGGCAAATTCTATTTAATGTTTTTCCCCCCAGATTCAAGTTTTACATATATCCTTAGGATTGCATTTGGAAAACTGTGGGAAATACATTTACCTTAAACATCAATACCTATTCAAATGTCTACTGGATGCAAGTCATTGTGCGGTGGCTTGTTCATACCACCTCTGTTATAATATCACCCTTGGAAAGCAGGCATGTGTAGTTTGAGAAGTAGCGTTGCAGCAAATAGTTTAATCTAACTAAGTCACCTTACACAAAAGAGAAAATGTACAATAAAAGTCAGCCTTGTGAAAGGAGCAAGCTGTATTCTAAAGCAACCCAGAACTGATCCTAACATATCAACCACAATGAAGGGACTGTGCCATCATTATAAGAGCAAGCTGCACAACTGATTTTAGAAGTACCTACTACTCTCTTTAGATTTATTGAAAAACACTTATAGCATGACCCTTTTCTCAAAAATGGCAAAAAACTCTATCTCTATCTTTCTATCTATCTTTATTTTGTAAGCTATGCTAAGGAGCATTTCCCACTGATGCAATTAGACCATTCCTTTCCTTTAGTGATCTAGACCTTTTTTAAAAATGTCATATTTGCTTATCCTAAATATAAAATTACCTATCAAAGTTACCGTGGTGCAACCTTACATCTTAAATATCAGTCTGTGCCCTGTAACCATTAGTTATCAAATATCATTTAGACCAGTCATGGCATGAACTCATTTAACAGAGTTTTACAAATAGAATGCAAATGATGTGACTTCAACTGTAAGAAATTTAAAATCATATTTATAATGCTTGTTTCTCATATTTGGTTACCCATACAAAGTTTTTAAACATAATATTTAAATATATGTTTATGATATATGAATTGATGTGATATATGAATATACGAATTAAGTATTTTGTGGTGATCTTATTACATGAGGCTTATTCAGTAGCACCTATAAGATATTCTAATGACATCTTGTTTTATTTATTAGATTTTGTGAGGGCTACATTAATGAATATTACAATTATCAAGTTCATTTGATATTAAGCATACACATAGTAGATACTAATGGATAATATCTATTATTCCGACTTTAGAAAAAAGTAACAGGTACTATTTCGTAAATAATGACTGCTCTGTGTTTCACAAGAATTTAGTAAGGCAGGTTTTATCACTATTTTGACATTTTTCTTATTTTAGTTTTCCTTTCTTATTTACTGAGCACATACTCTGTGCAAAGTATAGTGGGAGATGCTGGAAACATAAGATGCATAAGACAGTCTTAGCCTAATGAAAGGGACTACCACAAAAACAAAGAATTTTTTGTACAACAGAGTAAGTGCCATAATTGGCTGAATGATTCTTACTAGGAATTTACCATAAGAGAGTTGTACATCTTCCCAAAACACTTTTTTGCATGACTATGGTAACTAGTAATCAGACGTCATTCTAATCAATGAACACTATGCAATATAACAATCATGCAGTAATTTTGTTGGAAAAAAGTACACTGTAGCATCACACTAATAAGTTCATAAGATGTTGATATAACACACACACACACACACACACACACACACATGAAAATAAGTACTGAAAACAAAGGAAAAAGGTAACTGACCTCATTGTCTAGTGAGACAGCCACATAGACCCAATGCAGTTGGCACAGGAAGGAAAGGATTGTGTGGGGCGGAGAAGAGCATTAGCAGAGAGAGCAGCATATATGAAGATATAAGATACGAGGAAGTCTAGAATACTCCTTTAAAGTTACTCCTTTAAAGGATGAGGCTGACCTAAAGCTACAGCATGGGAATGAAGAAGAAGGATTAGATATTAGTGTTTTTAAAAGATGAATTGAGAAGACTTTATCATCAACTGAATGTAGAGTAAGAGAAAGAAGAGCTAGAATACCTGAGGGGTGATTAGTGACTTTTCTTTGTACGCGTTGAGAACCTAACTCTAGCTGTTTGGAAAAATTACTTTTAATAAAAGTAACATAGTAAGTTATTGGCAGGGCCAGAAAAGGAATTTAAATCTCCTAATTATAAATTAATAAGGGAAGGGTCAGGGGGTGTTTCAGATTATGCTTCTGAAATCTACTTACCTGTAACTTCCCCTCATTATTTCTCTTTAGTTCTGTCTCCTGGAACATCAAAGAAGAACTCCTCCGGCAGTGATAGTTCCTGGAATGTAACATAATGTTCTAGTTTCTTTCTTTCCATTGTCTCATTTAATCCTCTGAATGCCCTCTCAAGCAAATTATTATTATCCCTATCTCAAAGGTGGGAATACTGAGACTTAGGAAGGCCAAACAATTTGCCTAAGGTCCCACGACTAGTAACTGTTAAGTCTAGGGATTCAAACCTGGAACAATTCAAATATATGCCCAAATTCAATCCACAATGGTCAGAATATATTAATACTGACGTTAGAACAGAGTTGACTGTTAAGAATTAAAGGTCCTTATTATGGTAAATGATGATTTTTTTTAAAGATTCTTCTTGGTAAGAAAAGTAAATAAGCTATTGTGAACAGTATGAAAAATTATTTTGGTAAAATATCTAAAATAAAGGTTCAATTTCCTATTTTATTCTTTCAGCAAATGCAAGTATTACATCCTATAGCAAATTCAACATTATTAGATTTCTTCCATAAGAATGTACTGTTTTCTACATTCTATAAGGTATATACCAATTGGTAGACTCTTACCTAAAATAACTATGGATATTTTATGGGTAGAAGTTAGTAAGAGGGTTAGAAAATACAGAAAGGACTAGAATCATACTTCTTGGTTATATTTCCTTCTTCTCAGAGGTGAGTACCTATGAAGATGGAGATGGACAAGCCCTAGTGGAGAGACTAAGACAAACTTGTTCAAGAGTTCTGGGTGGTGAAGGTAGAACGATCATTTTGTATGTGGGAAAATATCTTGCTCAGTGTCGGCTTAGAAGGCAGTACCAAAGCCAATGTGTGGAAAATATAGAAGATTTTAGTAAAAAGGAATGGATTAACAAAGCTATTAAAATAAGAACAGTAAACTTAAATTCTACCAGTTATTAGCTATGTAATAGTAATTTATTCATTGCATATATTATGTCAGTTGGCATTTATAGCAATTGTGTGGGGTTGACTAGTGAGTAATCTTAAATTCAGAGACTAGTCTTTAGACCAAGATTATTGTGATAGTGACTGGGGAACTAGTACTAAAATATATGTCTTTTGGCTCTTTATATAGTATCTTCTGTTGAGAAAGAGAAAAATGAAGCACAATGTTTCTTTTAAATTTGGAGACGATTAAATTATTGATACAAGTTACTACAAACATCTTTTGACCTAGGCAAGAAGGGCGCCATGTTTTAGAAGGTCCAGTCTTGCCTTCCTTCAGTACTCTCCCTATTGTGAGGAGTCCAAGGGGCCATGAGGATGGCTCACTTGGAACCTATGCCCTCCTTCTAGACCATGGTCCAGGCACCTAGAATTCCCTGAGTCCACTTTCAGGACCCATGCAGGGCTTTTGTCCAGGTCCGTCCTCCCACAGGTAGAAAGTGCCCTTGATGTATGAACTTCTAGACCCAAGGTATGGACAAGAGGCAGCTGGTTGGAGGTGGAGGGAGAGCAGGGAATGGATGGAACATTCATCTACAGCATGCTTGTTAAGCCTCTTATGCTGTGAGATGATAGTGAATGAGAAGAAAAGAGTCAGCCACAGGTCAGCCTCTCTCAGTCTGGATGAGCTCTGATGACCCAGGAGACAGAAAATTCTAAATTTGAACCCAACCTTCCAGGTGTTTATGAAGATATAATTGGCAAGATAGAAAGAAAGAACATATTTAACATTTTTTGTTCAGTTTATAATTTTCAAAATTATAACTTTTTAAATACCTTGAGTATTTAAACATAAGGTATGTGTTAGGGCCTGTGTGAAGCAAATCTTCCTATATAGATAAAGATATGGGTAAATATATAGATATAGATGTGTGGATACTCTATCACTGGACATATAGCTATGAACAAAACAGAAAGTCCTTGTCCTATTCTAATGGTATGGATTCCTGGTCTCAAAGAGATTAGTCTAGTAGGTGATACAGATGAAATAGGAAAATAAAATGCGTATTAAAATGCAGTGTAAGTACAGGGTGATATGGAAAATGGTAGAGAGGGAGGGAAGGCAATGATGTCTGGGAAGGCTTCCTAGATGAAGCCATAATAATAACAATAAAAAGAAGAGGAAAAAGAAGAATTCTCAAGCTAAGAATAGGATATTTTAACCTAAAACAGATTATATTAGGGAATCAGGTATCTTTACAAAAGAAGATGTCACACTGGATTTGGCCTACTGACCATAGTTTGCTTCCCCTTGGTCTAGGGTAATGATAAGGCTTTCCCCATACCTCTTAAAAAGAAAATCTCTTGCCTCGATTCTTCTTGGCCCCATAAACTGCTGTTCATCTTTATTAGATATTTATCAATGAGGAAAATGCTTCCACGCTTGCCATGTCACTCTCTTGCAACCCATTTCCTCCATAACCCACTCACCATGGCTTCTGACCTTACCACTCTACTGATGTTGCTCTCTCACAGATCATCTCTAGCCTCTTAATTGCCTGTTTTCTCTCCTGATCTTACTTAACTTCTCTGATGCATGTGCTACTATTAAACACTGGGTCCTTGAAAATCCTTCCTCACTTGTCTTTTCCAACAGCATATTCTCTCCTCCTGTTTTTCTTCCCACTCTGTAAATGCCCTCTTAGTCCCCATTGCCTACTCCTTAAATGTTGGTTTAACTCAAGAGTTCCATTCTCATCTCCTTCTACACACTTTCTCTCTGCTGTGCCTTTCATTACCATAATTTCCATGAATTCCCATATGCTCATGTTTCCTAAACATCCTTGTAGAGCTTTGACTTCTCTCCCATGGAAAGATGGAAACTTACAGCGGCCAACTCATTGGTTGTACAAGCTAAAAACCTTGGATACGTTCTCCAGGGAGGGACAAAGGATAGAAATTTATGTCACATGATCCAGGTTGTAATTCTGGCTCTGGGATAGCCTTGGGAAAGTCCTTAGATTCATGAGCTCTGTTTCATCACATATAAAAGCCCTTACTGGGCTTTTGGAGAATTAAATATAATATTCACTACAGTCTCTTTATTAACTATTTGACAGATATCTCATAAATATTTCTATTTTTATGATGATGTCCTTTGAATGGCCACTTTCCTCCTCTTCATCTTCCAAACCTAATTGGTCAGCCCATCCTTTTGTCTCTACGTCTAAAATCTTTCTATTTTTCTCTTCTTTTTGCTAAAGTTCAGGCCCTGCTTCTAGCCTTTTCCCCCCATTCTGTCCTATATATTGTTATTATCAGTATATTTCCAAAGAACAGATGAAGGCAGCAGTTTATGTTGGCAGTAGGATAAAGTCCAAACATTCAAGTCCCTTTACAATCTGAATTCAAGCTTTATATCTACCTCCATCCCACCCTATGCATAAACATATACCTCCCTCCTATCTTCCAACTATACCAAGCTACCCTTTTTTTCAGATGTGCCAGGTACACTTAGCTTCATCTGTGGTTTTGACTGAGTTTTGTCTCAGGCAGGAAATCTCATCTCTCTCTATTCTAACTGGTGAAATTCTATTCAGCTTTCAAGATATACCTTGACTATTAACTCCTCTATATAGCCACTTCTCCCTGCCAGATTTAGAACAAAATCTTTTCTTTGATAAGTTATCACTAAAGAGAGACTATAAGTTCCATCGGACCAGGGATCTCTATTTCGTAGCACTTAGGGCCGAAGCTCTCAAGTAGTAGTAGGCACTCAAATGTTATTGGAGCATGAATGTCATTATCATATTTTAAACAGTTTAGCCAACGGGTCTTATTTATTTTTTCTAGTGACAAGAAAAGTTAAGACTCAGACTTTCAAGGAAGATTTTTTTTTTAGGACTCTAGTTTTCAGACTTAAAGTATATTTTCTCTGAAACCTATTTTCTCATAATTGACAAACTGCTTGAAACCAGGAAGAAAAGAGAGAAGGAAAGGAGAGAGAATAACTCACCGGCCCATGTGCCAGAGCCAAAAGGAGGTTGGGGGCTGGGGCCAGGAGTTGGAGTAAACCTGAAAGAATTTAAGACCTAAATAAAAGAAATTGAATTTCATTGAGTTTCATTTTTGTTTGCTTGCTTGTTTGTTACATGGAAGGATATTCACTTTAAGCTTTTTTAGCTCACGAATATGGCAAATGATAAAAGTAGGGCACTAAGAAAGATAAGGCTGATACGAGGTATTGTGAGTCCTTGAAAATTTTAAGGATTAATGAGCTCTAATTCTTTTTCAGAATTATTTGCAAGCTTAAGTATATGACTTCTCTACACCTGCAGACCAATGTCTAAATGTTTATGGCCAAAAGCTAAAGTTTAAAACTCACCTGCTCCAAAAAGTCTTACCTGATTAGTCTCCCCATTACCACTACCATTTTATTATGCCTTAATACCCATATCTTGTATTTACATGATAATATGTATTTATGAGTTGCTTATTTTTGGCACTAAAATCTCATCTATGCATATATCCATGCCCCCTAACTTGTGTTTCTCAAATTAGAAATTAAGATCAAGCCAAATCCTACCAACTTTCTATAACTCAAGGTTAGAACTAGGTAAAATATCTATCTGTTAACTAAGTACTCAATTCTTAATTAAAATTCATAATTAAAACTAAAGCTTTCTCGTTATAGAAAGTTATTTTGAAAGCTCACCAAAAGAATGATTCATGTTTATCATTACTCTTGTGGTCATTATTACTATTATTTGACATCTTAGAGCCTCTTAGCTTGTGTGATAAATTCAAATGTACAAAACATTCATTCTCTTTTATAAAACATTCATAAATTCTGTGATTCATAAATGAAGTTGTTCGGAGTTGTGATAAGGCATTCCAGAGGCACTGAAAGGGACCCTCTCTTAGATTTTGTTTTTTAAGTATGAGTCATTTAAAGATGCAGGATTTAGGTTTCCAGTAGTTTTATGCACTGGCGTTTGCTTTTGTGGTTCTGAATACGAATTCAGTCAGGACTTAAAGAAACAGGAAGATATTCTGATCTGAAAGCTATATGAATTCACAAGGGATTGAGTTTGGTTTCTTCTCTACTTTGTAATGCAAAGAAATGCATTCCACAAAATCAGATGAAACAAGCCATTAATTTGCCAGTCTCAGTTCTCATAGCCCTATTGATTCAGAAAGCTGAAAACAGTTATAGAGGCTTATTGGCTCCAATTAGGAGTCATGAAGCTTGAGGTTAGAAGAAATGAGAGTGTACTGGGAGAGGAATCATTCAGTAACAGAATCCTTCTTAACATTTTATCATGAATGGGTATAAACTCTTGGTCTCTTGTTATTTTTATACTTCTTCACTTACTGATTATCTTTATGGACCTGTTTCAGAATATCCAGAATCTCATTTCAAAGCTGATTGTGTCATCTTTTGGGTTGCTGTTAGCAAACAAAAGATTTATCTTATCTTGTGAGACATTTCATGACTACAAGCTCAAGAGCTTCCTATGTCTTATTTGGATGTTCTCATAAAGTATTGTCAATTCCTTCTATACAATTATTATATACATGGAAATGCCTCGGGATATACTCTATTGATGGATCAATCAGTATAGGCTCTATATATACTTATTTTAGCATATGCATTATCTTGCATGGAAATAACTCCTTTCCTTAAAGGTGTAACATTTTTTGCCCTTATCAATAAGAAGCCAAGCTAACTCTCATGACCACCCTTAGTGCATATAAATAATATATATCCACAATACTGTCCTTTCATGTTAAGATCTTAGTAAATACTGCTGCAAAAAGGAAGAATCAAGGAAGAAAATGGTATTCACATTTTTAAGAACAATATCTAATGAAGCAATATAATTTTATTTATAGCTGCTATTATGAAAGGCTAACATTTCTTCAAATATTCCTTTTAGAATGTCCATTTTTTTCCATGTTTTACCTTAGTGACAGAAATGCAATTTTTCCTCTCAATGATCACAGTGTATTTATATCTTGGGTAACTTTTCATATATAATCAAATGACAGGAAGACTTTTTTCTGAGGTGTGGGGATGCTGATGAGGAAAGACTTGGTAGCTAGCATCAATTATCAGTTATAAAATCCTTGCTTATCATTTGTTAACAAATCCTCAGTTGAAAACCTTTTGAACAACTTGGCACTAGCAAAATTTGCTGTACAATGAATATAATCCAACTCTAATAAAAGATGACTGTATTTCCAAGTATATTTAAAATAGGAAAAAATAAGATTGTTATAACATCACAGCAACCAATTCGTGGAGCTTAATTATGACACTACTAAATGTGAAAATCTATGCAGTGCTGGGAACACTTTTCACATTACATTCACGCTAAAGATTGGCTGTTAAGAGCTCATTACTGGTATTTTTTCTAAAGAGTGGTTTATTAAACACAGTTACCTAATAAGCATCTTTGGTGGTGCAAATTGCTGAAAACAGTAATGAGTCTGATTAGACTTCATTTCAATTACGACAGTTTGTCTAGCAAAAAATGAAAAAGTGAAAAATATATATGTATATATATTTCCTTGATGCTTTGGAATCTGGCTACAAGACACTGCAGAGTTTAAAAAATAAAAAGCCACCTCTATATTTCCTTTCCACGGTTGACTAATGAACAGAGAACTGTCCAAGTCATCATCCAATTTACACACTGGAAACCTGGATGGACAAAGTGGAGTCACAATCATGTTTGCTTAAAAACAGCAAAGGCTGCCTTGACTAATATGTCTAAATAAGGTCACCTTTAGTTTCTCTCTGTTTTATTTTTTTTTCCGTAGGAATATAAAGCTATAAATGAGGTGGAAACTTAAAAATGATTCATTCCTATTTGGTTTGTGGGGGTTATTCTCCAGATTAATAGGCTCACCTTTCAGTTATGTTTTATCCATGGACCTTCTACTTAAAATCATAACAATACAGGAAGCTGTTGGACTATGCATGCTAATTACCAGACCGATTTTTTTAAAGGTATATATATTGCAAGGGAAAAAAATAAAAGAAACCAAGCTTTATGAATGTGCACTAAAATTTCAGAAAGTGTAAAGGAATGTTTGTTTGACACTAAACTTGATTTTGATATTTAAAAAACTATGTTATTTAGCTGCGTTTAGCAGCCAACCTCCTATTAAATCATGCCTGAATATTACTGCTCAAATTGAAAGAAAAAAATTATTAATGTAAAAAGCCTTTAAGTGATTAAGCTGTCATTGCTGTCATTCTGGTACTGTAGTAACATTTTAATGCTTCTGGGAGCTATGACCGGGGATGCAATCCACTATTTTATGCTATATTTTCTGAATAGATTCTTTTTAAAGTATAATATCATTTGACAATGAACTGGAAAAAATAATTTCTAAGGTAAAATATGAAAACAATGGGTGAATGTAGAAGCATAAAAAAAGGAAGGCACAATAAAACATTCTCACCTGAAAAACTTCACAAGTTAGCTAAGTGATCATGTAATGGCCCTAAGACTAAAAGCCAAATTTAAACAAAATTACAGTTCTCTTGTAGGCATTTGGATACTTTCAAAAAGATTTACTTAAAAGGAGACAGTTCCAGGTATGTCAGTTCAATGAGTAAGAAGGTACTTTTAGAGCTGTGATTCATCATTAATTCTATGAATTCCCTATTCTGTTTAAAAAAAAACAAAAGAAATAACTTTTGTGTGGAAAACGCAAAAACGATTCTAAATTAGCAATTGGGGTGCTTTCCTAAGTAACCCACTTATAACATATTTTGATATTTGCTTTACAAGGATTTTTGTAAACATTTCATCTAAGAGGATTCTAATAAGTGTTTTTCTTTTTGCATGCAATTGAGAAAATGTGTCAATATGTAATAAAATTATTAGGTTTCCTCTTTGAAGAAAACTTTACACACATAAACGCAGACCTCCTGGAAAATGAGTACTCAATTAAGGAAAAGAGTGTTCCTAGTATATTTTGGGATCATAGATAAGGTTTTAAGTTTTATAAGTATGGAAACTTTTTGAGGTATATGACTTGGTTCAAGCCACAAATAATAAATATATAGCTAAAGAAAACCTCACGTAATGCTTACTTTTGATAAAAATATGATGTGAACATGCTAGTTAAATAATTTAGAATGTGCTTTGGATTCTGAGATTATTAATAATAAAGCCAGTAAGGCAGATCATTTTTAAGATAAAAGCAATTTTAAAAATATCTTTTCCGGGGCCGGCCCGGTGGCACAGCGGTTTAGTCCGCGCTTGGCAGCCCGGGGTTCGCCGGTTCGGATCCCGGGCGCCCGCC
This sequence comes from Tapirus indicus, assembly GCA_031878705.1. Lineage (NCBI taxonomy): Eukaryota > Metazoa > Chordata > Mammalia > Perissodactyla > Tapiridae > Tapirus > Tapirus indicus. The sequence goes on along the minus strand of CM062926.1, from coordinate 76,778,508 downwards.
GACGCGCTGCCTGTCAGCCACGCTGTGGCGGCGTCCCATATAAAGTAGAGGAAGATGGGCACGGATGTTAGCCCAGGGCCAGTCTCCCTCAGCAAAAAAGAGGAAGATTAGCAACAGATGTTAGCCCAGGGCTGGTCTTCCTCACACACAAAAAAAAAATATATCTTTTCCTTCTCTCTGTCATTTTTCTCCCATTTTCTCTATATCTTTTCTGCAACTACAGACATGACACTTACATACACACATGCAGACACCTAGATTTGATTTTTCTGTGCAACCTACACGTATTACCTGCAGGGTTCTGGTTTTCCTGTTGTTTAAGGACTTCGTGTAAATAGGATGCACAGAATTTGAAGAGGTAGCAGGAATCTTTGACTTATATACTCTTTTGACATAAGCAACTAAAACTAGCAAATTAAGAATTAAATTTCTTTAAAATATCTGCTAATTTAAAAATGTGCCTGGAAAAATCTCCCTTTTCCTTAAAATACTGGAGCTTATCCATAACTAAAGAGGCCAATAAAATAGTTCATGAGCATCAATAAGAAGGATAAAATTATAGAATAGTTTAGACCATGTAGAAGCTTTTAACTCTACTTATAGCTTTTAACTCTACTGACAGTATTGAGAGCGACTTTATAACTGCTATATTAGAGACAAAGTAAGCCCTGTTTATTCACAAAAAGAGAGTTGGATTGGGATTAATTGTAGAATTATAAGCAAAAGAAAGAGGATCTGTATTTCATGTGATTAATGCCACTGGATCAAATATTTCATTCAATCCAGCCAAAGCCTAAACTTTTTTTTTAACATAATGGTATCATCTATCATAACAGTAGATGAAATTGTGCAGTTAAATATTGTATAGAGAACACAATCAAGATGGAATCTGAAGAAACAATTTTTTGACTGTGGTCCCTCCTGTTGTTAGCATTTCTCCAAGGATTAGGTTGTTGTCCCCCTCCGGGACAGGAAATGCCACTTTCTTTGAGGATGCTGATATGATATCCTCTCTTCTGCTTCTGGCTCATTATGCAGTGGTCTTTGTTTTTGCAAATGGAAGAGCCAACAGCGCTAATGGCTGGACTGTCATTCACACTGCACTTTAACAATGTTCTGTTTATCTGGAAATTAGAGCATCCCAATTATAGGTGGTGCTCGGGTTTATTTCACCAGACCATAGAATGGGGCTAGGTGGGGAGAATGGAGAGGTGAGGAAACTACTGTTGTTACTAAGAGCTCTTCACTTTTAATCCTGAACCGTGTTGATTGTATTCTAAAGCAGTTTATCTTCGTACATTGTCTTATATGGAAGAAACAACACTAAACGTACCAAAACTCATTTCATATGTAGCTTTTTCCACTGCCTTCAGATCAAAGTTATTTTCTTCAGGCTGGACTAAATTATACACAGGTCCCAGGAGTGAAGGACACTGAATTAATGCACTATGTCACCCAGCCCTGACTATAGAATATTTTTATCAAAGTCCAAGACACTATTTTGCTATTGCATTAAAAATTAATGCATGAATTGCCAAAATGAGAAAAATGCCTAAATAACCTAAACAAATTTTGTCTGGGCTTTGCACACTTTAGAGTCACCTTAAGCAAAGAGTTTTTAAGGAGAATGGTTGAAGAGTTGCATACTTATATGAAATAATATTCTTACTCCTTTGTCTAATTATATGAAAGAGCCCTCAATCTTAAATCAGCAGCCTTAATTATCTATTTTGTTTTATGTAAACTGTCTTTTTAGAGTGAGGTTCCAGAGGAACACAGAAAAGAGGATGAATGCAAATTCCATCTCACCAAAGGTCGTGGGGCTTGGGAGATTCTGAATTTGTTTATTGACCCATGTCAGCATGGTGTGTTGGGCAAAAATGAATATAGTTCAGTTTAAATATAACTAAATTGTGCTTTGCATTTATATACTTGAAATAGAATATGCATACACAAATAGCTATACATACACCTCATGATTAATCTAACATTTTAGGACTGTGACTGAGGAAATTAACCAGCTGTGTCATAATTCAAGGTTGCTACCATGCCCGGTTTGTGTTAATTGAAAGTGCACATTTATTTTATAGGGCACAACAGTATCTTGAGAATCAAGGGAGTAACCTCAGACTTTGAGGATAATGGTAATTTCATCTCAGCAGAGTCTTTTTTAAAAATTAAGGTTCAAAACACATAGAAAATGCACAATACTTTTGGCATTTGATTTCTCTTTCTGGATCAATCATACAGGCCGGATACTATGAATCTAGCATGGGGCTTTCAGGTTGTGTTAACCCCATTTATCCCTGCACACTACAGCTCACCTGTTATTTACACACATAAGAGGGTTGATACTGCAGAACAAGAGGAATGCTCTGTTGTGACACAGGACATACATATTCATTAGCCCTGGCAGTCCCTATGGACAGATGTGGTATGTCCTGATGATCTTTGTATGACAAAAAGAACTAGGGGGAAGGGTAGATGGCCTTAATGGATTGAAAACGTATATGGAAAAAGGGAAGAGAAGCCTGAGAAATGAAAGGCCATGAAGTAACAACTTTAAAGGTTAACTACAAAGCACTATTTAAACTGATTATAAATTGTCTAAAATCATTCACAGAGGTAGACTAAACAAAATAACATTTGATTTAACATGGGAAAATCAGTCCCCTTACCTGCTCACCCTCAAACTCTTTCCCTTGCAATAGTTGATGACACCTGACACTAAATAAATATGCAGAGTATGAGTCATTTGTACATTTTAAATTGCATGTATATGCATGTATTCTTTTGAATTAATTATGGCAGGATATACAGACTTTTGGGCACTGTTTTTTACTTGATTGAGATTATTATTCAAAAATTTTTACATATAAGCTTTTGTAAAACCCACCCCCTGCAAAAGAAAAACAAAACCATAAATCTAACTTATAATTTTAAAATATATGGATTTTATGTGAGCGTGATTATACGTTTACTTGAATACTCCGATTTAAGTATTAGAAATTTTAGGACCCCCACAGGGAAAAAATAAGTATTTATTTGAATTATGATTATGATTTCCTGGGTTGCTTTAACTGATAGGCTGTCTATCCTGATCATATATTGCATATAAGTTCAGTGGACTAAAAGTGATATTTCTTTCATCAGTATAATTTGCTTTGCATGAGTGCTTCTGCATTCAGCCTCATAAATGCAAGCCATCCTCTAATGTATGTCTTGCATGTTAAAAATGATGCCCTATCGGACCCATGCATACCAAGTTTCATCCTCAGTATGTAATATTGGCAAAATAGTCATTTTTATATTTGGTCACGTTTTGACGAGTGAATATTTTGTTGCTGTGAATAAAATTTAATGCATTTTAGGGACACTGATTCAGATCATAAGCTACCCACAAATTTAATCGAAGGACAGGATATGTACCATTCTAGTCCAAGCCATGGTACCTGTACCATGAAATACAGGCTCTTACTAAGCCCAAAATGGTGACATATGGAACAAGATCAGTTGTTTACCCAGAGACCATCCACCCAATAACCTTCTATAAGATATAAGAAGAAGAAGCGTAACTTTGGAGTCACCTAAAGCTCATGGTTGACTAATAGGGGATGATTTGCTATTAAATGAAACTTTGGCTTGTGTTATCAGAACCTATAGCCTATTCAAAGGGACATATTAGGAATACTGGGGCTTGACATAAGGAAAATAGTTAGAAAAAGTATCTGACAAATCAGAGCAAAGGGGGAAACACTGAAATAACAGCAATCTGGAAACCAGTTTTTTTAAGTCATTATTCATCATTCTACATGGTTGTACTAATGACACTAAATCAACAAGAAAAATATCAATTATTTTCCCTGTGCTCTAAGAGGGCAGCAATGCACATAATAAATAGTATTTGGAAAAATTTTCTTCTAAAGGGGCTACTTTTTTTTGTTTTTTATTAATTTTAGAGCACTGTACTTGCTAGTTCTCAAGAAAATGTACTTAAGTGAAAAAACTGAAGCTTGAAGCTTCAGAGTGAAGTCATAAATTCAATTGCTTATGTGACTGGTAGGTACCATAAAAATACCTGATGTTGTAATAGGGAGTGGGGGCACCATGACAAAGTGGGCATGCCGAGTCCAAAGGCAACAGCTGGTCCTCAGATTCAGCCAACTGTTGCCAGGCAAGAATGAAGTCTAATGTTGTAAGATCATTCAACTTATCTTGAAAAAATGGGAAATATGGAAATATAGATTCTTTTATATAAAGTTGACTGATTCTTAAAACCCTGTGCTGGCGAAACAAAACATGGTTACAGGCTGCATGCTGCCCTCAGGCTGTCAGGTGGTGGTTTCTCTATCTTAGAGGGTGAGGTATTTGAACTATATTTACTGAGGACCATTTAACCAGAAATGCCTTCATGATTGTTAAAAAGGATTGCTTTATGCAAATCAGGTGGAATGGGGGGAGGGAGTAATTTGCTGCAAAATGTATTATAATTTGGAGTCTTGAGGTGTGAAAGTGTGATTTAAAGAGAAAAATCACTTGACAGTACTGCTATACAATTAGAATACCTTATTTTGAGACTGCGGGTTTTGAGACCATTCTCAGCCGGTTTTAAACCTCTAAGTACTTTGTTTATTAGTAGTGGTCTCTACAATGTTAAGTCACAAATAACATTAAAAATAAATAAAATACTATGAAAACATTTTGAATTTTTGACACCTTTTTGATTAAGGAAACCATGCTCTGTGTTTTGCTGAGTATGAAAGAATTTCTATACCTTTCTTATAACCAACGTTCGCAGTGGAAAATTTCCTTTTGAGTAGCTGTCCTGAGGTTGAAGGGAAAGTGGTTTATAAATTCTAGGAGTGATTTTACTTTTTTTCTGTCTAGTCAGTTTTGTTTTGTGTTTAATGCGTCTCTGGCTTTTTCAAAATAAAAGAATAATAAATATTTTTGTAGCAGTTCACAGCAGGAAAATATTTTCACACTTATTATTACTTTAGGTAATCTTAATAACAATCCAGTAAGGTATATGATACCCTTATTGTACACATTTTAGAGCTGAGAAAAGTGAGTGTGGTGTGCTTAGGTGACTTCATAAGATTCAGACAAATAAGTGATGGCATGGGCAAAGCCAGTGCTCTGATTCTCAATTCTGGGATATTTACTCTTCAGACAAAATTCTAGAGCCTTCTTTATTCTTTCTCCAGTCCTTTTCTATCCCAACAATCTAGCAATGCCTCCCAGTAAGACACTGTGTTAGGTAAAATAGTATTCAGCCCCACTGGACACCATAGTAAGTGTCTATAACTGTAACTGAGGCTATCTGGATTGGGGACTAAGTCACTTTCAAGTTCCCTTCATCCCCTAAGATCAAAGAGTCTAATTTTAGACAATTTAGAATGTGAAATTGTAAAGAAGACAGAGAGCTGGAAAAGTTTCATTGCCTGGTAAACAAACAAATTCCCTTGTTTTAACTTCTTAGAATTGAACCGCAAGGCTTCACGTATAGTGGGCCCTCAATTTGTTGACTAAATAAAATTAAAAGTCCCTACATCATATTCAGTTTATAAAGGACTTCTAATTTTGGTGTTCTGAAGATGGAACCAAATTAAATAGATTAAAGAGACTATGTAATTTCTGTGCTTCTTCCCCTCACTTTTCCCCTGCTATTTCTTTTAGATGTGGCATCACACTTTCAGGCTAGGAATTAGCAGGAGGTGGACTGAGGAAGATTTCAGATCAAATGAGTTAGTACAAATAATACTGGATATTGCTGTGTTGGCCTCTTGGCTTGTGAGGGTAGATCCACAAAAGGAGAATGTTGCCTAGCCTTCATTTGGTCATCACTCTCCTTGAAGAATAATAATAAGCAGATATTGCATAGAGCCAGTTTTCAGTCCCGGGAAGTTTGTAGGCCCTCCCCCAGAAGGCCCCTCACTGCATAAACCTATATTTTTAGCCAACAGATCTACTACTCCATACTTGAAATTTTGAATGCTCTGTGTGTTAGTTCTGCCATTGCCTACCTAGGAGATGATGAATCTGTTGCATTATTAGGCTGAGAGGGCTGTCAACTATTATAAGTACTCTGTTGTATTTACCCCGGTAGTGACTGTTTTCTAGAAAGAACCTTGGTAAATATGGTATCAGAGTTTTTCAGAAATAATAATGGAAAAATAATAATGGAAAATTCAGAGGTACAAGCCCAAAGGAGTGTAACAGGTGTAGTGATGTCGTACAGGCCCGTGTGAGCTCTGTGCAGCTATCCTACAGCAAGCAAGCCCGCCATGCCTGCAGGTGTTTGCCTCAGGTCCCTGCCCTTAGGAAGTCTGAGAAAACCTACAAATGAAGGCAGAGTCCCTAGCAGCCAGAATTACCCTGTGGGAACCTTGTAGAGAACAGCTTTTTTCGACCTGATGAACTGCTGAATAGCACACGTGCATTGGGGTGGGGGTGGGGTAGTGAGTGCCTTAGATTAATATTTCCAGGAATGTGTGCAAAAATAGATTTTAGAAGCCTTAGTCTTTTATTTCCAATTTCCTCCCATTCTGAAAGTCGTTTGCATATCCTTCATTTTTCAAGTTTCTTTATCACTTGGAAGCTGTAACAGAACTTTGACGGATGCCACAGTTGTTTTGTTTCAAAATAGTTCAAGAGCAAAATGGAGGAAGTAAAGCAATAAGGCAGCAACCATTTAGTAATTAAACCTAAATTATAAAATAGTCAGTAATGATAAGAATGGAAAATGTTATCCAACCTGTCCAGTTTTATGGGAATTATAGACTTATTCATTTACATATACATAAATTCAGCCTATAACAATAAAATAACAAAATACTCAGGCTTTTTACTGTGGTATCTGTCATTCTTGTATAACACTTAGATTAAATTATCTTAGAAGCAATTTTCTATTAAATTCCATATTTTAAAAACAAACACATTGCATTGTGAAATTTGCCAGCTGTATTAAAATTTTCTGATCCCTTCAAAAATAAAAATTGATCATTTGGAACAATTCTTCAATTATCTCTAAGAACTATTTTTCCTACTTTCCACTGTTTTCTGAATTTTTACTAAACCTATTTAAACTATTTCTAAACAGCACTGGGTGTTATTGTTCTGGAGTCATGTTTCTAATAATGTTAAAATAGTGTTGTTTCTGAGGTTTTTCTCTTCATGTTCCAAAGAGAAAACATATAAAAGCTGTTTTTAAAACCCACCTTATTATTTAGGCTCTGAGTTAAGTGACACGCATATGCTGCTTCTTACAGATAACAGCAATACAATCAAATGGAGCATGATTTTTTGTTCAAAGAACATTTGGCTGTACGTTTTTCTTCCATTTCACATCAGAAATATCACTGCCAATAAACAGAACAATAAAAACAAGTTTGGTTCTACTTCCAATTAGTATTAAAATTCAAGAAACTGATGAAAAAGCTCTTTGTGCTCCCAAGGCCATGACAATTCTCCTGAAACCTGGCTTCTTCAGCTCCTACTGATATTAAGAACAAGCTTATGGTTAACTATTAACTTACACTAGCAAATAATATTAATGATTTTAGAGCACTGGTTAAATACTTGTGTTTTAGGGGATGTGAATAATTCTGTTCCCTTAAGGTTATTTAATCAAAGCTCAATCTTGCCTTTTGCAGCCTTGCTAAGGTTATTGTTATTTAGTATGCATCAATAAATAAACTTTCAATTATCTTGGTAAGCCCATCCAAAAATATCATGAGAATCAAAAGGCAATGGTGTATCCAGTAATTGTTCCAAATAAATAATTTTGATAGATAGAACCTTTGCTTAATTTCAGATGAAATAGACATCTTATGAAATTTAATTAGTTTTGCTAGAGTTAAACTATGCAGAAATACCCACTGAAAATGGACAGCTTATTTTATATAATATATATATAATATATATATATAATAATATAAACTTTATATTCCTGTCTTTTACAGTGATTATAACTTACTAACATCATTTTTTTACAAATGATTAATTTACAAGAAAAATTTTAAGCCAATACAGGTGGAAGGTTGCCCCTTTTTTGTTTGTTTCTCAAATAATGATTCTAAATCTAAAGCAGTTTTGGTTTTTTATGGCATTTTTTATCATATTTTTATTTATGTTTGTTAACTAATGCCAACAATGGCTTAGCTCAGCTAATTGAAAGGAAGCCATGCCCTTTAATGTGTGTGTGTTGTATTTGTGGAAATTCCATTGCCTTTGACTCCTAAATTATTTTCTGAGACCTTGTTTCAAGACATTTATTCAACTGTTTCTTCTGTATCAATCTAATCAAATTCCTACTTTTAGCATATGTGTGTTCTTATTTCCTTAACTCTGTATTTTGATAATCTTTTAAACAAAAAAAAGTCCTAATAGGAGTTCCCTGGAAATGATTTACAGGACTAATGAATTTGTAGGTCTTTTAGACAGTTCTACTTTACAGTCACATTAATATTCTCTCCTTTTTATAAGGCTTGAAGTAAATCCCATGACACTAGAAGAATTTAGATACTGATTACTTACGATTGGTTCCTGGTGATTTGCTCTTAATAATTTCCAGTTGAATTTAATGAAAGTATGATTCCTGAAATGCTGCTTCATTAAAATTGCATCTTTTCCCCTTTAAGTGTGGTTTCGGTCATTTCACCCATTTTGTGGTGTGTTTTCCTCCCCCTTAAAAAGTGATGATTGAGAAAGCAGAAACAATTAAGAATATCACTCTAGTTCTTCCTAGAACTCACACCCGGAGTTTCTCTGAGTGAAATGATGCAAGCTGCACTTCATCAGGATTTTACAATATTTTTTTTCCAATTGATCAGATTATTTTAAAAAATAGTTTTAAAAGAGAAACATATGAAGATTTGGGGGGAGTGAGGGAAAGGAAAGTGAAGAATCTGTTGCATGTGCAAGAGAAGTAAGGTTAGTAGTCTTACTTAAAAAAAGTATATCTATCTATCTATCTATCTATATATATATAAAGCCTGATTAAGTTACACTGTGCAGCTTTCAGACCTAATTTAACTGAGATGTGATTTGCAAATGAATATCTACATGGATCCTTTTTAAAAATCCAAATGCAAATGAGTACAACTGCAGTAAAATATATTTGCAAATGAATCCTGTTGCTTTATTCATTTATTGTGTAATTACTGCAATCCTTCCCACCTTGTTTTCAGTATTTCTTAATCATTAAGTCGGAAGCATGACAGCAGTGCCAGCCCTGGCATGATTCTCTTTGACTAAAACCTTGTAAATTAACACAATTAGCACAGCATCATCCTGCTAATTAACTTCCAGTGTCTGGTGCAGTGGTTTTGCAAACAAGGAAGAGGGAGTCAGAAGGGAATCAACATGCCATTCTGTTACCAAACTCTGTGCTATGTTCAGTTTAGCTCAGTAAGTCAAAGCTGGCCATGTCAGAAGCCAGAGTCAGGCAATGAAGAGCTAAAGGGGGTAGAGGAGGAGAGCAGAAGGGGTAGGAGCTGTCAAAATAGACTGCAGTAATTCAGAAGGGAGCTGATGCCACAGATGCTTCATTTAGACCAGGCCTCCTCCTTATCAAGAAATCTCTGCCAGAGGGCACGAGGCAGTTTGCAAAATTCACTTTGGGTAATACAAAGGAGATTGAGGAGTCCTGCTCAATATAGCTGTACCAGAGTAGAAATTGTGTGAACCAAGCAGAGATTAGAATGGGATGAGCCAGCACTGGGAAATAGAACGGGGTTCCAGTGTTCTCTGTAACTAACTATATCTGAGTCCTTGAGGGTACATTATAAATCCCTGTGGGGACTGGTTCCCTAATCTGTGAGATAAGGTAATTTCTAAGGTCTCTTTACACTGTAAAATTCAAATGATTCTCTGATTCTAACTGCTCAGTATCTTCTCTTAAATGAGAAACTACTCTTGTTTTATAGTTTGCACATAGGCACCTTGCTTCAATTAGTAATCTAGCAGATGATAGAATTACCCATAGCATCTCGTTATCTAGTTGTACCCTTCGAAGTTTATGCCACACATAAAGAGTTAGAATCCAGATTCTCTCAATTCTTATCTTCCCTTTAACCTCTGTTTCCTTCCTTCCTTCCTCTCATTCTTTCTCTCTCACTGTGTGTCTGTGTGTGTGTGTGTGTGTATTCTCCCCTCTTAGTACCTTGGAGGCTGCAAGGCAGAGGGAAGGATTATAAGAGGAGGAGGGAGAACGCTAGCTAGAAGACCGACAGACAAGTGATGCTTGTTTCTTTTTTTTCAGAGACTCAACAACAGAACTGAGAGGCAGAAAGGAGCCAGTTGTAATTCATACCGAGTTGTAGGCTTTGTGCGATGAAAGCGATGGAGCGCTGCCTGGGAGATTGCTTTGCTGCACTCCACGAAGCAGATTTGAAACTGTCGTGGACCACTTTAGATGAGAGTTGGATTATGGAATGACCTGCTATGTCTGTGTCATATTGTTCTGTGCAGGGAGCATTATACTGTGCTAACTAGGTGTTCAGTACCAAATAAGAGAGGTATCCTAGATGTGATCTGTCAGCTGTGGCTCATTTTTATATTGGTTAAAATATAAAACAGAAACTGTGATGTGAAGAGACAGAATAGCTAGATATTGCACATGTTAATGCTGTCACGGGCTAGGTATTTAAAATGTATGCATATTCTATTGTAAGAACCTGTGATTGAATTCTAATTTGACAGGAGTGTGTGTGTACATATATATATATATAGAGATGTGTTTCTGTGTGTGTATAGCAAGTAACTTGATTGGCTTAACAGAAATAGATTTGCTTATTACTTAAAAATGAAAAAATTCTAGGTCTTCTACAGAGTTCTCATTTAAATTCAGTTTACTTTTTTTGCAGGGCTGAAATTCAGTCCATTTTAAAGCGTATCTATTGTACAGATCGTATTAGGTATTATAAACTGTGGAAATCCTTTATAATACTGATATTGTTAATCAAAAATAATAGGTAACAGAGTTTGGGGTAAAAGCTTTAACAGTTCTGATGAGCGTCTTAAGTAAATTAACTTTTTCCCCCCAAATCCTTAGGCTTGAAGATGCAGTGGACGCCGGAGCATGCCCAGTGGCCAGAACAGCACTTTGACATCACCTCAACCACACGTTCTCCTGCCCACAAAGTGGAAGCCTACAGGGGTCATTTGCAGCGCTCCTATCAGTACGCTTGGGCGAATGATGACATATCTGCTCTGACTGCATCCAACCTACTAAAAAAATATGCAGAGAAGTATTCTGGCATTTTGGAAGGCCCTGTGGACCGACCTGTACTCAGCAACTACTCAGATGCACCATCGGGACTAGTGAACGGTCGGAAAAATGAAAGTGAACCCTGGCAGCCTTCCTTGAATTCAGAAGCTGTTTATCCTATGAACTGTGTTCCGGATGTTATCACTGCCAGCAAAGCTGGAGTCAGTTCAGCCCTCCCTCCAGCAGATGTCTCTGCAAGTATAGGGAGCTCTCCTGGGGTGGCCAGCAACCTGACAGAACCTAGTTATTCAAGTAGTACCTGTGGAAGCCACACTGTACCTAGTCTTCATGCAGGGCTCCCATCTCAGGAATATGCCCCAGGATACAACGGATCATATTTGCATTCTACTTACAGTAGCCAGCCAGCACCTGCACTTCCTTCACCTCATCCATCTCCCTTGCATAGCTCTGGGCTCCTACAGCCGCCACCACCACCTCCTCCGCCACCAGCCCTGGTCCCAGGCTACAATGGGACTTCTAACCTCTCCAGTTACAGCTATCCCTCTGCTAGCTATCCTCCTCAGACTGCTGTGGGATCTGGGTACAGCCCTGGAGGTGCACCCCCTCCTCCTTCAGCATACCTGCCTTCAGGAATTCCTGCTCCTACCCCCTTGCCCCCCACCACTGTTCCTGGCTACACCTACCAGGGTCACGGTTTGACACCTATTGCACCCTCGGCTCTGACAAACAGTTCGGCAAGTTCTCTCAAAAGGAAAGCTTTCTATATGGCAGGGCAAGGAGATATGGACTCCAGTTATGGAAATTACAGCTATGGCCAACAGAGATCTACACAGAGTCCTATGTACAGAATGCCCGACAACAGCATTTCAAACTCAAATCGGGGGAATGGCTTTGACAGAAGTGCTGAAACATCATCCTTAGCATTTAAGCCAACGAAGCAGCTAATGTCCTCTGAACAGCAAAGGAAATTTAGCAGCCAGTCCAGTAGGGCTCTGACCCCTCCTTCCTACAGTACTGCTAAAAATTCATTGGGATCAAGATCCAGTGAATCCTTTGGGAAGTACACGTCGCCAGTAATGAGTGAGCATGGGGACGAGCACAGGCAACTCCTCTCTCACCCAATGCAAGGCCCTGGACTCCGTGCAGCTACCTCATCCAACCACTCTGTGGACGAGCAACTGAAGAATACTGACACACACCTCATTGACCTGGTAACCAACGAGATTATCACCCAAGGACCGCCAGTGGACTGGAACGACATCGCTGGTCTCGACCTGGTAAAGGCTGTCATTAAAGAGGAGGTTTTATGGCCCGTGTTGAGGTCAGATGCATTCAGTGGACTCACGGCCTTACCTCGGAGCATCCTTTTATTTGGACCTCGGGGCACAGGCAAGACGTTATTGGGCAGATGCATAGCTAGTCAGCTAGGGGCCACATTTTTCAAAATTGCCAGTTCTGGACTAGTCGCCAAGTGGTTAGGAGAAGCAGAGAAGATCATCCATGCCTCTTTTCTTGTGGCCAGGTGTCGCCAGCCCTCGGTGATTTTTGTCAGTGACATTGACATGCTTCTCTCCCCTCAAGTGGGTGAGGAACACAGTCCAGTGAGTCGGATGAGAACCGAATTTCTCATGCAGCTGGACACTGTACTAACTTCGGCTGAGGACCAAATCGTAGTAATTTGTGCCACCAGTAAACCAGAAGAAATAGATGAATCTCTTCGGAGGTACTTCATGAAACGACTTTTAATCCCACTTCCTGACAGCACAGCGCGGCACCAGATAATAGTACAACTGCTCTCACAGCACAATTACTGTCTCAATGACAAGGAGTTTGCACTGCTCGTCCAGCGCACAGAAGGCTTTTCTGGACTAGACGTGGCTCAGTTGTGTCAGGAAGCAGCGGTGGGCCCCCTCCATGCCATGCCAGCCACAGACCTTTCAGCCATTATGCCCAGCCAGTTGAGGCCCGTTACATATCAAGACTTTGAAAATGCTTTCTGCAAGATTCAGCCTAGCATATCTCAAAAAGAGCTTGATATGTATGTTGAATGGAACAAAATGTTTGGTTGCAGTCAGTGATAACTTCTTTAAAAAAAATGTAATGAATGTTGGCACACACACATAAAACCTGCTACATAGGGTAGAGAGCCCTTTCCAGTAGTGTTTAAATCACAAAGGGTACTGGGGAAGACGACGATTAAGTTGCATCTTTAGAGTCAGGGTAGATTTGGAGGAAAAATGCATCAAACGAGAGCTTCTGATTTGAAAGCCCCAGATGACAGAAAGCATCTGTTGATGCTCAGTTCGGTTCAAGCTAGACGACACTCACCAAGGAGCAAGGTGCAAGTGTGTTGATTTCAGAAGGACATGAACCTCGTGTGTTGATTCCATTCTGCTGTTCTCGAGATTTAGTTGCTGTCAAGTGCCTGGAGTGGTGCTTTATTTTTTGTTTGCCTCACAATTACATTGGTGGCATGTGCTAATATAAAGAGCTTTAACTTCAAACATTATTGGACTAAAGAGATGAACGGTTGTGTTACGACAGAAAACCAGATTTTTGCCATTTTAAGAGCAACAGTATTCCTCAATCCTGTCTGTTCTGCAGTATTAAGCTAAGAACAGGTAAAACAGGGTAACGGTAATCTGGACCTTAATTTCTGCAGTTCATTTCTTTTAATGTTCTTGTCTGCAAAAACTCAGGAAAGTGATTGTGATTTGTACAGTACCTCAAAGGAATGTGTTGAAAGCACTATGTACTGCTGAGAGTAACGGGATAGGCTTCAATGTTACTTTATATTAAAATGTATGTTTACCTCAACAATTGGAAAATAGCAAGGAAAATTACTTTGAATGTATCCAGAAAAATACTGACGTGTGATACAATTGAATATTTACAATTTAAAGTAGAAATGGAAGGATTTAAAAAAACAAAAAGGTTCTTTTGCTAATGATGGGGAAATTAACCAGAGCAGAATAATTCTTTATGTCAGTAACTGCAAGAGCTCTTCGTACATTGCTCCTTGATAATGAAGTGAAAATGTTTTTCAAAGGTACACTGGTTAATGGAAAGCTACTTAATTCAGTTTGTGTTAGTGTCTAGAACAGTCAGCCACAAGACCTGTTTAGGACCCTGAAAGTCACAGTACCTAAAAACTAGAACTGCCTTTTACTGCATAGGTGGTGGTGGTGGTTTGCAAGTTTTCTCTTAAAACTGCTGGGAATGGTGTCATTCTATTCACTAATCTAGCTTATAAGCTTGCCGTGCTGTTTGATAGAAGCAGAAGATAGCAACCAAAATAAACAAACAAATAAAGACAAAAAACAACCAACCGACTTATATATATCCACAAAGAACATCTACATCCTTTCTCCTTCTTTTTGACTCCTCTCTTGTCAGTGCAATTTTGCTTCTCATTTTGAAATCTTCTGGGCTGTAGTGCTCCCGTGTTCATTTCTACCTCAGTTTCGTTACATTTACCTTGGAAAGTAAAGTAGAAAATTGGAAGTGGACACACACACACACACACACACAATATAGAGTGCGGAACATGCTACTTTGTTTTCTTCCATCTTTTCCCATAAATCTAGTTGCCAAGAACATCAGTCTTCATGCTTGCTTCCACCTGAGTCCATCCCACCGCAATAGCATATGTGGCATTTTTCGTAATTTCCCATTCCTCTCCTGCTCCCCACCAAGTTGTTCTTTGTATCCTTTAATGCTTTCTGTGCAACTTTTCATTGATAGCTGATTGATGATCGGCAATGCCTCTGAACAGACACAGTGTAGGCTGTAGCTTTCCAAAGCCGCTGCCCGTGCATGAGCAGAACAGCCTGGCTTTTTGAATGTATTCTTCCTGTTTTTTTTTTTTTTTTTCCTCTTCCTTTTTTTAGTTGAGAGATGCAGTAACAAAACTGTTGCAGAGCACTGGCATTTTATGTATTCAAAAAGTGATGTACATTTTTAAAAATTTTAAATAAATGCAATGAGAAGCCCCAAGAAAGGTCTTTCTGTTATTGTTTTTTTTCATCAAAAATTTTTACCAATTTCATCCACAATGTCAAATTCTCTGAAATATAACATAGGGAAAGCTAATGAAGGACTTTGTGATATTTCTGAAACTTTATGATGTTTGATCATTACTCCCCTTTTTCCTTATTTTTTATGTTGCTAAAAACTGAGCAAATGAAGCAGAATTTAATTTACAATGATATTCTATCAATTAAAACTGTGCTTACATATAAATATTCCATATTAAAAAGCAGTGCCTTTCATTAAGGATACAAAAAATAATATTTAAGTACGTCCTTTACTTTTCACAAGTGAATAAATGCTACAATCGTGTTTTGACTCTATCCTGCACATCCCTTATTGTAAGGAAATTCTAATATCCCCATTAACTTGTGGGTTCATACTGATCTCACTGACAAGTTTAGTTTTGCACAGTGCTGACCTATTTTCTGTCTTGTAGACATTACATTTTATTTCCGCCAACATGCTGTGTTCACTTGAAAGCAACTGGCAAGTTTTGACAAACCTGGTCTTATTTAGACAACTTTGGAAAATCCAATATTGACCCACATTTTTTGTGGCTGGTAAGAGTTAATGCCAAATATATGACTGCACTGTTGTGTTTTATACTCATTTATAAAACTGAAAATATAGTCATACATATAGGCTTTTAGCTTTAAATGACTTAAAAATTACTTTGAGCTATGAGTGGTCAAAATTCCATGTATTATTTAGGCAGAAGCTGAAGTCCTGTGTGAATTTCATTTAGCCTCACAAATTCTAGGATTTGATCTCTTAGGAAATTGGGCATGCTGAAGCAATGAAGATCTGTGGGGGGAGATAAGGCTGACCTTTGAGTAGATAGGGCTCTCCTGTGAGTCTTTGATTCTGCATGGCAGCATTATGAGCTCTTCTATGGACTAGGCTAATAATGAGCTCTTTTCTGACCATCCCTTCTGGAACTTGGGGTGGGGGTGGGGTACCACATCCTGAGAAGTGAATGTGTACAATCAGAGTACAACCGAGTAATCGGGCTTCATACTCTTGGCCTCTTTTTGACTGCTAAGAATTTGAAGAAGTCTCCTAATGAAGGTAAGGTAATGAGCCAGTCCACATCCCTTGCCGTCTGGCCAGGGGATTTGAGCCAGTCCACTTAACAGCCCTAATTCTCTTCTCACAACTGCAATAACATTTCCAACGGGGACAAAAAGGAAGTGAAAGAAAGTACTTCAGTAGAAGGATCAATAGAAATTCAAGAGGTAGTTCATAATGACCTTACGTGTGACACAGATGGAAATACTCTACACTTCTGGCATGCTTCTCACCAAAATATTTAAAACATTAGTGACAATATGGAAAAGTTTGCTGACTGAGCTGATCAATGGAATGTGAAGGCAGTATACTTTAAGGCTATTTACTTTCACACAGAATGTTTATCTATTAGTCAGTTTGTATTCTACTCAAATGCAGATAGAAGGGTATAATGTTTTCTTGTGCATTTGAAACCTATCAAGGAGAAAATAAACCATTCCACTAAAATACATAGGCCAAACACCATCTGGGCGAGTGATAAAAGCTATCCAGAGGCTATGCTATGTAAAATAGCAAGGTCAACTTACATGGGTTGCATAGTACTTAGCTATGCAGTTTTCAAAAGAATACATCCAAAAAAGTCCAAATTAATTCCTATAGTCGGTCTTAGTAAATTTAAACATATTTGTGAGTTGGAAAATATGTTTTACAGGCGTTTAGAATTTCTTTCTCTGAAAACATGTCCAACTCCAAGCAGAAAGATACTTCTATAATCCCATTCTCATGTTTCTTAGCAGGAATTGGCTACCATCATCCTTGAAACTGTATTTTGCAAAGTGAAAGGGACACAGTTTGTTGAACTATTGAGGCCACTGAAGTAAAGTTCTAATATATATAGATAGATAGATAGATATAATTAGCGTGTGTGTGTTATGTGTGTGTGCTGTTTCCACCACCACCTATTTGAACTTTAAAACTAACGTCTATTTTACATTTTTCAAAGCAACTGGTGACTTCCTTTCTTCATGTGCATATATGACCACTTTACAATCCAAAGTGTTTTAATATGTTTTCTCTTTTGAAAAGTGGAGCCTTCAGTTGTTGAATCACCTGCCGATTTTCATATGAAGCACATTAGCAAACACGGAGCTATTAGTATTTCAGAATTCAAAACCAGCTGTGCTCGTGACTAACCAACACATGAACTGAAGCTCACACTGCTAAGACCTCTGGTTGACATTCGATTTTGAACCTGCCAGATGCATTTGTGTGAACCAGGGATACTGCATCTTTAATGAACAAGTCTCTCCTCTTTCCCCTGTTTTTAAATACAACACAAGCAGTGTAGCACTAGGCGCTGCAATTGTCAAAGACAATTAGACTGAAAGCAGGAAAATTTCACCTCCCTGTCTCAGTGATATGTAGAATGTCGGCAGCATGGGTCAGCCTTGCCACAGAGTTGTGTGAGGATATATGAATCAGTCCTATAGAATGTTAAATATTTATAAAATGGTTCTGTAGTACACCAAGCTTCGGAGCACATTCATTCTTTCTTGTTGTCTTATGATACAAAAAAAGCATAGGTTTATTTCCAGGCTTAAACTAACTCTGTCTCTCTCTTTCCTCTGTGTGTGTGTGTGTGTGTGTGTGTGTGTGTGTGTGTGTGTTTCCTTGTGGATTATATACAGTTGCTAGAGAATATTCATTTCTTCTTTTACTTTTTTCATCTGGCGTATATTCAAACATTGTTCTTTATAACCATTTCTACCTCATTGCTACATATTGTACATGTAGTATTTATTTGTTGTCTTTTTTTGAATGTCATGCATTTCGTAAGAAAAAGAC